>CP116447.1:8335571-8850571 GCA_028216015.1 Quercus dentata
TGAAATCTCCTTCTTGATAATTCTAAGCATGTGTGAAGGCAACCACCTCTCGGATCTCACAAGAGATTCACACACATAGCAAATAGAGCAACCTCAAAAACATGGCTAGGGTTTGCTTTTTATACCTAGGGCAAAACATAAAATCCTACACGTTATATAGGCTTAGGGCTGAGTTGGAAATTCTGCAGAAAAGACATTCTGCTTGACTTTTGATCAATCGAGTCTAATTCTCGATCGATCGAGCTAGTCAGAATTGCACATTCAATTCTGCAATTAACTCGATTCCAACTTTACATAAATGACATACTTTGAGCAAGTCTAAAACAAGACTAAACATCTGTTTTGATCATGGTTTGCCAACAATACAAATTAGAATTCTAATACATTAGTTCCTAATTACTTAAAACCTAAAACAAATCACCATATTTTTCTTAATCTTTCAATTTTTTAAATCGTAGGTTGCCTTGGGTTAAGACTTAAGACCGAAAGTTAATGCTCATAGTAGTACCCAAAATAAAGGAACTTTTCATTTTCCTGATGGTTGCCTTTTAGTTATTGTACACTCCTAGAGGTTAATGTTACAAAGGTAATAGTACGCTTTATAACACTCATTATTGTTTGTTACAAAACTAGATATCAGTGTGTGTTGATTACTCTCATTATCAATACAGACTTAATATCAACTATTCTTTCTATAAACATTAGCGGTGAGAACCCGAGGCATACTTTCATTCTGTAGCTTCTAGTTTTGATCATCTTGATTAATATAGGTAGCTCTCCATAACAATTTCTGCCATCTCTTACATTTTGTGACACTTTGATTCAGAAAGGAATTCAAGTAATTTGAATAAAGGGGCTAGTGACCTCTTTAAATTTATGATACAAATTTCAATTATTTTTTTGTTGTACATTAGATGCATTGGCACAGGACAAGTTGAAGTGTAGATGACTATCAAAGTTTATGAAGTGATCTTTGGTAGTTTTAGGTTGCGTAATTACGTTGACATATGTTGGTAATTTCTTTTATAAAGAATGTAAGTAGCCTTCATGACTTTTATGATAGGTGAGCCTATGCATCTAAAAACCTAATAGTTTAATTTCTGCTTCTATATACTTTACTATATGATATACATAGCTACTTTTTTATTTGTAAGTTTACACACACTCGGTAGGTCCTAAACTCATGACCTCACCCTTCACCTTGTTCTTGTAAGGGAAGAATGTGCCATTGGAGCTAAAGTTCATTGGCGCATATGATATTTGCAACTTAAACTTCCTGATTTTGTATATCTTTCTAAGCCTTATTTATGTTTTTTTTTATTTTTTTATTTTTTATTTTTTATTTTTTTTACTTTTCAAATATCCAGAGATACTTTCCCTTACAATTTAGCTTTACCTATTGAGGGGGAGGGGCAACAAAGTTTTTTGTTTGTCTTTTGTTGGGGAGAAAGTTGGGAGGAGGAAGAAAGAAAGAAATATCTTTCTGGTAGAGAATATAAAAATTCCCTTGAATTCTTACTTGCAATGAGGATTTTGATTTTTTATAATCAGACAAAATGAATTAAAAGTGTTCAAACTTCTGTTGTATACCTTTTTCTTACTTATTTAAGAAAATGTTGGGTGGAAATAGGTCATGAGTTGCCCAAGCAACGGACATCCCAGAGATTGAAGTCTATTCAGGAAGATTTAACTCCACTATAGGTTCATTCATTTCTTTTCTTAGTCCCCTGTTAAATGTATCAAATAGAAATCCAGCTATATCTTAATTTTCTGGTTTCAACAGGTATGGTGAGTTCATCAGTTATTGGCTTTTAGCAAATGCCCTAAGGACCATTACTAAAGGAAACAAGTTTAAGGGTGCATGTTTCTTCAAACCTAGCTGGTAATCTGATTATGCAGAAATCATTGGAAAAAGAATGGTAACTATCTCATTCCTTACCATATTAATCTTCCTTGTAGATTAGGTTTATATTTTTGAAATTTTTTTTTGCTATATGGTTGGCATATTATTAGTATCCTCTCTTATTTTCTTTTCATTTTACTTGCAAATAGAGGTTTGATAGGATCTAATGAATGAAGAGCATAGATTTTTGTTAGTGCAGGGTACTCTCTAATTTCAAGGATAGCTTTATTCATGGTGAATGATTCTTGGACTATTCAACCATTAATCCTTGAGATGGCTCATAGGACTTTTGTGAACAATGTTTACTTGGTGAGTGCATTCAGTTCATGAGCATGACATTGCTTTCATAATAGAAGTCACTTACATTCTTAAGGATGCTAAGCATATTAATAACCTAGCAATGGAGAATTAGATATATCATATACGAAAACTATGACATTACATGAATCCAGCACCTTTCAGTCTCAATTACAAAAACTCATTAGTTGTCAAAAGAATTTAAATTGAATGCTAAATACTCACTTATTTAATGGCATTGAGTTGTTTAATATTTACTCTTCAACTAAAGTATTTATGATTGTTGTCTTTTTATGAGTGGACTAGTGGTATTCGCAAAGTTACAGTCCCTTCTCTTTTGTAGACTTTATTGATTATTTACATTTTAGCTTTCAATTTTTTAGAGAATTTCACTGCCACTTCCCTTTTGGGTCTATGTGTAATTTCTACCAAGAAAAAAAAAAAACTTTAGAAATTAGAGGGTTTCTCTGTTTTCTTTCTAATAAAATTAGAGGGTTTCTCTATATTCTTCCAACTGTTTAGGTCCCAAAGTAAAATTTTGAATACAAGATTGCTATTAATTGGACCTTTTCTCTCCATGTTTCCCATATTAATTTCCCAGTTATGCTCATTTTCTTGGTACTAGTCCTTATATCGGTGAGTCTTGGAATTTAGCACATAGGTCCAGAAGTTTCATTGTATGATCAAGTTATATATGTAGACATTTTTCTGGAAAAAAAATTGAAGATTCAATTCTTCTAAATGAATCTTCTATTTTTCTACCTGAACTCCCATTTCATATTTGTTCTTCCTATAAATTGTGGAATGGTCATTATTTGAAAAATAAATTTGCTGCACAAATGAATTCAAAAGCTTTCTCACAACTTTATTCTATGGGAGTAGTTTTTCTGAACCTGGGGAAAATTACACTTCTGAGATCAAATAGATGATGATGTACTTTAATTTTTCCCTTTTAAGAATTATAATCAATCTCAACCAATTAACTAGTGCATAAAAGAAAGGCTTCATTTTTTTTTGTTCAACCAATGAATTTTCCATTTATTAGACTATTTACTCCTTGGCGATTGGTAAATGTGTCATGTATGCTTTGCAGATTTGGTGTTGAAGAGTTTATTTATTCTCCCTTAACTTTGGCTGATTACTTGAAAGTCTAAATTCAAAATCTTGGTATTTGAGTCCTTGCACACTCACTAAGTTTAGGAAACAAAAGCTTCATATAAAAGTCAATTACACAATTTGCCTTAATGTTTTCTTCACTCAAAATATTTTCAAAAAATTTCTTAAGAAAATCATGTTAAAAATATTTAGTTGAAGTTATATCTTAATTTAGTTTTGACATTGATAATGTGTTTGAATTCTTTTTGCTTCCATGATATTGAAAAATTCACCACATATGGAATGAGCTAAACTTATTTGAATGCGTTTCTTGTTAGGCATTGGTCATTTCAGAATTTGCAACATGTAATTTGGAGTAAACACAATTACAAATTTTCATTCAGTCATCCAATAATTTGATAATATAAGATCATATTAACTTGTGTCCTAACCATTGCCAGGTTACTCTTTTTAGCAGATTAGATGACAAGAGCAACAAATTTTTGGTGTCCAGTTAAAGTTTAAGTATGATGTTGGAGTAGATATCAAGTTGATTGCCTGTGGATGATGCAACCAGTTGCTTGTTAGCTAAACCAAGAAGAGAATAATGAACTAGTGGGTGCATGAAGCAATTGGAGATACCCCGTACTCCTTGTTAGAGATGGTTGCTAAAATTCTGAATAAGAGTGTGAGCACAACGATTGCAATGTACTAGGTTAGGGTTTTTCAATAGGGATAGAATAAATATGTTGTAAACCCTATTTTTCATATAGTGAAACCATTAGTTGCTCATTGCCGTGGATGTAGGCACACCGCCGAACCATGTAAATCTTTGTGTTGTTTCTCCCTCTATTTCCACTAAAATTGCATTAATATTTTTTTTCAACACTCTATATTACTTTCCTGTTGAATATCATAAGTTCTCAACGATCTTGCAGTTGAGTTGACATACATACAAGAAATAAAGATAACAAAATAGAATATATGACACCAAATCTATTATCCCCCCCCCCCCCAAAAAAAAAAAAAAAAAAAGAAGGTTGACTATCCCAAAATTTTTGTAATTTTAACTAGAAATGAATTCGCAAACCTGATTTTGTTCCAATCTTCTTCCTCAACTTGATTTTGTGAGCTATATACCATGAGTGTTTCATAGGTCGGTTATATCTTCTTTAATTTAAAGCCTCCATAATTCCTTTTTTTTTTTTTTTTTTGCATTTTGATTAATCCATTTATCTATATGTACTTGGTTGAAAAGAATGTGTAAATCAAGCTTCATGTGAGGGAATGTTTTATGAAATATAGTAATTCAATCTATGCAAATTGTAGATTTATGCATTTGATAATTTGACTTGTAATAAAATTGGAGATCAATACCTTACTGCTTACCTATTACCAGTGTTAAGGACATATTTTATATAATTGGCTAATTCTTTGACAAAACGTACTTTACTTGTAATTTGATAGATCCAGGATGTGTTTAATACTTCAAGAAGCATGTTGTTCAAACCAAGTATTAAAGCCATGAATATTGGATCAAGAAACAAGTGAATAAGGACTATTCATTAAAGCTGGACAGATTCCCAATAGCTCTCGTGAGATAGCTATCTATCGAGATTTAATGAGTCTCGATGACTCTTGACAAATTCTATCTATCGATGTTTCGATAGCTACTTGACAACTGTATCTATCGAGAATTACAAAAATCAGTTTTTTAAATTTGATTTTCGCCCATATCGACATGTATGTATAGGGTTTCTTTTCTCACAACCCTAGACATATATAATGTTTATTTTAAAGGCTGTCACATAAGAGAATACAAGGGGAACACATGCAAAAAGTGACCGAGGGTCTTATTCTCTCTGAAAGAAGCTATTGCGTCTTAGGGTTTTGTAACCAAGTGCTTCTTGATCTTCATTGTTGATGAAGTAAAGAACTTTGCAACCAACATCTTCTTCAAGTTGGTGAGTTAATCACATATTGGGAGTCGTACATCATTGGTTAGTCACATAATAGGATCCGTGCAAAAGGGTGGCATTCATATATTAAAGAGTTCGGAGGTTCAGAGCGGTAAAGGTTTCTATTGTAAGTTCATCTACGGAATATTTAGAGTCTAGGGATAAATGTTTTGTACTAGATCTGAAACTTCTCTTTATTATAGTGAATTGTTTTTCGGGAAAGTTTCTCCCCAGGTTTTTTTTATTGTGAAACTAGTTTGTTTCATAGGTTTTTCTGGGTCATTATATCTTGTCTTATTTATTTTTTTTGTTGCATGATATTGATGTTTGTTTGTCTTAACAAGTTTTATTCACAATAAATCTAATTAACAACTTGGGTTTAAAACTTGTTAATCCTATCAACCGGGGTCTAAATTTCCAAGCAACCAGTTAGCTCCACTTGTTGAAGCAATTTATGTGCCTATTGAAGTCTCAATGTCCCTTTAAGATTTTAATGTGTACTTAGATATCTGCTAATTGTTGGTTGAATTTTTTTACCTTTATTTTTTTAAAATTTTTGTTTTTTGGGGGGCACAAGTTTGTACCATAAAGTTTACACTATATAGAGGATAAAAGCTTTAAAAGTGATTTAATTAATTTTATTTGTAATACTAATTAGTTCAAGGTCTAAAGACATGTGCCCTTTTTCGCCTAGAAAAAGTACCATCTTGGTTCAGAATTTCTTTGCTGAGGAACATTTGTGCATGATTTATGATATGAGTATTAGATATATATGGTCTTTGTAAGGATGTAGTTAACGTTGTTATCACCACCATTACTTCAATTGAAATAGATGCAATTAGCACGTTAGTTATACATATACCAATAGTGTGGATAACTGAAGGGGTCTGCTCTTGATTAAATACATCTATAGCATTGTATACCAATAATCGTGTATAAGAACCACATTATGATATGTAGCTAACATTTCCACTGTAAGTTAAATATCCTTTAATGTTGAATAAGAACTTAAAATGTTGAAGTTAAATTGTGTTACTTCCGAAATTAGTGATCAACTATTAGCCTAACCATAAAACGTCGTCCATCATCAGTGACATATTCCTTATCCTTGTTAGTTAGCTTCTCCTTTTTGTGGCCCAAGATTGGGCCCACGTTAACTCATTTTCTTCAACCATTTGAAAATCAATCAACCATTAGTCTAATATATCCAAGCCATTAAAACCAATAGCCCATGGGCCTATCAGAACATGCACTAGATTACTTGGACTAGCCTATTAGCACATGTACTCCATTTCTTGCATTGTGATCTAAGGCTGCGTTTGGTTTGATGTAAATCAAGTTCCGAGTGTAAAATAAATGCAAGGGTAAATGAATTCATGTAAGAAAAATAAAATCCGGGTGTTTGGTTCTGCAATGAAAAATAATTCAAAAAACGATTTTTGATATTTGGTAATATTCTAAAAATGCTATTTTTCTACAAATTTTTCACATTTTCCCAACCATTTTCTCAGCTTCCAAACAAATTTCATAATAGAAAATTTCAATATATAAACTTAAAACAAACAAAAATCAAAACAAAACCAAACAAAAATCAAAACAAAACATTCATTAAACTCAAAATCTCAGTCAAATGGAGAGAGGGAGGAAGAGAGAGATCAAAAATTGAGGGAAGGACAGGTAGATCGAGAAAGAAAGAGATCGGTCATGGGTGGGTCATGGGCGACGATCTTAACGGCGCGATCTTGGTGGTGCTGGGGTGCGATCTCGGCGGCGTGATCTCGGAGGTGAGGTTGAGTGAGAGAAGAGAAGAAAAGGGAGATGGGTTTGAAAGGATGTGGATTGGGTATTGTAGAGGGTGGGTTTGAGAGCAGTGTTTTGCCAGTGGCATGGGAGCGATGGATCGGAGATGTTGGAGGTGAGATGGGCTTCACCGGTGTGAGGGTGGGTTTTGTCTTGGTGGATCGGGTACATGCAGAACTCGAAGTGGGCAGAGGTGAGGTTGAGTGAGAGAAGAGAAGAAAAAGGAGAAAACCCATCGGCGTGGAGGGGAAAACGGCGGCGCTGCTCGTCGGAGTGTAAGTGGACCTTGGACCAGCGTCGGTGTGTGGGGTGGAGCTCTGTCTCCCTCTCGTTGGTGCATGGGGTGGAGTTGAAGAGCTTGGCGAGTAGGACCGTGTGGAGTGAAGAATTCTGGAAATGCTTTGAAGGTAAAATAACTCCTGCAATTGTTTTCCGGGTCTGAGGGGTTCATTTTACAGTCAACGGAAATGATTTTCCGTTTGACCAAATTTTTCATGCGCATCCAAACACGCCCCGTGGTGTAAAATATTTTCTGGATTCTGTTTATTGCCAAAACAAACGCAGCCTAAATTTCAATTTACGGCCTCTATTCATCTTTATTATTCACTTAACGTTATTCTTCGTAAAATTCAATCGCAAGAGAACAAAATAGTGTTATGTACATTGATAGAACAAAGCATCAACTAAAATTTCCACTTGAGATGCGACAGAACTAATTATTTGTTTCTTGTAAATTTGTCCATGATCTTTTAATGTGAACATTGGGAAGGTGTTGGAATGTTTTTTCCGTAAGTATTTGTGAGTGAAATTTCTTTGTTTTTATGTCTCACAGCCATGGAGACTAAAGTGCCCAAAGTACGAAGTACCAACCAAGAAGAAAGAACTAGCAAAATGAGGCAACTGGAAATGAATAAAATTGGGGTTCTGCTTCTACTTTTGCCAGTATTGAAGAAACTGCTGAAGTTGCACTAGCAAGAGAAAGACCTCAAAGACAGACAAGGTATGTGTTGAGTGACTCTGAAAGTGAACATGCCACTTTCCACTGATGATTCTGACTTTGATGAATAAGATGAGTAGAGTAGGTCTGTTAAGAAACTGACTTTGGGAACTAAATCTTATTCCCCTTGTAATGTACTTCATGATTCTTAATTGTTACTTTGATTATCTGCTAAACAGTGTTCCCTGGCAATGATCATTGTTTATTGTGATTTGTTAAGAGCAAGGATTTACTTTCCTTCAAAACAATCCTACGGTCATCTTATTGAAGTTCCTAAAATTGTTTTATCCATTCATTTTAAAACAAGTGAATTGGATTTTGCTTCATCATCAATAGATACCCAAATAGCACAATTGTTTCAAAATGAATCAAATGATAATGTGATATATCCATCCTAATCTACTTATTTTAAAATAGATGAATAAAATTATAGGAATTCCATAGTCGTGTCTGTTTTGAATTCTAAAGGATCTTAAGAATGTTTTAAAGGATTTTAATTGAATACAACCGGTCAATGTGTGTAACCAAAATAGAAACAATTTTTGTCTGTTACTCTATCTTTGTTCTGTGAGGAATTATTTTCTTTTATAAAGGTGAGTCTCATGTGAAATGTGGTGAATTGAATATTTTTTCTTTCAATTATTTTAGTGTAGAACCTGTAGGTAACTAGGTATTATAGAATATATACTAAATCAACTAAATAAATAATTCCTTTAAAAAAAACTAAATAATTTAAAAAGAAAATACAATTAATTAAACTAGTGGTAATGACTAATGATATTTTTTGTGGTGAATCGAATCTAACCTTCTCCTCTATTCACTATTTACCCATCCAAAAAGGGGGAGGGGGTGGGGAGTTCTAATTTTGAGGGCATAAATTTCACTCTCTCGTCTTAGTAATTGCCTTTACTTTTTTTGGAAGAATAAAAAAGAACTCAAAAGTCAACTTGAATAAGTAATATCTTATGATGTTTTCAATGAAAATATCTGAGGTTTAAATCTCCATACCCTCATTATAATTATCAAAATTTTTTAAAAATAAATAAATCAAGAAAAATGCTAACGAGTGTCCTTAAGGCATTGGTTAATAATCCATTTAAAGAAAGTTTTTATGGGAAATGAAAAAAAATTAACATTTTGACAACTTTTTTCATTTCCCATAAAAGTTGTATCAATACTTTACTAAAATGAATTATTAATGAGTGTCCTAAGGGCACTTGTTAGCATGACCTATAAATCAATGATGCTTGACCATGAATTTGGCCACATTTTTTCCCCTAGGTAAATAGTGATAGAGGTGGGTTTAAGTTCCAAACATTGGACATCACAGAGGGTTTTAGTAATAAAATTTCTTAGTATATGTGTCTGATGGGAATTTAACTAAGTTTTATTATTTCAGTTCGCCTGAAAATTAAAATGTAGACAATTTGAATAGTTTGGCAATTTATGTGATGGGAGGGCTTAGTGTATTAGATGTATTGAATAATTTCACATGAAGAAGTAGCATTTCAAGATTAATTTCACATTAAGAGTTAGCATTTCAAAATTTGAGTTGGTATCGTTTGAGTAGCTTAGGGCCTGTTTGGTTGTAGTTTTTAAAAATTGTTGTTTAAAAAGATGTGAAAATTGTGATTTAAAAAGTGTTGTTGAACAACGTGTTTTTAGTGTGAATAAAACAAAAAAATGTGTTTGGTATCATTGTTTAAACAATGTTTTTCGAGTGTTCAAAAAATGTAAAATATGTGTTTGGTATGTATGTTTTGTTTGATAAAAAAGTCGACAACGTATTAAATAATAATTTTTTAATCCGTTTTTTATCCCTTCTTTATACCTTTTCTTCTTCTTTATTCCTTTTCTCCAGTCTTGATTTTCCCTCGGAGAGCGGAAAAACGGCCTTTTCTTCTTCTTTATTCCTTTTCTCTTGGTCTTGATTTTCCCTCGAAGAGCGAAAAACGAAAAAGCCAAACCCACGCACGTTCTCATCTCCATCGACGCCAAAGAAGATCCACGGCTGGGCTTTACGTTCGTCGGAGCTCTCCGCCGATCAGCACCTTCAGGCCGAGATTACACAGCTCCGTTCACCGATCTTCGGGCGTAGTTCTTCCCTCTGCTTCTTCTTCTTGCCGCGAGACCGATTTGCCTCTTCGCGTGACCGATTTGCCTCTTCGCGAGACCGATTTGCCTCTTCGCGTGACCGATTTGCCTCTTCGCGTGACCGATTTTACGTGAGACCGATCCAGGAAGAAGCATTTTGGCGATGGAGAGGAAGAATTGAAAACAAAATTTCTGCCGTGACTATCTGTGAGTTGTGTATTTGTGGGTTCCAATTTGTGTTGTTGAGATCTTGTAGGTTGTAATTGGTGTTTTTGAGGGTTGTGATTCTTTGGTTTATTACCGTTGTGTGTTCTTTGGTTTATTACCGTTGTGTGTTGATGGTGTTCGTGTGTTGCCATCAAAAACGGCATTCATTGTTTAAAATATGCCTGACCATGTTTCAAAAATAGTGTTTCAAACACTTTGGTTTTGAGTACTAATTTTCAAACAATTCTATTTCAAGATGAGTCACCAAACGGGTTGTTCTTAAATTTGGACACTAGTGTTCGGTGTTTAAACACTGAACACTATGTTTTGAGTTGGCAAACCAAACGGGCCCTTATTATTTCGAAGTCATTGTTTTTTTTTTTTTTTTTTTTTGGTAGAAAGGAAATATGTATAAAATGAAATGCTAATTAGGTTCGCATTGCTAACGCAACGCCTATCAGTCATTATATTACCCCCAAAGCATCCTGGGAAAGCACAAAAACAACATCCATGGGAGGATCATTGCAAAAAACAAAATCTTATTACAACTTAGGTCACCTCTTAGCCAGAACATCAGCACATTTGTTTGCCTTTCGGAAGCAACATTTGATTTTAGCATGAGGCATCCTAGATAGGAGAGCCCTGCAATCATTTAGGATAGGAGAAGAACATCCTGTTAGAACATTGTTTTGAATCAATGAATCTAAAATAATCTTAGCATCTAACTCAATCTCAACATGACTAATGTCATTGTTTAAAGGATAGAAAAGGATTATGTGTTCCATACTTCCATATAACCTTTTTCCTTTTTAATGAATTTGCCCTTAAAAAAAAAAAAAATGCTTTCTCTATAAAGTATTTTACTAAATAGGTCCTTTTGAAACTTATATTGGAGAATAGTCTCATTTGAGATTTGAATCTTGAAAGGTCTAGCTTTAAATAAAAAGAATCGAGTTTCAACATGACCATTTTATTGTTTGGAAACAACTGTACAAAACACAACAAAGCATCAAACACCTAAACACTACAGTATTCAAATTTCAAACTACAACTCTACGAAGCCATTATAGGCCCTATACAAACCAATGCATTTACAATTATGAGAAACTGATACTAGAAATATTTTTAGGATGCTTTACTGATGAAGATTGGCCATTGATTTAATTGTTGCTACCTCTTTTACAGATTCGAGTCCCGACCTTACAAAAACCGTTCACGTTTCTTTCGTGTAGCTTGACAATAACAGGTGGTGAATGGCAATCAACAAGAACACTGGAATGGCATGAAGGCAATTGCTTAAAAAATCAAAGCAAGATTTTATAAATAAAGAGTGGCTGTGAATAATGTAAACTACTATACAAAAATTTTGAATTATTATCTTATGACAATGGAACTAAACCTGTTCTTACCTCAAAATTATAATAATATGGCTTGATTCGTTATTAAGCTCAATTATCTCCATCATAGATAGAAGAAAAAAAAACATAGAGGTCAAGAGCTTTCTAGCTCAACTTAAATTTCTTGGTATTTTTAAGTGAGACATTCAGAATTTAAATCCTTATACTCCAATTATTAAATTATAAAAATTAAATAAATAAAAAAAATTCTTACATCCGTAATAGTTGAGAAATTGTAGAATATTCCATCCCAGGGCAGCATGGCTCAACCATCCGTAAGTTTTATTGGATTGTTTGATAATTTCCCTACCTCACATTTGTTTATAAACCAACTTCTACTGCAATAATTTGTATAGATTCAAGTTAGATCAATTGCTAAAAATTTTTGTCTTCCAATAAGAGACTTGAAGATTACATCCTACCAGCACACAAAAAAAAAATTATTTATTATCTAATATTGATAAATAAATAAATAAAACAATAATCATAGAATGAACCCTACAAATTCAAATCTTATCTCTATCATACGCGCATATTATTACTCAAATGTATACAACTTTATTCTTCACTATTTTGCTAGTTTATTAATAAATTTTAAATTATGTTTTACTTCTTTTACTCTAAATAACTTGTCATTGTTTTTTTTTTTTTTTTTTTTATATATATATCTTGGGTAATGAAATGCTTGGTGAAGGAAAACATAAAATTAAAATTTCAATTTTGATAATGATGTTGAGAGAGAGAGAGTTTGATGTGTGGTGCTGTGAGAGATTAGGCAGTTAATGTTAACAATGTGGAAAACTAGTTTACAAAAATCAAAGTTTCAACTTTTAAGGCATGGAGAGAAACTAGTTTATTTATAATAATAATAATAATAATAAATAAATAAATAAAAAGAAGCTAAAAGTGATATTATTTGTGCACCAAAAAAAAAAAAAAAAACTGAGGAAAAAAAAAAAGCAAAAGCTTTTTAGGCAAATCTCAAACACACACTAACTCAACCATATGTATGTATAAACTTATTAATCAAATATTTATTAAATATCTATAAGAAATTATATATATATATATATATATATTAAAATCAAAATTGAGAGAAAATCTAATTAGATTCTAAAATTAAAGTTTAATTTTGTGTAATATTTCAAATCAATTTCTTAATTTTTGTGCAAGTATTTATCACTCACTACAACGATCAAGGATTTTATTAGTTTTATATTAAAGATGACACTACTTCTAAGAAAAAAATTTATTTTTAAAATATAATAATTCTATAGTGTATTGAATTTTTTTAGTTTTAAAATTTATATTTATAGTAAGGCAATTAAATAACTCCTTTTTCTGAGGGGAAAAAAAAGAATCTTATTATTTGAAAGTGAGAGTATTATTTTGAATTCGAATTGAGTAAGATAATCCAAAAATAAAATATTCTAAAACTATAATTAAATTACTTAAATTGTAATTGTAATTAACATAAACGATCATTTAGGGAAAAGAAATTGAATTTTAATTTTATAATTTGAAAGGAAAAATTGTTAGCCTCTAAAAATTGAACTCTTTTTTTTTTCCCTATGCCCCCACCATAAATAAGAATATAATGACCAAAACCACAGTTTATAAGACTAATTCTAAAACATAACACGATTACCAAATTTATAAAGTTAACATAATTAAAAAAAAAAAAAAACAAATAATACTACAACAAATGTCAAACTAAGGTAGTCCAAACAAACAAAATAAGATGTGAAATTTTCAAAAAAATAAAAAAATAAAACGAAATAGTAATATTAATAATAGACTACTACCATATAGCTAGAGCTAGAGCTACGTGATATCAAATTAAAGTTGCCGATTGTATAGTAGATGAGTAATTTGATGCCAAATATCCCGAGTTTTAATTTGTGTTAAGCATAAAATTTTAAATGTATAATACTTCCAATTTATTTACACTATTTAAAGTTCAACTAAAATTACTTAATCTATAATTACTTGTAGCTCATTTTATTTAGGTCCCATTTGAAATTACTTAAAATCTATTTAAAACTTAAATTTTCTTACAAAAACTTATTATTAGTTCAAATATAAATTTCAATGAAAAAGTATATTATGTTCTAGAAGTTAATTGTTCGTATCTTATTTAAAAATGCACACATGAAATAAATTTATTGAATCACAATAAAAAAAATTAAGTTAAGAAGTAAAATAATATATTTATTTTCCTAAATAAAATACACAAGCATGAACAATTTGTATTTTCTACGAAAAAATATTCTTACAAAGTTACAATACTTTTTTTTTTAAGAATTCACAAAAAGTAATAATGATCATATTTAACTTATGTAGGAATTATTAAATGCATATAAGTATATATTAAAATGTACCCATGCATGGATTACAAGTTAGTTTCAAATTTATAATTGAATATTTTTTTTTTTTTTTTTTTTTTTTGATGTGAAAAACTTGACTTTATTAAGGAAAACAGAAAACTACAATCTGTCTTGAGCACACACGTGCTCAACCACACTGGGGCATTCCTCCACCCAGGCTAAATAATCCTCAACATTCTTGGCATGTTGGGCTAATACATGAGCAGGGACATTTCCCTGTCTTTTGGTGTGACTAAACTTCCACTTTCGAAAAAAAGAGGCTGCTTGTAATTCCGGTGACCACGTTTACCACCGATGACGGCGGAGCGGAGTGGCCTTGCAAAGCATTAAATATCTCCAACGAATCGGTTTCAACTTCAACATCTCGGATACCCACGTCATGAGCAAAGGTGATCCCTGCTTCCACTGCTTTCGCTTCCGCTTCTATAGCACCCAAAGGATAATTCCATTTCTTGCTTAAGGCAGCAATGACTTCCCGAGTTCCGTCCCCGATGATTACCCCTGCCTTTTGCTTGTTTTTTGTTTGAGAAGACCGCCCCATCCGTGTTGACTTTATAAAGTCCATCCCTTGGTGGTTGCCATGAAACCGTTGGTGCAACCGCAGCCACTGGATCGTCTTTTGGTTCATTTGCCTTGCGAAACTCGTCCACCAAGTTCATGGCCATTTTTAAAATAGTCCTGCCTGTCTTCCCTTTCCCCCCGGTCCGAAGCTCATTTCTGTTCTTCCAAATTCCCCAGCAGATTGCAATGACGCGATCTAGAAGATTTGTCTGAGTTTCTTCGCACCGCTTTGAGCTTGTTCCACCACGTCCAAGAAGCTCCAGTTCTTAGCAATCTCAAAAGGTAAAACCAGTTTGCTTGCGGTCCATACCTCTGTAGCGTGACTGCAAAACCAGAGCAAGTGTGTCACCGTCTCCTCGTCTTGTCCACAAAAATCACAAACTCCGTTCGGTGCGATTTTCCTCCTTGCCAAACTCATTTTTGTAGCGAGAATGTCACGACTCGCTTTCCATGCAAAGTGTTTGAGTTTCTGAGGCAGATTTAATTGCCATATAGTCTTCCAAAGCTTCCTTCGAACCGAGCCATTGGAGCAATCCACCAAGCCAATGCGACTCTGTTCCTCAAGTGCCCGAGCATAGGCGCTTTTAACCGTGAACTTGCCACTTCTGTTTTCAGCCCAAATTAGTCTATCACGGACCTCATTTGCACTCAACGGGATGCTCATTATCGCCTCTCTATCTTCAGGTAAGAACCACTCCCGCAACTTTGTCCGTGTTCCACTCATGAGTTGCTCTGTTTATGAGTTCGCAAACCAGAGCATTCTCCGAGTTTAACTTTTCTGGTGTTACCAACTTATACGTGCTTGGTCTTGGAATCCATTTATCTTGCCACACTCTGATTTTATTTCCGTTTCCCACCTGCCACCTCATGCCTCTCAGGACAACTCCCTGTGCCGCCATTATGCTCCGCCACGCATATGAAGGATTCGAACCCAACTTTGCCTCAACGAAACTACACTGTGGGAAGTATTTAGCTTTATATACTCGACTAAGCAGTGATGTAGGATTGGTTTGAAGCCGCCACCCCTGTTTCGCCAAAAGAGCCAAATTGAAACATGTTAGGTCTCTGAAACCCAATCCCCCTCTTTCCTTCGGCAAACACATTTTGTCCCCGCTTAACCACGCAAGCTTCTTTTCGTTCTTCACCTGTCCCCACCAGAAGGCTAATCGATCATACCCGTTAGCTCCTCACATAATTTCTTAGGCAATAGGAAACAACTCATCGTATAGGATGGCACGACTTGGGCTACGGATTTAATCAATATCTCCTTACCTGCAGGTGTGAGTAATTTTTCTTTCCAACCCGAGACTTTGTTTGACACTTTCTGTTTGAGCTGAGCGAAGGTATTATTTTTTGATCTTCCCACAAGAGACGGCGGTCCAAGGTAGGACTCATGTGGCTTTATTACTTGGGCACCGAACATGTTTTTCACCCTTTCCTTTGTTCCATCATCCGTATTTGGGCTAAAAAAGAGAGAAGTTTTGGAGCAGTTCGGTTGTTGTCCGGAGGAGAGTTCATAGACTTTTAGAATCCTCCGGATTTCTGTGGCCTCACTCACCGATGCCCTTCCAAACACTAAACTATCATCGGCGAAAAAAAGATGGGATATTCTGGGACCTCGATCGATGCAGCCACTCCCTTAATGGCACTTCTCCGGGCAGCACGGTGAAGAAGAGGCGACAAGCCCTCGGCGCAAATAAGGAAGAGATAGGGCGACAGGGGGTCGCCTTGCCTCAGCCCTCGAGTTGGCCGGATTTGTCCGCAAGGTTGTCCATTAATACGTACAGCATACTTCACCGACGTCACACACCTCATCACAATACCAATCCACTTCTCATGAAAGCCAAGTTTTCTCATCATCTGTCGCAAACATTCCCATTCGACTCGGTCGTATGCCTTACTCATGTCCAACTTTACAGCCATCTCTCCACCTTTACCCCTTTTCTTCCTACTGATATGAGTCATCGGCTCATGTGCCACCAGTATATTGTTCGTGATAAGGCGTTCCGCCACAAAAGCACTTTGGTTCTCCCCTATTATATCCTGCATCACAACTTTCAACCTGTTCGCCACCACTTTGGAAGCAATTTTATAAGCCACATTACATAAAGAAATAGGTCTATAGTCAGTGACCTTCTCAGGGTTCTTAATTTTGGGGATAAGCACAATGTGTGTATCATGAAATTTTGGGGGAGCAATGCCATTATTTAAAAAGGTAAGAACCGTTTGAATAACAATGGATTTTCTGATTGGCCAAAAATGTTGATAGAATAAGGGGGGCATACCGTCAGGTCCAGGCGCCGTTAAAGGATGCATTTGTTTTAGTGCTTTTTCCACCTCCAAGGCATGGAACTCTTGGGAAAGAGTAGAATTCATCCTATCTGTGACTTTAGGATGCACTGCCTCAATCATCTCTTGATCTACAATTGGCTGTGAGGAAGTGAATAAGTGTTCAAAATAGTTGATAAAAATCTGCCCAATCTGGTCCGCCTCCTCATACCAAACATTATTGGAATCCAAAATTTTACTAATAGTATTCCTTTGGTACCGGTTTGAAGCTTTGGTATGAAAAAAGGTTGTATTTTTGTCTCCAGCCTTGAGCCACTTGTTGCGACTTCTTTGATGCCACATCTCTTCTTCAATTCCAGACCACTTATTGAGCTCCATCTTTAATGCATGAAGTGAGTCTAAGTCAATACCATTACAGTTCATTGACTCTAACCCTTGGATTTTATTCTGAAGGTCAACAATCTGCTTTCCAACATTGCCAAAAGTATGCTTATTCCATGACTCAAGAGAGCTTTGGCATTCCTCCAAACAAGATTCTAAAGTCCACCGTGAAAGACTCTGTTGTCCTTTCTCCCAAGCAGCCTCTACCACCTTGTCGCATCTCCCGTCCTCAAGCCACATGGATTCAAAACGAAAAAGCTTTGATCGACTCCGTTGCCACCGAGGTACCCGAGCTTCCTTGAGAACAAGAATACAATGATCTGAGACTGAATTGGATAGATGATAAAGTTTCACCGACGGGAACATTTACGCCCAATCCGTTGACACCAAAGCTCTATCCAATCGTTCACGCACCCAACCACGACTTCCTAGTCTTCTACTCCATGTGTAATCCGAACCCACATAGCCCAAGTCCCTCAATCGGCTTCTGTTGATTGCTTCTCGGAAATTTCGCATTTGGCCTTCAGGTCTCACCCCACCACCCTCTTTTTCTCTGGCGTACATAACCTCATTATAATCTCCCATACATATCCATGGCAAATTGCTTCTATTGCTAAGACTCTCCAACAACTTCCAAGACTCCTCTCTTTTCCCTGTCTCCGGATGTCCGTAGAAACCGGTAAAGCGCCATTTTCTTGTCCCCTGTTCTTCAAAGACTACTACGTCAATGTGTCTAGGGGAGTAAGTCAACACATCAACTTTCTTTGTTCTTTTCCATAAAAGAGCCAAGCCTCCTCCGCGGTTAACACTTGGAACCACCAGTCCTTCCTGTCTTTCTATTTTTCTTTTAATCCCATCCATCTCATCGACTTTGAACTTAGTCTCCATTAGGAAAACTAAGGTGGGGTCTTTTTCCAAAACTACCTTTTGGAGTGTTTGAACAGTTAGGGGGTTCCCAAGCCCCCTAACGTTCCAATCGATGGCACTCATTGTGTCCGGCGGGGCTGGTTGCCAGCCTCCGCCGATCCCAAATGGTGAGCTAACATTTTTCCAAACTCCCTGACTTCTCCCTCCGGTTTTGCTCTTTTTCCAGAACCATCAAGATTCTCCTCTTCATGCAATGGTGATCGTACTCTCCTCTTTAATCCCATCTCTGTTTGATCAACTTCCATGGACCTCTCAATACTATTATCAACTCCTTGACGTTGCATGCACTCCCTGTCCAAATCCTTCTTTGATACCACGCCGCCTCTGTTTCCTTTATTTTTCTTTTGGCCACCTTCCGTGGCTTTCTTTAGTTTCAGAGATTTTGTTGATTTTGGAGAAGTAGGCCCCAGTTCAAAACTAAGACTAGCTGGACTTAAGCCCAATTCCACACCCGGGTTGTCATTTATCCCCATAAGCTGCTCCTTAAGCCCCATTATTCCTTTTGGCTGTGGGCCTTGGTGATTTGGCCCATACATACGATTCCGGCCCTTACAGTCCAGACTGGAATTCTCCTGAGTCAACGTGATCTCCTCCCTTCCCATTATTAAATCCTTTAATGGCTCATCATTTATAGCTGAAACGTCTCCCATAATCGCGGCATCAATGGCCTGAATTTCCGTTTCAAAATTTGAACGTAGCGAGATATTCGGGATTTTGATCTTCAACCGATCCGGGAGTGTTATCCACGTTCACCACATCTGCCCGGACCTCCGCCGTACGCTCCGCCTTACCCAAACCGTCAATTCTGGTGGTCACTCCTTCCTTTGTAGGTTCTGTATTCCATCTCCGAGCCATTGTTTCAGGTTCTACTTCCCCGTTTCTGCTTTCTCCATACTTTCCGGCAGTGATTAGTACATTTTTTTGGTGTTTGTCCGGGTTCGCACGCAGCCATGGACCAAATCGCTTCTCCTCATGCCTTGGCATTTCCTTGCTTCGAAAGCCCCGCAGACAGTCTCTTTCATCATGATCAATCATCCCACACAAGTAGCAGAAGATCGGAAGCCTCTCGTACTTGAAATCTACCCATTTCATCCCATGTTCGCCCAACCTAACCTTCCGACCACGACACGGCGGCTTAGTAATATCCAGTTGCACCCTTATTCGCAGAAAGCTTCCCAGGCAGAACCCACTCCCATTTGCATCCACCTTTTCTACTTCCCCTAGAGTAGCTCCGATACTCATTCCCACCGTCTTCGTTTGACACATTGTAGGCAGCCCATGTATTTGGATCCAAAACGGAGTCCTGTCAAACTTGATATCTACCACCGCCTCACCATACGCCAGTTTATGAAGGACTAATAGGTATTTGTCAAAAGACCACGGGCTAAGGAACAAGACTCTATCCATATCATCCTTCTTTTGAAAAAGAAACATGACCTTATTCTCACCCGGATCGCTGACCTCGAAAGTAGCCTCAGTTTTCCACACCGATTTCAGCACCCTTGCAAGAGACTCTAAGTTAACTCTCCTCTTTGTATAGAACTTCCCAAGAAGGACTAAGCCCTCCTCTGGAACTGGTTCTTGGATTATAACTTCAACATCTTCCTTCAATGACAGATGTAGGCCTGCACATCTCTCTGTAATCTCCTCCATCGTTCTAACTTTTGGAAAGAAACGTGAGATCGATTCTATCGCTTACAGAGAGAAAATATGCCTGACGGCAACCGTATTGCTATTACTAGCGACTTTTTTCACCTCTAGGGTTTCCAGAGGAAACTAGAGAGAAAACACCATGTTAGTGTGGACTTTATAATTGAATATTGTTTGGCAACTAATTGACATTAAAAAAAAAAATGGTTAGAATTGCCTACCACTACCCGAACCCCTTTCCTCCCTTAGGTTACCTAGGGAGGTGCTAATTGAAAATTGTTTGGCAACAAATTGACATTTGTTTAATCATTAACTATTCATAATTCTAAACTGTGCCAAACATTTTCTGCGCAAATGTCCATTAACAAATAACAATTCATATTTATAAAATAGTTTAACAGATAAATAAAAATGATATTATACTCGTAAGTTTTTTTTTTTTTTTTTTGAGAGTGATATTATACTCGTAAGTAATCCGTGCATCTCACGGTTCGGACCTTATTAGTCATCGTCCTTAATTTTGAAATCCAACAATTCAGAACAGTTGCGGACCAACAATTAATTTAAAATTAATTGTCATTCAAACCGAGGGTTGTGACAACAATCAATCATGGCCAAAACCTTATGCTTGAAAACGACAGAATTACATGGTTAGATGCTTTAGATCAACACAAACAGACACTCTTGCATCTTATTACTTTATTATTTCAAGTCAAAGTCGCCAAGTATTGATTCGAGACTAATAAGTCATTGTTTTATGGTGTTAGGTGTATTGGATAAAAAATAACTTGAATTAATTAAAAAAAGTAAGAGTTAACAAAGATTTAAATAAAGACACTGGTTTAGGAAGTATTTAAATAGATAAAAATTAGATACAAACTTGGTTGTATATAGCCTAGGGCTACAATTCCTATTTAAAAAAAAAAATTAACATAACTATATATTTTGAAAATTTTATAGTTAAATTACATGTTTTTTATATTTACCAACACACATGTCAAATTTTTTGCTAATCAAATATTTTTTACTATTTGATATGTAAATTTATTTTTTATGCATAATTTTAGAATATAAATGTAGGGGCATGATTTAGTAACCAAATTCTTGTTGTTACAAGCCTTGGTTCAAAAAGCCCAACACAATGAATTCTTGTAGAATATGGGCTAAAGAACTCGGTTTAAGTAAGTTTAGACAGATTGTTGCATGGGTTAAGGGAACACTCGAACAAGAACAAATGCTATTGTGTAGAAAGGTCACCCGGAATGAGAGAGCTAAAAACTTGATTAATAGATACAGATCAATGCAGTAAGACTCCTCTCCATGCTACAGTATTCTCTCCTTTTTTTTTTTTCTCATCCCCTTCTCTTGGGAGACTTTTACACATTATATAGGCCATTTCCAATCATCTGGGCTTTACACTTGTTGATCATCCAAACCCCTACTTGAGCATCTGTCCCATCGGATACCTCTCTCGATTCTTTGTGAGTTGCGGCAGCCAAGGTAACACTGTTCGGGGGTCTTCTCCACATTAATGCGGTCGGGAGAGTAGTTGTAATGCATTTAATGTGGTGGTGGTGGCCTTTTGCTGAAATATTTCAGGTTTCCTTCCTTTTTACGTATTTAGAATATGGACTGTAGTGGCTTGGATGTACCTTTACGCTGGAATTTGCAGTATCCGAAAAGAAATTACTCCTCGAACATGTTTTCTCTGCCCCGGTGGGCCTAAATAAGGATTGCTTGGGTCACACTGGCTCCTCGGATGGGCTGCGTCCTCGAACGAGCCTAAGGCCCAGTCTGTTATTTTGGGCCGGTCCCCACAATAAAAATTTTGAAATTTAAACAATTGATTGATAACATAATTATTGATTTTTTATTTTCTAACAAATTTTCAAGTACTGAAAATATAATCCTGTAAGGGCGGTATTTGAATTCAAAGCCTAAAAATGAAAAGGACTAAGGCCCAAAGAGCCAAAAACAATGAATTTGTAGAGAGTGGGCTAAAAGCTGAATTATAATGAGTTGGACAACAATCACGAGAGGCTAAGTCGTACAATAAAGTAGGAATAAACAATTTTATGCAAGGAAAATCCTCCTCGGTGAAGTCCGAGGAAAATAGTTCTTATATATTTCTCTTGGACTTAAGCATAATTATAGTTCTTGTATGTATAGGCTTTTTTTTTTTTTTTTTTTAGATTCTCCGATCATCCCCTTGTAATAGGGTTTTTCTTCTTTATATTTCCCTTCTTTACTTCATCTCAACCCTCCACGTGTAGATCAAATTGCTAGTTTTGATTCTTGTCCCATCAGTCTCTTTTTGAAGTTTTTATGGGTAGTTTGTAAGGCTGATTTGAATATTATTGTTCGGGTATTACTTCCACATTAACGCGGTCATAGAGATAGCTGCATAGCATTCAATGCGGTGGTAGCTTTCTCCTGGATATCTCTCAACTTTCCTTTGTCTTATTCCCTTTTAGTGCTTATCCTTACCAGTATGATCGCCTGGTGTGTTGTTCTTGATGAAAGGTCGAACCTTTGTCCTCTGCTCTGCTTCGCCGAGGAGGTATTTCTCCTCGGACTATAATCCCAACCCCTTATCACTAGACTTCTTCCACAGAATATTAACTTGTATGCCCCCACTAGTGTTTACCTGTCCTCGGACCTTTTAATGTTCTCGGACACAGCCCACGGTCCAATATCCATTTCTAGGCCTTTTATCCCCGCAAATCCAATATTGGATTTGTCGAAATTCACAACCAATAAAAAAATATGGACAAAGTTTAGTTACAAAATTAATTGTAACCTGATGATGCTCGAATCATCAATCAAAATGATCATCCAGAGTGGGGTCGCCCACAGCTAACCCGATCTTGAGAAAATGGAGGGTGAAAGGAAGAAGTGTGGGTCACCGGTGTGGTGCCCGCCACAAAACCTCCGATGCTAAAGTTATAATGGCTAGAATGAGAAGAGAAGTATTAGAATATCAGTGTGTGTAAACTAGAGTTTTTTTGTCCCTGTGGTCAGGTCTTATGGGTAGGTATATATAGGTGCTTACTTCTTCCTTCTAGCCATTGGTGTTGTCTTAATGGTGGTTTCATTTCTGTATTAGTAATGCCTCTGTAGGGTGTTAATGGTGAGATATTTCTCCAACGGTACGGGAGCTCATCATTACTTTGTAACGCTTTATCAATGATTGAGGACGGATGGATTCGTCCTCGCCTGGTGGTCACCACTAGTTGGACGAATCTTGGGGTTACTCTCGTCCACTGCTATCTCTATGGATGAGGATATGATTGGGACTATCATAACCTAAGGCTACAATTTTACTCAATATCTTTTTATTATATGTGAATTTTGACAAATTCACTATTATATTATATTTTCTTATTATATTCTTTATACTTACAAAATTTATATAAAATTAAAGATCAATAGCTATATCATCAATAAATTATTTAAATTACAAGTTTTAGTAGTTTAAAGTTATATATAAAAATATAATCTTATAGATCATATAGTAAATAATATCCGGTTAGCACAAAATTTTACATGAATATTAAGAGCGTAAAAAACATGTAATCCAATGATTAGATTTTAAAAATATATAGTAATATTAATGATATTGAGTAAGGCTGTAATCTTAGGCTACAACCAATTTTATAGTTAAACTTTGTCCAAAAAATATTAAGTGGAGTCGCAATCTTAAACTACAATCATGTTTGTTGCCTAACTTTGTTATTTATACACTTTTTAAGAGAAAAGAAAAAAAAAACAATTGCTTTTTTTAAATAAAATTTTATATTTTTTCTATGAAAAAAATATCATAATTCTTTAAAATTAGTCTATTAATAAATGTCTTAAAATTACCACTTAACCGAACCCTGGTTAATTGAACCAAATGAGAGGGAGTACCAATAAATTTTGGGAATGCTGAAGTCGACAACCCATGTGAAACAAAATGGGAAAAGCCTGTCTCCCCTCCCCCCAAAAAAATGGGCATCTCAACCTCACCGGTATGTCCAAAAGCTGTTTTATTTATTATTTTTTTTCTAAAAATATGATTATTGGTCTTTGGTACTTGTTATAAGTATTCAAGCCATTGAGATACTACAAGAACCGGTAGTTTTGATTATTGGTCAAAGAAGGCGAAGCCCGAGGTTGAGCCAAGTACTTCAATAATATTCTCAAGTCCCAACTCACCTAACCCCTATTTTAATTTGAAGTTTTTTTTTTTTTTTTTTTTTTTTTTTTTTTTTTCCTGTAAATTTATTTGATCTATTTCTTGTTAATGTATTTTTTATATTATAATTATAAACTGCATTCTGTTGTTTCTTTTGTACGTCAATATTCACTTGCAAATACAAACAAAAATTTTGGTCTGATTGATACTTTTAATTGATGTAAATAATCATAATAAACCTCAGTTATGTGATAATTTAGGGATAAATACTTTTTTGTTTCTTACATTTTGGATCATTCTTCATTTTAGTTAATTCTCAAAATTTGTGAACTTTTATTCTAGTCTCTAAATTTCTTAAATCAATTTCAATTTATTCTCTACCATCATCTCACTAACGATTAAAGGTGTTTAAAGGTTCTTACTTTGTTATACTTTCACCAATCAAAAAAATTTCTATCTTTTAACTTTGAAAAGAAAACTATTCATAATTCTAAATTGTGCCTAAATTTTTATGCACAAATTTCCAATTGTCCATTCATTAATCAATTAATTACTTAGCTTTCAATGATAAACCTTTTTATTTTTATTTTTTGGGTTCTACAATCAACAGTTCATATTTATAATATATTTTAAGCGATTAAAACAGTAATGTTATCCTTGTAAGTAATTCGCGCATCTCACTGTTTCACACCTTAGTCATAGTCCTTAATTTTGTAGATCCAACAATTTGGAACAGTTGCGGACCAGCCATTAATTTAAATTTAATTTGTCATTCAAGCTAAGACTGATATAGTCACAACAGTCATTCATGGCCAAAACCTTATATGCTTTAAAATCATGCTTTATTTATTTATTTATTATTATTATTATTATTTTGCTGGGTAATTATTTGTTGTAGGGGTTAGAACCCCTAAGCTAACTGTCATTAGGTGAACCGGGTACTACTTAAGCCACAAGGCCCGGTGGTAAAATGATGCTTGAAAATGACAAAAGCACATACTTAGATGCTTTAGATAAACAAAAACACAAAACACTCGGGCATCTTATTACTTTATAATTTCCAGTCAAAGTCAAGCCTATTTGGTACACACTTCCAAACATATATTTTTAATTTTTAAACAACATTACACATATTTCCATATATTTTTTCATTCACACGTATTTTCAAAAAATTGAAAACTGTTGTTTAAACACACTTACCAAACGGGCCCAGAGTATTGATTTCAGACTAATTCATGGAACCAAATGAGATAGAATAGCACCAATTAATTTTGGGAATGCTCAGATAAAAATAATAATAAATTTTGGGAGTGCTGAACTTGACAACATTGTTAAATGACTCAAATGAAATGAGAATATTTTAATTTTAGGATCCTATAAACGGTGCTTTTAAGGTAATAGTTAACAATTTATTTTTAAAAAAAATTTGACACCATTTTTATGGAAAATAGAAAAAGCTATTAAAATATTAATTGTTTTTTTTTTCTTTTCACATAAAAACTTTCTAAAAATTGATTGTTAACCATTACTCTAAGGGCATCCGTTAACATTTCCCTTAATTTTAATAGAAGTTTTAGTACCACATAAATTGCAAGAATTTTTACCATAATTATTTTATGTGTCAGACTATAATTGTCTGCCTATCACTTTTATATGGACCACTTACCATCTGCCCTGTGGATAGTTATGGCATAAGTTATGACATTTTATGTAGTCTTAAAATTTTTGTAATTTTAAAGAAGAACAAATGTAATGGTAACGTGGATGTGAAGGGGAGCCGTGTGTTTTTATCATGTAAACACTAAAAAACAGAGTAATATATATTGGTCACTCTGTCTAGCTAGCTAGTACATTCTCTTCATAAATATCATTCCCATCTTTTTATTAGAGGTGGATTTTGACAAATTAATCCACCATTAGATTATATTTCTCATTATATCCTTCATACTTGCAAATTTTATAGAAATTAAAGATTAATAGTTATGTCATCAATAAATTATTTAAATTGCAAGTTTTGGTATTTTAAAATTATGCATAAAAATATAATCTTATAGATCATATAATAAATAATATTTGATTGACACAAAATTTGACATAAATATTAAGAGCGTAAAATACATACAATCTAACGATTTGATTTTCAAAATATGTAGTAATATTAATAATATTAAATAAAATTGTAATTTTAGGCTACAACTAATTTTATGACTAAAGTTTATTAAAAAAAAATTGTAAGTGGAGTTGTAGTCATCTATGATCATGTTTGTTGCCAAATTTTGTTCTTTATAAACTTTTTAAGATAGGAGAAAAAAACAACATTTTTTTAATAGATTTTTATATTTTTCATAAAAATAGTATGAAAATTCTTTTAATAAATTTCCTAAAATTACCGCTTAACCAGACTCTGATTAATTTAACCAAAGGAGAGGGAGCACCAATCAATTTTGGGAATGCTGAAGTCGACTTGCTATAAGCATTGAATCCATTGAGATGCTACAAGGGCCGGTAATTTTGATTCTTGGTCAAAGAAGGCGTAGCCCGAGGTTGAGCCAAGAAATAAAAATACTTCATATTCTGAGTCTCTGACAAATCTGCTCTCCTCACAAGTCTCACAAGTCACAAGTCACAAGTCCCTACTCACCTAACCCATATTTCAATATTCACTTGCAAATAGAAACAAAAATTTTGGTATTATTGATACTTTTTTAAGTGATATAAATAATATTAAAAATCTCAATTTTAACTTTCAATATGTAATAAATAGAGAAAAATACTTTTTTGTTCCTTAGAATCATTTTTCACTTTATTCCCACATTTTCTTAGATTCTATTTTGGTCTCTATAATTCCAAAATCATTTTTAAGTTATTCCTTAAAAATCATCTCACTAACGACTCTCCTTGAAGGTGTTTTATGATTTTACCCTGTTATATTTTCATAAATCAATAAAATTTTTATCTTTTGCCTAAAAAAAATTTCATAATTATAATTTATAAATTTTTTCTAAATTTTTCTGCACAAATGTCCAATTGTCCATTCATTAATCAATTAATTACTTAGCTTTCAATGATAAACAAATATATATATATATATATATATATATATATATATATATTTGGTTCTACAATTAGCCGTTAATATTTATAAAGTATTTTAGTCGATAAATAACAAAAATGTTGTCCTCGGAAGTAATCCGCACATGTCATGGATTCACACCTTAGTCATCGTCCAGCAATTAATTAAAATTTAATTTGCCATTCAAGCTGAGATTGACATAGTCACAATAGTCATTCATGGCCAAAACCTTATATGTTTTAAAATGATGCTTTATTATTGTTATTATTATTATTATTTTTTTTTGAGAAACTAAAATGATGCTTGAAAAACGATAAAAGCACATGGTTACATGCTTTAGATCAACACAAAAAACATTCGCATCTTATTACTTTATAATTTCCGGTCAAAGTAGGCAAGTATTGATTCTAGACTAATTAATTGAACCACATGAGATAGCATAGATTGATAGATAGAACCAATAAATTTTGGGAATCAGACAAAAATAATAATAAATTTTGGGAATGCTGAAGTCGACAACGTTGTCAAATGACTCAAATGAAATGGGCATATTTTAGTATTAATTTTAATAGAAGTTATAGTGACACACAAGTTGTTATAATTTTTATAATAATTATTTCATATGTTAGATTATAATTAGTTATTTATTACAAATTTATGGTTTGTTTTTTACCCTCTCACAATCCCTCACACTCTGTTATGTGGATAATTATGATAGCATCTTATATGATATTAGCATTTTTGTAATTTTAAAGGAGAACAAATGTAACAGTAACGTGTATGTGAAGGGGAGCCGCGTGTGTTATTATCATGCAAACACTAAAAAGCAGAGTAATATATATTGGTCACTTTGCCTAACTAGTACGTTCTCTTCACAAATATCACTCTCATCTTACCCTTCTCACAAAGATAGTATTCATTCAATTCACAGTTAGAAATGGCGGAAGGAGTTCTACTTGACGTTGCTGCGCGAATCATTGAGAAAACAGGTGACTTAGCAGTCCAAGAGCTTGGACTACTCTGGGGTGTCAAAGACGAGATTGTAAGACTCGGGGAGAGGGTTTCCACGATCAAGGCTGTGCTTCTAGATGCAGAGAAGAAGGAGCAGACCAATCAAGTCAAAGAGTGGCTGAAAAGACTGAATGATGCCATTTATGATGCAGATGATTTGCTAGATGATATCTCCACTGAAGCTTTACAACGAGAAGTGATGATGGGCCAAAATAAGAAGTCCAACAAGGTATGCATCTACTTTTCCAAATCGAACCCGCATGCATATGCACTTAAAATGGCTCATGAAGTTAGGGCAATGATGGAGAGGCTAGAGTCCATAGGAAGGGATAGGGAGATGTTCCACTTTGAGGAGCGTCTTGAGGAGACACAAGTTAGGAATAGGGCGAGAGAGACTTATTCTTTTGTATGTGCTGAAACTGTTATTGGGAGAGAGAATGATAAAAAGGAAATTATAGGAATTCTTTTGGATTCTAATGTTGAGGAGAATGTTTCGATTCTTCCGATAGTTGGAATCGGAGGGTTAGGGAAAACCACGTTAGCTCAACTTGTATTCAATGATGAAGAATTTAAGAAACATTTTGACCAAAAATTTTGGGTGTGTGTTTCTGATGACTTTGAAGTAAGAGTAATTGTTGAGAAAATTATGGAATGTGCAAAAAATGAAAAACCAAAAATCCTTGAAATGAACACTCTGATTAAGGAGTTTAAGAAAGAAATAGATGGGAAAAGATACTTACTTGTGTTGGATGATGTATGGAATGATGATCGTGAAAAATGGCTTAGCCTAAAAAATCTTTTAATTAGTGGTGGAAAAGGCAGTAGAATATTAGTGACAACACGTGAGGAGAAGGTTGCAAGAATTGTACAAACTAGGCAGCAACCATACTTTTTAAAGGGTTTAAATGAAAACGAGTCTTGGCTTTTATTTAAGCAAATGGCTTTTGAAAATGGTCTAGAGCCAAAGAATCCAAACATCAAGTCAATTGGAATGGAAATAATTGGAAAGTGTAGAGGAGTCCCTCTCGCCATAAGAAGTATAGGAAGTTTATTATTCTTTAAAAATCCTGAAAATGATTGGTTGTCATTTAAGAATAATGAACTTTCCAAAGTAGCTAATATCCTGCAAACACTTAAATTAAGTTATGATCATCTTCCATCATATTTAAAGCAGTGCTTTGCATATTGTTGTTTATTTCCAAAGGATTACAAAATTCATAAAACAACATTAATTAAAATGTGGATGGCGCAAGGGTTCATTAGGTCTTCAAGTCCAAACCAATGCTTGGAAGATATTGGTCAAGAGTTTTTCATGGATTTACTTTGGAGATCATTCTTTCAAGAAGTTGAAGAAGATGGGGAAGGCAATATATTTCAATTTAAAATGCACGATCTTATGCACGATCTTGCAAAATCAGTAGCAGCATCTGATAGCGCCACTTTTTATTCAAAAGAGGAAGACATTCATGAAAAAACACGCCATGTATCATTGGATAGCACTTTTCTCTCGTCATCAGGAATTCCAATCTCGATGTATAAAGCAAGCGGGATAAGAACATTTCATTTGCTAAGTCAGTCACGGTATTCATATGTAAGATACGGTAAGTCAACTTGTAATGCAATTGTTTCAAGTTTTAAGTTCATACGCTTATTGGATCTACATAGAACGAACATTAAAAAAATTCCAAGTTCTATTGGGAAGTTGAAGCATTTAAGGTATCTCGATGTATCTTATAATCCCATCAAAATGCTTCCTAGTTCCATCACAAGATTGCATAATTTGCAAACACTGAGAATCTTTGAATGTGAAATTAAAGAATTGCCAAGAGATTTTAGCAAATTAGTCAACCTCACATATATTGATGGGAAATTGAATTTGACTCATATGCCACATGGACTGGGGCAATTAACTAAGCTTCAAACATTGTCACAATTTGTGATGAGTCAGAATAGCTGTTTGAACTTCAGGCGCCACGGTGGATTGAAGGAACTCAACGGGCTAAACAAGTTGAGGGGAACACTAGAGATTAAGGGATTGAGACAAGGGAAAGAAGCTGCATCAGAATCTAAGGATTCAAATATGAAAGAAAAAATACATCTTCAAGATTTGACGTTATCATGGATAGAAAAAGACGTGGATGAGTCTAACGTTGGGTATAATGAAGAGTCACTTGAAGCCTTGCTCCCACACGGCCCACTTTCAAATCTTCAACAATTGTGTTTAAAAAGATACGGTGGAGTGAAAATTCCAAGTGGGATTTCATCGCTTTCAAATCTCGTAAAATTGTCCTTTGATCATTGTAACGAATGCCAACATCTTCCACCGTTGGATCAGTTTCATTCTCTCAAAACTCTCTCTCTTTACCAAATGAATGATTTGGAGTACATATCAGAGAGAGAAAACAACGGGGAGTTCTCTGATTCTTCATTCCTCCCATCTCTAGAGCAACTCACAATTAAATATTGCCCTAATCTAAAAGGATGGTGGCAACGACAGAGGGATTCTGTTGAGGAGTTCCATAATCATTCACTGCCTTCATTTCCTCATCTTTCCAACTTACAAATTCGGAGATGCCCTAAGCTGATATCCTTACCTCTCTTTCCATATCTCGAAGAGCTAGTGCTGAATAAATGTAGCTTGAAGCCATTGGAGCAAACAGTGAGAATGGAGGTGATAAACACGGCAACCCCAAAGAACCTAACATCAATAGCAGCAACATCAACCTCTTCTTCTTCTACACTTGCCACTTCCTCGTTCGTCCCTCTCTCCAAATTGAAGTCCATGGAAATTTGGAATATGGAGGAAACTCTGCCCAAGGAGTTGATGTGCAACCTCATTTCTCTCCAACATTTAGAGATAAGAAATTGTTGTGGTCGTCTCCCTCTCTCTCGACATCTCACTGCCCTTCAGAATTTGGAAGTTTGGGGTTCTAAAGAGGTTGATTTAACAAACGATGGAGATGAGATGGAATGGCATGGCCTTCAGAGCCTTCACTACCTACGGTTCTACCAGCTTCCAAATTTGGCCACTCTACCGGTGGGGATTCAACATCTCACCTCTTTGCAAAGGCTCGTGATTGAACATTGTTCAAGTTTGTCGGCTATACCGGAGTCGATCCGTAACCTTACCTCTTTGCAGACACTGAGTATTTGGCGATGTCCCATCTTATCGAAAAGATGCGAAAGGGAAGCGGGTGAAGATTGGAGTAAGATTGAGCACATCCCAGACTTACGTATAGACAGGTAGCTATCTAAGTCTCTCTTTTATCCCAGTCCTTGATAGAACATCAAAAATCCTATTTCTTCTAATTCACTAAATTTCCTGGTAATTAAATTTCAGATGAATAACCTACTCTTACGATTTGGAGCTTAATCAAAGCTTTTGGGCGCTGCAATTGCTCAACAAGTCAACAAATTCACCGGTAATATCTCTTTTCTTTTTTCCTCTTTTAGATGCTCATAGGATTTTCATTCTTTAATTTATGAATTCCCATATTAGGAAAAAGAATATGTGAATTTTTCCACATCTATTTCTTCATTTTGGCAAATTACATCTTTGTATTTTGAACTGAGTTGATCTGTTTTATATGCTTTATAAACAGAGTAAAAGATCAATGGTACAAGATGATATCGGGTAATATTGTGAGAAGAATAAAATCTGGTAGCCATTCTGCAGGAACTAGCATGTTGTGCAGGTATTTGGTTGACTCAATTTCAATTTCTTGTTATATCTACAGAACTTTTTATTTTTTTGGGGGTAAATACTACTATATCTTCAAATAATGATAGACAGTTTAATATCTGAATTAACAGAGTAATTTTTGTATTTCAACCTGATTTTATTTCGGTATCTGTAAAACACAGTCTTGATACTGAATAGTCCTCACTTTTCAGTTTTTAATAAAAAATTTCATTTATTGTAGGAGGCCTATCATTCAGTAAGGGATTTAGCACATCTTGAAGCTGCATTCTATTTATATATGTATACAATTTTCTGGAATTGGCGTACAAGGTGAAGGCGAAGCCCCATCTCAATCAAGCTAAATCAGAAAGATCAATGCTTTTAAATGTGCACTTCCTCTCTGCATGATTCTCTTGACTGATGGTTGGCACTCTTTCTATCTCTCATCTGTTGATTGTGGAAATTTTCTTTTTGAATGGTAATTTTTATTTATTTTTGAGGTGGGTATGTCACTTTTAGGAGAATGAAGCATGAAGCAATGCAGGATATTGGAGAGGTGGATTCGCCACTGATATTTGTGCCCTTACCAGTGAGGATTTCCCAAAGATTTGTAGATATTGGGAATTCATCAGTGTCCCATCTTACCACAAAGATGCAAAAGGAAGTATGTGAGGTTTTCCATAAGATTTGTTACATCCTAGAGTTGGAAGGAGATCCAATTCAGTGGTAAGAAACCTTATGTCTACATATCATTGTTTTTTCCCTGTCCTTGATAGAAATAAAAATCAAAATTTCTTCTTTGTTCTCTCCAAGAAATGGAGCTCAATGAAAAACTTTTTGGTTTCAACAACAACTCAATGGTATTAGTATTTTTGTTCTCTACAACTCAACAAAATATGTGAATTTTCCTTTTATCTGTCTCTTATTTATATCATGGTATCTCAATCTGAGTTGATTAGGTGGTGTATCTAGATGCCATAGTTTCTCCCCGTGTAATTTGTAAATAGTGTCAAAATTGGCACTTGGTGATATTGTGGTAATGTTTGTGGGGAGGAGTAAATCTAGCGTATAAACCTACAGTACAATAATTAGCTTGTTGTGCAATATTTTTGTTTATTCCTTTTTCATGTTGTGTAGTGTCTACAGTTGATGATGACAACCATAACAAAAATTCACAAAATTTAAGTTAAGTTGCTAAGAACTATTTTGTCAATAATAGATAATTTCTGCATTTCCTCCTTATTTTGTTTAGTATCTTGGTGTTAATTGAAAAGAAAGGTGCTAGTGCTACACTTGGTGTTCTAGAAGTTCACAATTTTAGGGGTGGATTTCACTTGGTGCTGCACTTGGATTTCACAATTTTAGGGGTGGATTTGGATTCTTGGACTTGATTTTGACGCAATATCTCTGTTTATTTTTGTGTTTCTTTGTTGGAATTTTAGGGTTTTAGGTTCTTGGATATGGTTTTGGTTGTTATGAGTTGGGGTTGGTGATTTCAATTTTTGGGGTTTTGGGACTGTTGGACATTTTAGGGTTTTCTTGGTGCTGGATTTGGATTCTTGGACTTTGTTTTGGTGGCATGTATGGTTTAGCTGGCTTGTGAGGATTCATGGTGTTTGATTTGTTTGATTGAGTTTTCGGCACATGATGGATTTAGTTAGGGTTTCAGTTTGTTTAGTGGTTGTTCTTTGTTTTCTTTGATTCATTCTTGGAACTGATACAATTTTAGGTTATGTGACGTGGGCCAATTTTTGATTAACTCCTTTGTTTTTTCAATCAGTCTTTTGGTTCAACTGGGAATTTAGGATTTAGTATGTTTCTGAATGAATGGTCTTGGATATCTCTGAATTTCAGTTATTGTTTATTACAGTGAGAATTCTGATCCTTTTTTTTTTTTTGATCTAGTCCTGGCTTATTTATCATATAAAAAGAAAAAAACTGTACAAAAGTATTTCTGTTGTGTAGTTATTGAAGGGTTCTTGTCTAGATGCATATGCATAAGGTTCTGGGTTTCATGGGTTATTTTAGTGATTATATTATAATTAAAATGTTAATAATTCATAGATTTGTGTGTGTTTTATTACCTAATGTGGTTCAGAGTTCTGTTCACTTTATGGAGACATAATATTGGTCACTGATATTTATTGTTTAATGTAGTTCATAGATATTTTGTCGAGCAATTTTAGCATCCTGTTCTAGATTAAGTCTCATTCCTTTGAAAAAAATAGCATTTCATCAATGTGCTAATTCAGTAAAATGGTATTGGTGATCTGAAGGTATTTTCCAACAACATGGAAACAAAATCTGAGCCAGTCATTTCAAAGTGCAAAGAGAGTGAGAACTGGACTAAGGTTTCATTTAAGCCTGACTTGGCAAAATTTAACATGACTCATCTTGAGGATGATGTGGTTGCGCTGATGAAAAAGCGGGTATTTGACTTGGCTGGGTGCCTTGGGAAGTCTGTGAAGGTTGAACTGAATGTAACTCGGGTCCCCGTAAAATCATTTACTGATTATGTTAATCTCTACTTAGATTCTGCTGCTAAATCTTAACCTGAGAAACCTCCAAGGTTCTTTCTATGAAACTTTGAATGTTTCTATTATATTTGTATTTTTCCCCTTCATAGTAATAATTGCTTACTAGAATCATTTGTTTCCTCAGCTATCATGTGAAAGTTAATGATAGGTGGGAGATATGCATGAGTCATAGTGACGGGTAGTTTCAACAGTTACCTAGGTCTTTTGAAGCAAAGGGAATAATGAGTCAATTGAAATTGCAATTGTGTGAGACTTACATGGTTTTTTTGTTTTTTAACCAGGTCAGCTTTGTGAATTCGATTGCCACAACCAAGGGTGGAACTCATGTTGATTATATCACTAATCAAATTACAAACCATATAATGAATTTTGTAAATAAGAAAAACAAGAATGCCAACATCAAAGCCCATAATGTGAAGAACTACTTGTGGGTTTTTGTCAATGCTCTTATTGACAACCTTGCTTTTGATTCCCAAACTAAAGAAACTCTGACACTTCGTCAAAGCAGTTTTGGGTCCAAGTGTGAGCTTTCACAAGATTTTCTGAAGAATGGTTCGTTTCACTTTATTTTTCATTTTGTAGACACTAGTATGTTACCATTGAAATACAGGAAAGTGACTCTTATTAACCACTTGTTTTTGCAGTCTCAAAGTCTGGAATTGTAGACAGTCTTCTATCATGGGCAAATTTCAAGCAGAGTAAAGATCTTAAGAAAAGTGATGGAACAAAGACACAGAAGATTCATGGTATAGAAAAACTAGACGATGCTAGCAAAGCAGGAAGGAAGGAATCTGATAAATGTACCTTGATCTTAACTGAAGGAGATTCAGCTAAGGCTCTTGCAGTAAGTTGTTGTGTCATTGTGCAGAGTATTTTAGCATTAAAGTTAGCTCTATTGGGTTTCACTTTGTATGATTTTTGACGTTATTCATTTTAATACAGTTGGCTGGCCTTGCTGCTGTGGGTTGAGATTACTATGGTGTGTTCCCATTGAGAGGTAAATTGCTCAATGTGAGGGAAGCCACTGCTAAACAGCTCACTGAGAATAAAGAAATTGGGTACATAAAGCAGTTTCTTGGACTTCAGCAGCATAAAGAATACACCAATTGTAAAATCTTTGAGATGTGGTCATTTGATGATAATGACTGATCAGGTGCGCCTTAAGTTTCTCTTATTGTTTTGTTCTTGTTTTATGCTTAGAATTCTCTCTACAAGTCACACTGACAGCCTTCAACAAATATAAAATTTTAACTATAATTCTTGTAGAGGATCATGATGGTTCCCACATCAAAGGGCTGTTGATCAATTTTATTCATTCTTATTGGCCATCACTGTTAAAAGTTCCATCTTTCTTAATTGAGTTTATCACTCCTATTGTGAAGGTTGGTATTTTCAGTTAACTAGTTCAAGTATTAGCACAACTTCAATATAAGTGGAGTGTTTCTTGAGGGAAAATGAATATTTATCATCTTTGCAGGCAACTCACAAAAATGGGACACAATTATCATTTTATACCGTGCCTGAGTACGAGTCATGGAAGCACAATTTGACGGGCAATGCAAGTGGGTGGTCTATCAAGTACTATAAGGTTTGCATTGTTAAATTTGTTACATGTGAACCAATTACAGAACCTTTTATTTTATTATCTGTTTTCTGTTTTTGCATATTGATTTGTTTGTGTCTTTTTAGGGGTTGGGAACAAGCACATCAAAGGAAGGAAGAGAGTACTCTGCAAATCTTGAGAAACACAGGAAAGATTTTATTTGGGAAGATGAACAGGAGGAGGAGGCCATTGAGCTGACATTTAGTAAGAAGAAGATAGAAGAGAGGAAGAGTTGGCTTCAGGCAGTTTGAGACTTTGAGGTCAAAGTTTTGCCATGCTTTCTTCTTGTGTTTTTAGAGGAAGTGAATGGATATATATCTAATATTACACCTTCTGAATGTGCAGCATGGTACTCACCTTGATCAGACAGGCAAGCTCATAAAATACAGTGACTTTGTCAACAAGGAGCTTATATTGTTTTCAATGGTAGATCTTCAGAGGTCTATTCCCTCCATGGTTGATGGCCTGAAGCCTGGTCAAAGGAAAATTCTTTTCTGCTCTTTCAAGTGGAACTTTGTCAAGGAAGCAAAAGTTGCCTATTTTCTGGTTATGTGTCTGAGCATTCAGCTTATCATCACGGTGAGCAGGGTCTTGCGAGTACCATCATCGGAATGGCACAAGACTATGTGGGCTCCAACAACATTAACTTGCTTCAACCAAATGGCCCATTTGGCACTTGTAATTATGTGAGATGAACATGCCTCATGTGTCACTCTGTAAAGCTGAATCTAGTTCAGTATGCATTTTTAGTTCTAATCTTATTATCACATTTTGAATTTCAGATGAAGAACCTACTCTTAGGATTTGGAGCTTAATAAAACCTTTTGGTTGCTGCAATTGCTCAACAAGTCAACAAGCTCACTGGTAGTATCTCTTTTCTTTTTTCCTCTTTTAGATGCTCATAGGATTTCATTCTTTAATTTATGACTTCCCTTATTAGGAAAAAGAATATGTGAATTTTCCCAAATCTATCTCTTCGTTCTAGCAAATTACATCTTTGTATCTTGAAATGAGTTAAAGAATTGTTCTGTTTTATATGCTTCATTTCTCAGTTTGTAAACAGAGTAAAATTGATAGCCATTCTGCAGGAACCAGCATGTATTCGGTTATATCTACAGAACTTTTTATTTTTACTACTATGTCTACAAATATTGATAGGCAGTTTAGTATCTGAGTCAACGGAGTAATTTTTGTATTTCATCCTGATTTTGTCAAGTAGCTTAGTTTTCATTAAAAAGACTGCTTGATAATTGAATCAATTGTTAATTTCTAATTGAATGGAAAATGTTTCTCAACCAAAGCAACTGAGGTCTCACTAGTAATCAACTGATTTACATTGGGAATTCAATAACAAACAACATGATGGCATTGAATTGATACTAGTTAAACATCTGTGGCTTTGGTGATTGAATTCCCAATGTATATGTTTAAATAAATTATGATATCAAGCATTTTGTCATTGCTTGATATTTGTGTAATAGTTTAGTTTTCATTAAGTTGTCTTGTTCCTTACCTAATTAAATCTTTTGAAATAGATTAGGTTCCAATTTTCCCCCCTTTTATTCATAGTTAGCAAATTACTACTTTCCTCAACTAGTCCCATTTTAATTTATTTCCCAAACTCAGGTCTGATTGATTCTTTTGAATGAAAGACCATAACTTGGAGTTACAATTAAATTCATGGTGAATGAATCATGGACTTCTCAACCAGCAAGACTTCCTTGAACAAGGATTACTTGGTGAGTTCTATTACTTCATAAACAATTTTCCGGAATTGGCTTCAAGGTGAAGGCGAGGCCCCGTCTCAATCAAGCTAAATGAGAAAGATCAATGCTTTTAAATGTGCACTTCCTCTCTGTATGCTTCTCTTGAATGGGTAGAGGTCCACTTATTTTAATAAATTTTTTATTAAGCCAAAATATATATATCTATATATATATATATATATATATATGATTGCTAAATAACTAGAGCTATCAAACAAAAGACAACAAATGAGTACTCTTCCAACTGTTTGGGTCTGCAAGTAAAATTATGAATAGATTATTGTTACTAATAGGAACTCCTCTCTTCATATTGCTCATATTAATGTTTCAATTATATTCACTTTCTTGGTAGTGGTTCTTGTATCAGTGAGTATTGGAATTGGGCACATGTTCCAGAAGTTTCATTATATGAATCAAGTTAGATATATTAACACTTTTCTGGACAGAAATCTGCATTCAAGGAGAAGGTAAGGCTCTGTCTCAATTCATCCAAATGAAGCTCCTAGTTTTCTACCTGACTCTTATTTGACATTTTTTCTTACTAGAAATTATGAAATGTTCCCAGTATGCCAAATAAAATTGCTGCACAAATGACTGCAAAGGTTTTCCACAACAATTTTCTCTGGTAGCAGCTTTTCAGAACCCATGGAAAAATTGGCTTTTGAATTCTTATTGTCTCAACTGATTAACAAGTGGATTAGAGAGTTTTTTTTTTTCCCGCCAAGGAGTTTTCCATTGATCAGACTATCTGTGGTTAGTTTGCAGTTCCTGGAGATTTTATTGGTCATCCTTGGTGGTTAGTTTCTCTCACATTTAAACATCAGAATGGATTGTTTATCTTAGAAATTTTTGATTGGTTGATAAATGTGTGAAGTATGCTTTCTAGATATTGTGAGAAAGAAGTTATTTTCACTTAATGGATAAAATTTAAGTATAAGTACTTGCACTCACATTTCAGGAAACAAAAGCCTCATGTAGCATTCAATTACAAAATTTGCATTATTGTTTTTTTTCACCCACAAGATTTTCAAGATATTTCTTAAGATAATCACCATATGAATGTTTGGATGAAGTTTCATATTATTTTGTTTAAGCATTGATTATGTGTTTGAGTTCTTTCTTCTTCCACGAGAGTGGAAAATTAACCACATGTGCAATTAGCTAACCTTATTTGAATGCATTTCTTGTTAGGCACTGATCAACTCAGAATTTTCAATGTGTTAATTGGAGTTAACACAATTAATCAATTTCATTTGTTATTCATCTAATATTAAGTTTTGTCCTAACAAATGCCAGGTTACTCTTTTTTTGCAAATTAGATGACAAGAGCAACAAATGTCATCTCATAGCATTGTGAAGTCCATCACCTTGGAGGACTTGTGCTTTTGTGCAGTAGAATGGAAAATAAGGGTAAGTGGATATAATAAAAGAAAAACATCAATTTTTGGTTTTGTATTTGGTTGACTGGGTCTGCATAACTTGCATATTGTCTTATGATAGACTTCTATGTCCAGAAAAATGTTTAGGTATCATGTTGGGGCAGATATAAATTTGATTTTAAACCAAGAAGAGAATGAGAATTAGCAGATGAAGGAAGCAATTGAAGGGGTTCTTGTTTGTTCCATGTAGTCGAAGATCTAACAACCATCAAGAAGAGCTACTCTATCCCCAACTGGGAGGGGTATTCTTAAGTTACGAATTCAACCACCAATTTCAAGTGTGAAAGTCAAATTTGAGCCGTATCTGACTTGGACTCCTTTTGTTGACTTTGGCTTGGACTCTAGTCCTTTTTGGTTTTGTACTGTACTTGGTTTAGGATTTGAATCATTTTCCTACTACACCTTGACTTGGGTTACCATATATATGTGGGCTCTTTATGTAAATATCTTCAGCCTTGGCTCTTGTAAATTGAGAGAGTGAGAGTTCTTTGAATGTATTTGGAGTTAGGGATCTATGAGACTGTCTTTATATCACATTTGTAATCTCCTTATTTTCTTACTGAAACTTTCTTGACACCGCCTGTGGATGTAGGCCTAAGGCTGAACCACGTAAATCTTTGTCTTCTTGTGTGATTCTTTCTTCTATTTTTCTGTTTATATTCACCCATTATTATTCTCTACACTTACAAAAAATTGACATTAAAGCTTCTGCTATGTCAATAGATCTCTTCTATTGATCCCTCTCTCCTGCTAGTCATTTAGAAAGGTAATCTATTCCCCCTTTATCTTTTGGTTATTTCATTGGCAGAAAACTTGCAAGCTTGATTTTGTTTCATTCCTTTTTGTCCCCATTTCTTTGGATGAATTTTGCAATTCTAAGTATGTTTAGTGTTGCTGTCAGTGAGCGATACAATGAGTTTTTCATAGTTTATCCATAATTTCTTTATTTTATTTATGCATTTTGATGAGTCCATGTTTATATATGTACTTGGTTGAAAAGTACTTGTAAATCAAGCTTCATGTGGTGGAATTTTATGAATATACCAATTCAATCTCTGCAAATTGTAGATATATGCATTTGATAATATGGAGATCAATTATCTTTCGTGCTTTCCTATTATCATTTAGTTCCATTTACTGAACCAATTTATCTGCCTAAAAAATTTCAATATCTCCTGTAAATAGATATTTGCTAATTGTCAGGTGTAATTTTCTTACCCCCTTCTATTTGGTTAGGAAGCACAATTTTTGTACCTCAAAGTTTGCCCTAATTGAGGAGAAAAGCTATAAAGTTGAACCAATTGATTATAAATGTTGATTAGATCAAGCTCTAGGGACAAACAGTGAGACCTTTTTTGCGAAGAAGAGGCACTATCTTGGTCTAAAAATCGATGATTTATGTTATGACTGCTAGATAGATATATAAGATCTCTGTAAGAACGTATTTACTGCTTTTTTCATAGAATGTTCAAGTGCAACAGATGCAATTAGCATGTTATAGTTTATTCTTCTGTGTTGTGTGGATATCATTGAAGTGCTCTGTCCTCAATTAGATACCACTACATACTCTACATATCTACAGCGTAGCATACCAACAAACATGCAGGAGAAATCAAAAGCAAAAGCGTAGCCTTCAACCTATTGGTTTAAGTTCTCCAAAAATCCTTGTTAAACTGATATTATTGAAGGGAAAGGGAATGGTTATTACATGTTGGCGTCAATCTATATATTTAAGTGGATTGTAGATTCCATTGACAACAAAACTGTAGACATTTTATTAAACATTCTGCTAATGGTAAATGCCTTCAATATCTATTTTTTCAATAAATGCCATTTTTTTTTTAAAAATAAAATAAAATAAAATTCTATAGCATTGCTTAAAGCTATAATAGTGATGATACTATGATTTAGGTTTTTTTTTTTTTAATTTTTAATTTTTTGAGTAATTGACCTGCCATAAATTTGTGTGTGGTAAACTGGTTATGTGTTTAATTATGTCATAATTAATTATGATAAAAATGGTGATTGAGGTATAAAATTTGTTACCTTGGAGAACTGACTTATTTAAAAAGAATTTTTTAAAACAAACTTTTATTCTTCTAATGAAAGCACTTTAAAGTTTAAACCTTAATTATTTGATTATTGTTTTGAGAAAATTAACCTCACCGTTCATTCTTATTCCATATTGTTGAGGTCCAAAAAATCACAACACCAAGGCCCAAAGAAATAATACAATGGGCCATGAAAAAGTGAATCCGAAAAAGATTAAGCTTACCACAAGGGTAAATGATGATAAGCCCAAAACCCACATTGGACAAGCCTTAGAACCCATAAAATAAAGGGAAGAAAGAGAGAAGGTCCAGCTTGCCTAGACTAGAGAACTGGAGAGAGTCTAGTGAGAATAACTAAGGCGGGATCTTGGGGGTCATCAAAAGTTCGGGATCGCCGGGATGTGTAAGACGGGATTAAGATAGCTCAAGGGGAATACCAAAAAGGCACAAGAAACGAAGGGTAGATATGTCCTTCTCAAGCGACCCGATAATGACAAAGAAGAAAGTCAAGGCTTAGGATAGTCATTCATGAGCAAAGGGATTGTACCTCAGGGAACCTAGAATGAGGAGCTATAAGGGGAAGTAGCGGGAAAAACCTTCGACCCAACAGGAATGGATTACGCCCATTTGGGAAAAATGACAAAAAGAGAATGACCAAAAGTCGAGTCCGAAAGGGTGAGAAGCTTGGAAAAAATGAGAAATCAAGAACTACCCCTTAAGCACACCCTGGAATAGAAAGTTAGCCCTGGGCTTTCAAAGAAACAACACCAAAATGAGGAAATTATGAGGAATAAGGAAAGAATCAGTCTTCTAGGTGATAGGCACATAACGGGTTCTAGTATCCAAGGGAGCAAGGGAGGGGAATCAATAGGACCCGGGGCCTTTGGAATGACACTATAAAATGGGGAGGGATCACAACGGAAAAGGCAAAAGAAAACTTGGCCAGAACTTAGAAAAGTAGAAAAGGAGAGAGATATTTCCCGGTATCCCAAACAGTCGCTATAAAACATACTTGGATTCAAAGAAATTTAAACTTTGCAAGTCTTAGAGGTTTGAATAGTCATCTAAGTTTGTAATTTTTGAGCTTATTGGACTTGTAACATGTCTTAGTGAGCATTTTGTAATTTGTAATTGAAAAAAGACAACGACATATTTAATATTGACTTGAGGATTTTTAACATTTATTCGTGTCCTTTGTTATTACATTTGCTGCCTTCTTTTACTTTTGCTTGTTGTTCCAATATATTCTTGCTTGCTAGCATGTATTTCTTGTAGGATCCCCACTCCATGCATCACTTGGTTTGTAAATGACCATTTAGCTGCGATGAATTAAGCCTAGTCCCTTTAAACCACAACAATCGGGCCCAGGGTCCTTGCTTCAATTTGGGCTTGGACTTTGTAAAAAAAAAAGGACCCACACACATATTAATATATAATATGCGACTTCAAGCATATTTTATTCAAATAGTAATAATAATAAATAAATCAAGAAATATGTTGTAAACCCTATTTTTCATATAGAGTTAAAAAACATTAGTTGCTTGCTTTCATGGATGTAGGCATGAGTCAAGAAAAAATTGGAGATCAATTATCTAATTACAAATTACAGATTTATGCATTTCATAATTTGACTTGAAAAAAAATTGGAGATAAATTATCATGCCTTCTTATTACTTGTTAGCTCCACTAGCTAAACCAATTTACATGCCTCTTAATGTCTCAATGTCTCTTTATGATTAAAATTTGTGCCTAGATATCTGCTAATTGTTAGTTACATTTTTTTTACCCATTTCTATTAAATAGGGAAGCTAAATTTTGTACCTTGAAGATTGCACTATATGGAGGTTAAAAGCTCTAAAACTGAGTAATTGATTTTATTTGTAAATATTGTTTAGTTCAAAGTCTAGAGACATTGTGTGCCTTTTTCGCCAAGAAAAGACTCCAGCTTGGTTTAAAATTTCTTTATGCCTTGCTAAGGACTGATTTGTGCATGATTTTATATACATGACTGGTAGGTATTGTTGTTATTAGAAAATGCTGCAACTAGCATGTTGGTCATACTTATACCAATAGTGTGGATAATTAATAGGCCCTATTCTTGACTAGATACATCTACAACATGGCATTCCAACAATTGTGTAAGAACCACATTATGACATGTACTTACAGGCTAACCTTTCCATTGTAATTAAAAAACCTTGTTAGTAGGTTTTGAATTTGTTCTCCATCAGTTTATACATAGTAATTAGAAAGAAGCAAAAAGCATAAGCCATAAAAGTCCTTGCTGAGATGCTATCAAAAAAGGGATAATTATTAAACGTAGGAACTAGTCTCTGTTTTTCAAGTGGATTGTAGTCCCAGTTTAGAATAAATATGCAAATATTTCATTGAAGTGCAAGCTTCTGCTTTTAAAATGGATTGCTCACATTAACTTATTTTCTATAGCCTTCTGATCATCACATCAACTTATTTTAAAGCAATGGCCCATATGCCTATTATTGCATTCACTAGATTACTTGAACCGGCCCATTAGAACTTGGACTCCCTTCCTTGCAACGTGATCCAACGGTGCATGGTCCTAATATATACATTGTTTTTTGGGTAAATAAAATTAGATATATAAAAATCCAAAGTTTATGTTATATTTTAGATTAGGTATCAGATTTGATGATTTTGTCAGTTAAAGTCCCAAATTAATAAAATCGTTCCAATTTAAGGCATCTATCTATCTTTATTATTCATTTAAGTTATTATGACAGTAAAAAAGCTTATTAAAAATCTTGTGTTTTAGAGAAGATTTATTCATCAATCAATTTAGTGGCCATTTTGAGAGAGAGAGAGAGAGAGAGAGAGAGAGAGAGAGAGAGAGAGAGAGAGAGAGAGAGAGAGAGAGAGAGAGAGAGAGAGAGAGTTTTGGCTCTTCAACTGTACATAATAATGTAAATAAATAATAAGAAAAATATTATGTCTATAATACTTTCACGACACTTTTACAACAAATTATAAATGACAGATTGTTATAAATTGTTATTCGTGCACAAAAAATAATTTCGGTGATAGTTTCAAATTAAAACCAATAATAACTTACCACTTATAATTTATTGTGAAAGTATTGTAAAAATATTGTGGACGTAGTAATTCTTTAATTATAAAGATAAATAGAGACTTCCAATTTGAACTAGTTTCATAAGTTTGAGATGTTAATTAACAAAATTAAAAACTTATAAAGATAAATGTATGGTTCATTTAATATAATTCTCTCTCTCTCTCTCTCTCTCTCTCTATATATATATATATATAAGTATTTTTCTTATTAGTCTTTAAAATTTTAAAACTCTTCATTTCAGTCCTCAGCTAAACTATCATTCACTACCTACAGTTAAGATCCCAAAACGTACAACTTGGTCTTGGCTTGATTTTAAATTTTATTTTATTATTTATTTCTTAATAAAAAATTTAAAAAAAAAAACGTTAATTTAAAAAACCATTAGAAAAAAAAAAAAAAAAAAAAAAAAAAAAAAACCTAAGTAACCCGAATAAGAAGCTCCAATTTAATGGTAGGCTAGCTACTTCGTCAGTATTGCTGTGCTTGTATTTTCAGCACATTTTCAAAGTTCAAACGTACAGTGCAGGATGCATTTGAAGTGATTTGGAGGACAATTCACACAGTAGATAGACTAAAATGTACTTTGGGAAACCATTTAATAGGTGGTATATATATGACAGACTAATAAAGATGGCTTTTAGAGAGTGAGGCCAAGGAAGAGTTCAAAGAAGAGAATGACTGAGACAAAAGCCATCTGCTAATGAGTGGAACAAAGTTGAAGGCATTTGTAAACAACTATTATTAGAGAGTTTATATAATGCAGCAAAAGCTTTTCTTTGAAACAAAAAGATTCAACGGCAGGCATGCATGCATCTATCTGCAGAATCTTCAAGAGGTAAGGGCAAATTTGACCAAGGAGACTAATTCTTCAGAAAGTTTTATTAGAGACAGGGCTGCAGAAATGCTAATGGTATTTTTTTTTTCTTTTTTTTTTTTTTGAAAACAATTTGTGTCTGAGAAAATCTGGGTTTTATTTTTATTTTTCTCTTTTCTTATTTATATGTTTTACTTTTATAGTCATAGACCAGCATCAGTTCATGTATATCTGGTCCGTGCTATTGTGATTGTGAAAATCTATATATGTGTTTGTATTATTATTATCTGCTATCTTCATCTTTTCATTTCACTTTGTGTCCGGTTAGCTATGTCTTCATCTGTGGATATCTCAACACAAACCGATGAATTCTTGACCTTTGAGAACATCATTGCCACCCTGCTTGCTCGTCTTTCTGCACTCAAGGGCACTGTTCCTCAATCCAGCAGCAGTAACAACACCACTGACAACAATAGTGGCAGTAATTATCTCAACAGCGACAACACCAACATGGCCGCCACCACCACTGACAACGGTCATTCACTTAACGAAGAATGTCTTGTTACACACAGGCAATTTGACAGGGAATGGAATAAAAGAGAGATCTCAATCAAATTAAAGAAGCTTTCCGCAAACTGAAGAATTTTGAGCACGATGCCGGTGAATCAATCAAGAATATTGAATTCTGCCTTGATGACATCTCCAAGATAGTTGTAGAAGCTTCTAATGATGCCGTCCCAATTCAAGCCAAGCTTAGTGCAATAAGAAAAAGATGCCTTGAAGTGGAAGTTGAACATTCCATCATTGCCACCCAAAATGTCTACTAAATCGAGGCCAACTAACGGGTCCAATAGTGTGGTTAATGAATTTCTGAGCTTACATACGAATCATAAGTTTGTATGTAGCTCAGTTTTCAATGAAATTAAGTAAGTTTTTGAGAACCTTGATATGAGGCCGAAGCTTTGCTACTTGTCCTTTGCTGTTCTGAGGATACTGATAAATTGGTGGGTCGGAGAGGGTTTAGTGGATCCTCCAAGTACTGGAGAAAAGAGAGCTGAAGATGTTGCTGATGAGATCCTTAAAGAACTTGAGCTGAAGGGCTTTATTGAGCCCGTTAAGGAAAGGTGCAAACTGAACAGGTTTAAGATGCAGTCTCTGGTGCACTATGGGTTATTATGCTTGCCCAGGAGGCTGGGTTCTTTGATTGTCATTTTTATGGGATTCCAACTGTAAATTCTTCCCGGTGTAACAGGGTATGTTTAGTGAAGGATGAGGATGGAACTTTGGAGCAGGTATTGAAAAATAGTCCAAATTCAGATCAGGAGAAACTGCAAACCATATTCAGTGTGAATGAGAGTTTCCCTGATCTCAGATTTGAGCTGCGAAGCTGAAAAATGTTAATATTTGTTGAGTGGTTTTCAAGGATGAAAAATGTCAATGTTCTTTATTTGGGAAGGTAGAAAAGCTCAGATTAGCATCACATTGTACGGGAAGGCTCACTTGAGAATCATATTGAAGTAGAAAGCACTGAGTTCTTAAAAGGGTTGAACATTATGAAATGTTAAAGGCTTTTATGCCTGCAAGGAATTTCTAGAATTGAAGAGTTTCCCAATTCCATAGGCAAGATAACAAATTTGAGGATTTTAGATCTCAAAGCCTGTCACAATATGGAGGCACTTCCAGATGGGATAGCGTTACTCAAGAAGCTGTCACACCGGGATATTTCAAAATGTTACTTGTTCTGTATGCCCAAGGAGATAGCCTCACTTTCAGAACTAGAAGTCCTTAAGGGGTTTGTAGTTGGTAATTTGGAAAGCAACAGAAATAATAATTACCTGGACCTGCCACAGAAATTTCTTGGGGAATTTGTTTCCCTCAAAAGAGAAACTCATGTACTCTTGAAGATTTGATAAAATTTAAGAAGCTAAGAAAGTTGAGCATCAATACAAGCGGCAAGGCTTTCCTACAAAGGAAGAGCTAGAGGCTCTAAAAATGTTGAAGGCGCTGTGGAAGCTAGCAATACCCTAGGGTGTCAACAGTAACTGCAAGAAAATGGTCTCAAACTGAGACACCAGGACATCCTAGAAACATGGAGAAACTTGAACTTTAAAGCTTTTCTGACTATTACACCCAATTGGCTGATGCCTGGAATACTGAAGAGCCTAAAGAAACTTTACATCAGAGGAGAACTCATTAATTAAGGGTAAATGCAAGAGGGAAATGATAAGTGGACCGTGAAAATTTAACGTTTGAATTTCTTGGAAGAATTTAATATGGACTGGAATGAACTGCAAACATCATTTCCAAAGTTGATTTCCTTGGAGAATCTCAAATGCCCTAAACTCACTTCATACCCATGCGATGATTATGGAGTGTGGCCAAAGCATTGAGCAATATCCGCAATGCATTATGAATTCAAACTGTTGTATGTTTATGATTTTCTTGCATACAGTTTTAACCGGACCTTTGTGAATCATTTTAAGTTAATTTTATTGCACTATTCAGAGCATAAAGCAAAGTTTTTCCCCCAAATTTTATGAGTTTTGATAAATTGCTGTGTCCAATTTGTCTTGTTTATTGATCGGTAGAAGGTTGTATTGCAGTCACAGTCATCATTAAAGGAAATGATGTTGGACAAAGTTTCATAGCAGTGACTTTAGGTTCTAGAGACACAGCGGGTAATAGCTAATAGACGGCAATTAAAAAGCTTCCAAAACTCGCTTGGTTGTCAGTCAGTTCCTCTTATTTTACAGATAAATCCCATGACCAAGGTTATGATCATGTCAGAAGGGCAGCCAACACAAAACCTATTGTCAAGTGCTTAGCAATAAAATCTAATGTGTTAATATGACCCCATCTAGATGTTTATTAATCAAACAGTAGAAGTCAAACAGTCTTTCTAGTTGCACACTGTCTGCAGCATGTTTGTCATCCGAAAGGCATCTGATTTCTAACTCTAAATTCAGTTATGTGAATTTGATGCTACATCTTAGTCCAATATGTGTTCCTTAGATGAAATTGTTAGACTTTTATAAGTTAGGTTTTACTGTATGCCCTTAGGGCATATAATAAACTAATTTATGAAAGTTTTTATGGAAAAATTAAAAAAATAACTCACTTTTTTTTATAGTTTTTTCAATTTTTTGTAAAAAGTTTCATAAAATTGATAATTAATGTTTGTCCTTGGGGTATATATTAACTGGACTCTTGTAACTGTAATATTAGCTCAAGTACATGGTGGTGTGTGTTAAGCATGTGGTCCAAGAGGACAAGAAATTTGAACACATTGACCTTTTATAGAGTACAAGAAATTTGAACACATTGACTTGATGGTTGCTGACAATAATATTTCAACTGGTGAACAATCTCTAACTCCATGCTTTCCATCTAAAAGTAGTCCAAACCGCTGCTTGTTAGATTTAGAAATTTAAGCTGCTACATCTTTGTTATGTTCAATTGTAAGCTATTAATGAACGTAAGTAGGGTATTTACAATATACTTGGGCTAACCTTGCAAGAAAGATCTTAGCATGCCATCACTGAGCTTTAACTCAAATGAAACCTCCTTGTTCTTATAGAGCCTAAACAACACCTTATACTGTGGAAACCAATTTGCTTTACATATTGTTGCTACTCCAATTTTTCATGAGCACGAAAAGCACATTGAGTTTATTAGCTATATACCACAATTGCCACCCAACTTGCAGATGTTTTTACAAAGCTGCTTTACATGCATTGATTTCCAGTTCCTTCACTTTCCATCTTCAGGGGAGTACTATAGAAATTAGCTTCAGTACAACTGTACAAGAGAAAGACTCCTCCATCCTTATCAAGTTATTATTTCAGAATAGTTTCATCTTTTTCACGTCTTTACCTCATCTTTTTTGTTTGTTATTTTTTAATTTTATTTCCTTTATCTTATTATTGATATATTTTTATTCGTTTCTACTGCATCATGTGAACATACCAATCCAATACGAATATATAAATAAAAACCATCAATAAATAATATTTTAACTCTTTTTCACACATTCAAATTTTATCAAGAGCTATTATTGTGAGTTCTAGTTTGTTTAAGTGATAAATTTTTTGTCTTCGCTTTAAAGATTTGAGTTCAAAGTCTGCTTATACCAAAAACGAAACATCCCTCGGTGACAAAGAGTAATCATTATGAACATAGGCGGAGGGAGGGGGGCTAGGGCCATGGACCCCCTAGATTTTCCAAAAATGCCCCATCCCCCTTTATTTAATGATAAATTTTTTAAATATTGATTAAATTTTAGGTGATGGCCCCCTTTCATTAAAAAAAGAAGTATAAATGCTCTTTAATTTATTATTGTCTCTTATTTTCCTTTTAATATTTAATTTTTTGTCATATATAAGTCATTAATTTAGGAGAATAAAGTATAAGTTAATAAAAATATATAAGTAAATTTGTTTAACAAAATATTTTTGTTGTTTTTCATAAATAGTCACACACACACACACACACATATATATATATATATATAGAGAGAGAGAGAGAGAGAGAGAGAGAGAGAGAGAGAGAGAGAGAGAGAGAGAGAGAGAGAGAGAGAGAGAGAGCTATTAGAATACAATGATACATTTTTGGCTTAGCCTCCCTTGAGAAAGTTTTCTGACTCCACCACTGATTATGAAAGGGGAGGATAGAAAATAAGAGAGAGAGAGAGCTATTAGAATACAATGATACATTTTTGGCTTAGCCCCCCTTGAGAAAGTTTTCTGGCTCCACCGCTGATTATGAAAAGGGGAGGATAGAAAATAAGGGAGAAAAAATTAATTTTATGGGTATTAGGTTAAAGAGAAAGAGAGGATGGAAAATTGGTGGGGCCCAGATACTTTCTCCCCTGACCCACCAAAATTTTATCTCTCCAATTTGGGGAGAAATAGAGGGAGAAGAATAGTTACAATCAATGATTGAACTACCCCTCCTATTATGTGGACTTGTTGCTTTTTCACTTTTTTTTTTTTTTTTTTTTCCTAAGCATGGACCTGGTTGGTATTTCACTACTTTTTTTTTTTTTTTTTTTTTGTGGGCTTTCTTGAATCCTGCGTGGACTGGACCTGGTTGCTTTTCCACTTCTTCTTTCTACATTTTTGGTCGTGATACATATTTTGTTTTGTTCTTTTTTTATTTTGGTTTAACTATACGGTAAATTTTATTTTAAGAAAAAAAAAATTCTAGGCATAGTTTTTAGTTTTTAATAAATTTGGGGGATTGGTCTTATTTATTTTTTGGTTGTTTGAAACTTTTTTTGTTTTAATTGGACATCATTTTTTAACAAGAACATGTGATTAAATTTATACAAACTCATTTTTTCAATCCCTCCACTTTTCCACTTCCAGCCAAATACAAACGAGAGAAACTAAAATCTTTTTTATCTTCTCACTTTTCTATTCCTCCAACCAAACGGACCCTATAAGTTGAAATTCTATCATATCAAAAAAATTGATATTTAAAAATAAAAATAAAAATAGAAAACCTATCACATGTGCGTTAGTGCCTAGTATATCTTAAGAATGATGCTTGTAATTTGTAAACCACAAAAGCACATTCTTCAAAAAAAAAAAAAAAAAAACCAAAAGCAGATGATTAGATGCTTTTATCAACTAAACGGTGGGCATGAAATTTTTTTTTAGCCCAAATTATAGTTATGAACTTATTAATCAAATATTTATCTATAAGGAATGTCAAATTTATAATTGAAAATTTTCTTTGCCAATTAAATTTTATGTGCAAATGTCCATTAATTAATTAATTATTTAGCTCTCAATGATAAACATTTAATTTTTTGTTTTACAATTTAACAATTCATTTTATATAATTTTTTTACTAGCTCTTAATATAATATTGTAACCCATAAATATCATAAAATTCAGCCCATCATTAGTGACATATATTCCTTATCCTTGTTAGTTAGCTTCTCCTTTTTATGGCCCAAGATTGGGCCCACATTAACTCATTTCTTGCCACCTTCTGAAAATCAATCAATTATTTCTCTAATATATCCCGCCCATCAAAATCAATAGCCCATGGGCCCATTAGAACATGCACTGGATTACTTGGATTGGCCCACTAGCACATATACTCCATTTCTTGCATCATGATCTAACGCTACGCGGTTCAAATACATATAAAAAACTAAAACATCATTCCCAAAGTTGATTTTCTTGGAGAATTTCAAATGCCCTAAACTCACTTCATACCCATGCGATGATTGTGGCGTGTGGCCAAATCATTGAGCAATGTCCGCAATACATTATGAATTCACCTGGTTGTTTCTTGTTCAAAGGTTGAAAATATCAAATTGTTGTATGTTTCGATTAATTCTCTCTCGGTTTGTCCCTACACAATCATGTCTGTGTTTTCTAGTTGCACACACGTTTGCAACATGTCCGTCATCCGAAAGGCATCGATTTCTAACTCTAAATTCAGTTATGTGAATTTGATGCAACTAGCTAGTTCAGCAAATTGTGTTAGACCTTTATAAGTTTTGTACACATTGACTTTGATGGTTCTTGACAATAATATTTCAACCGGTGAATAATCTCTCCGACTTTGCATGTTTTCCATCTAAAAGTAGTCCAAATAGTCGCTTGTTAGATTGAGAAAGTTTCAAATTTGCATCTTTTTGTGCTCAATTGTACAACAAATAATGAACGTAAGTGGGTTATATACGATATACTTGGGCCTCTTGGACCACATCTTTAACACACACCCACAATATACTTGGGCTAACCTTACAAGAGCATACAATATACTTGGGCCTTTTGGACCATATCTTTAACACACACCCACAATATCTTTAACAATGGTTTAACCTTACATGTGTTTCATTTGAGGATTGGCACCTAGATGTTACTATCCTTGGATTGACAAAGTGCAACTTATGGAGTTCCATCATTGAGCTCTATAACTCAAGTGAAACCTCTGTGTTCTTATAGAGCTTAAACAACACCTCGGACCATGGAAGACCAAGTTTATTTACATATTGTTGCTACTCCAATTTTTTACGAGCACGAAAAGCACATTGAGTTTATTTTCCATATACCACAACTGCCACCCAACTTGCAGATGTTTTACAAAGTTGCTTTACTTGCATTGATCTTCAGGTAGAAATTAGCTTTAGTACAAGAGAAAGACTCCATCCTTATCAAGTTATTTTTTTAGAGTTGTTTCATCTTTATCACATCTTTACCTCATCTTATTTGTTTTTTGTTTTTTGTTTTTTGTTTTTAATTTAATTTCTTTAATTAATTTTTTTATTTTTGATATATTTTTACTCATTCCTACTATATTACATGTAAACATACCAATCCAATATGTATATATAAATAAATAAAAACCATCAATAAATAACACTTGACTCTTTTCCACACATTCAAATTTTATCAAGAGTTATTATTGTGAGTTCTAGTTAGTCTAAGTGATAAATTTTATGTCTTTGATTTAAAGATTTGGGTTCAAAAACCCCTTATACAAAAAACAAAACAGCCCTCAGTGACAAAGAGTAGTCATTATTGAAAAAGGGGATAGAAAATAAGGAAGAAAAAATTGATTTTATGGGTGTTTGGTTGGAGAGAAAGGGATGATGGAAAATTGGCGGAATCTAGGTATTTTCCCCCTTGGCCCACCTAAATTCTATCTAAAATAGAGGGGAGAAGAATAGTTGTAGTCAATGACTGAACTACCCCTCCTCCTCTCATGTGGACTTGTTGCTTTATCACTTTTTTTTTTTTTTTCTTTCCTGGGCATGGTTGCTATTTCACCTCTCTTTTTTTTTTTGGCTTTCTTGCGCAGACTGGACTTGGGTTGCATTTTCACTCCTTTTTTTTTTTTTTTTTTGGGCATGATACATTTTTTTATTTTGTTTAACTATACGTGATTTTTTTTTCTAGGCATAGTTTTTAATAAATTTGGGTGATTGAGTTTTATATATATATATATATATATATATATATATTATTTTTTGACACTTTTTTGTTTAAATTGGGCATTATTTTTTTAACAAGAGCATATGGATAAGTTTTTACAAACTCATTTTTTTCATCCCTTCACTTTTTTACCCCTAGCCAAACACAAATGAGAGAAACTAAAATATTTTCTATCATCCTACTTTTTCACCTCTCCAAACAAATGGACCATATAAGTATAAATTCTATCCCATCAAAAAAATTGATATTAAAAAAAAATAGAAAAGAAAGAACAGGTACCAAAACATGTGCGTTAGTGCCTAGTATATCTTAAGAATGATGCTTGTAAACCACAAAAGCACATTCTTCTCAAAAGCAAAAACAAAACCAAAAGCAGATGGTTAGATGCTTATATCAACTCAGCGATGGGTATGGATTTTTTTTTTAGCCCAAACCATAGTTATGAACTTATTAATCAAATATTTATCTATAAGGAATGTCAAATTTATAATTGAAAATTTATTTGCCAATTAAATTATTATGCGCAAATGTCCATTAATTAATTAATTATTCAGCTCTCAATGATAAACATTTTATTTTTGGTTTTTCAATTTAACAATTCATTTTATATAATTTTTTTACCATCTCTTAATATAATATATTGTAATCCATAAATACTATAAAACCCAACCCATCATCAGTGACATATTCCTAATCATTGTTAGTTAGCTTCTCCTTTTTACGGCCCAAGATTGGGCCCACATTAAGTCATTTTCTGCAACCTTCTGAAAATCAATCAGCCATTTCTCTAATATATCCAGCCCATCAAAATCAATCTAGTTATCTTTTATTTACTCCTTTTGATCTTAGTTTTCATTCTAAACACCATTTGGCCATGAATTCATTTTATTATCCATTATTGCTCTTAAGTTTCTATATGATTGAAAAATAAATGCTCAAAAATATATAAAGATATAAATAAAATATATTTAATAAGTAATTATTACATGTATCACTGATGTATCGTACAATAGATTTTTTTTTTTTAAAATGTGTGTGCCCCGTATTCTTACCCATACCCTTATCCATACCCGTGCATCTTATGCATAATGTTAAGCAAGTTTTTGGACTTGCATTCTAGAACATTTGATTATCTCTTTTCTCCTTCCAGAATTCTATAATTAATTTCTTTACCAATTCATTTTAAAGCATACTCAATGTTACATCCGTAGTTGAAATATTTTTAAATGAGAACTTTAAACATTGAAGTTAAATTTGTGTTACTTCAGAAATTAATGATCAACTATTAGTCTAACCATAAAAACCCAGCCCATCAATGACATATTCCGTATTCTTATTAGTTAGCTTCTCATTTTTATGGCCCAAGATTGAGCCCACATTAGCTCATTTTCTGCAACCTTCTGAAAATCAATTAACCATTTCTCTAATATATCCAGCCCATCAAAACCAATAGCACATGGGCCTATTACCACATGCATTGGATTACTTGGATTGGCCCATTAGCATAAGTACTCCATTTCTTGCATTGTAATCTGACTTTCAATTTACGGCCTTTATGCATCTTTGTTATTTACTTCCGTTATTCTTCGCAAAATCAATTGCAAGAGAATAAAATACTGTTAAGCAAAGATCTTAAGAAAAGTGATGGAACAGAGACAGAGAAGAGATTCATGGTATTGAAAAGCTAGACGATGCTAACAAAGCAGAAGGGAAGGAATCTGATAAATGTACCTTGATTTTAACCGAAGGAGATTCAGCCAAGGCTCTTGCAGTAAGTTGTTGTGTCATCATTCAGAGTATTTTAGCATTAAAGTTAGCTCTATTGGGTTTCACTTTGTATGATTTTTGACACTATTCATTCTAATACAGTTGGCCGGGCTTGCTGCTGTGTGTCGAGATTACTATGTTGTGTTCCCATTGAGAGGTAAATTGCTCAATGCAAGGGAAGCCACTGCTAAACAGCTCACTCTGAATAAAGAAATTGGGTTCATGAAGCAGATTCTTGGACTTCAGCAGCATAAAGAATTCACCAATGTAAAATCTTTGAGATATGGTCATTTGATGATAATGACTGATCAGGTGCGACGCCTTAAGTTTCGCTTATTGTTTTGTTCTTGTTTTATGCTTACAGTTCTCTCTACAAGGTACACGGACAGCCTTCAACAAATATAAAATTTTAACTATAATTCTTGTACAGGATCATGATGATTCCGACATCAAAGGGCTGTTGATCAATTTTATCACTCCTATTGTGAAGGTTGCTGTTTTCAGTTAAATAGTTCAAATATTAGCACAACTTAAATATAAGAGGAATGTTTCTTGAGTGAAAATGATCATTTATCATCTTTGCAGGCAACTCACAAAAATGGGACACAATTATCATTTTATACCATGCCTGAGTACGAGTCATGGAAGCACAATTTGACGGGCAATGCAAGTGGGTGGTCTATCAAGTACCATAAGGTTTGCATTGTTAAATTTGTTACATGTGAACCAATCACAGAACCTTTTATTCTATTATCTGTTTTCTGTGTTTTGCATATTGATTTGTTTGTCTTTTTAGGGGTTGGGAACAGGCACATCAAAGTAAGGAAGAGAGTACTTTGCAAATCTTGAGAAACACAGCAAGGATTTTATTTGGGAAGATGAGCAGGATGGGGAGGCCATTGAGCTGGCATTCAGTAAGAAGAAGATAGAAGAGAGGAAGAGTTGGCTTAGGCAGTTTGAGGTCAAAGTTTTGCCATGTTTTCTTCTTGTGTTTTTTAGAGAAAGAGAATGAATATATATCTAACATACCACCTTCTGAATGTGCAACCTGGTACTCACCTTGATCAGATGGACAAGCTCATAAAATACAGTGACTTTGATGAATCAGTCTTGAGTATTCGACGCCATTGATGAAGGCTCAAGCTCTGATACCATGGAAGAAAGTAAAGACGAAGGAAGGAGAAAAGTGTGAACACAGAGAGAGAAATTGAGAGACAAAAGATGAAGAACTTTCTCTAATTGATACAATGAATGAATCTGTACAGAATTAGAGCTTTATACAATTAGATCTAAGCTAGGAACCAAAATCCCCGAAACAGAGCATAACTAATTATACCAAATTATAAGGGAAGCAGTTACTACACGTGCAAAGATTAGTTATAACACGTGTGAAACAACTGAATAAAATTAACACCTAAACTACTTGTAGTTTAGCTACTGATCTAATCTCAAAATCATCTCTGAATATGCGATGATTTCTACCCGGTGCTTTCATGGTCTTCCTGTTGGTGGTAGATGCTGATGAGCAAGATATGAGACCACATATTGCAGCTGCTCCAACAAACACTGCAACAGCACACTTGGCTATTGTAGCCGCTTTATTTTCTGAGTCTGACATTACGTATGCTAGTTTTTTTTCACGGTTCTGTGTGCTTTGGATGCGACCCTTTAAGTCCCAAATGTTCCTGTTTTTGTTAATCTAATTCTCTGCTCTTTAAAACATACAATAACAGAAGGCTTTATATATATAGAGCAGTCTAGGAACTTAGAAAGTCATTTTGTAGTTAATGCAAAACTTCTACGTGCATTTTCCAAAGACTTACTCATTGTAACGAGGATAAGAGCATGTGAAAAAGTGGATTAGATCAGAGAGTAAAATCTTATATTGTTTTCAATGGCAGATCTTCAGAGGTCTATTCCTCCTTGGTTGATGGCCTGAAGCCTTGCCAAAGGAAAATTCTTTTCTGCTCTTTCAAGAGGAACTTTGTTAAGGAAGCAAAAGTTGCCCAGTTTTCTGGTTAAGTGTCTGAGCATTCAGCTTATCATCATGGTGAGCAGAGTCTTGCGAGTACCATCATTGGAATGGCACAAGACTATGTGGGCTCCAACAACATTATTACATTAACCTGCATCAACCAAATGGCCAATTTGGCACTTGTAACTATGTGAGATGAACATGCCTCATGTGTCACTCTTTATTATCACGTTTTGAATTTACAAATGATCTGTTCGATTTCAGGGAGGAAAAGATCATGCAAGTGCTAGGTATGTCTATATGTGGCTTTCTCCAATCACGCGGTTTCTGTTCCATAAGGATGATGATGACCTTCTTGACTACTTGAATGAAGATGGGCAATCAATTGAACCAACTTGGTATCTTTTTCCCCATTCTTCTACCTATTTGGTAGAAGGGATTTTAGCATTTTGTATGAAGAACTCCTATATATAAATAAGGCTTATACTTTAATTTTTTTGGTTATTTTAGGTACATACCAATTATACCAACGGTTCTTGTCAATGGTAGTGAAGGAATTGGGACTGGTTGGGGCTCTTACGTTCCTAATTACAACCCAAGAGACATAATAGCAAATATTAGGCGCTTGTTGAATGGTGATGCTATGGAGCCTATGGATCCATGGTATAAATGGTTTAAAGGAACTATTGAGAAAACTGCTGCAAAGGAAGGAGGGAATAGCTACACTATTTGTGGAACTATAGAGGAAGTCAATGAGACAACACTAAGGATAACAGAGCTACCAATCCGTAGATGGACACAAGATTACAAGGAATTCCTGGAATCTATTTCTTCTAGGAATAAAGAATGCAAAGATCCCTTCATTGAGGTAAATTTGCTCAAGTCCTTGAGAATTATGTTATCCACCACAATGTGAATTAGATTATACCCAATTTCTCATGAAAAATAATGCTGGATGCAGGAATTTGATATGAATTGTGATGACGTAACAGTAGAATTTGACGTCTTCTTGACACCTGAGAACTTGATTAGGGTCACTCAAGAGGGCTTGCTGAAGAAATTTAAACTAACCACTACAATTAGCACAACTAATATGCACCTATTTGACCCAAGAGGCGTGATTAAGAAGTATGACAACCTGGAGCAAAGTATGTGAGAGAAGGAAACTAGATAAGCACCCAAGAACCCACGGAAGAACAATAATAATAAGGCAAATAATGCTGAATCTGTTGCAGAAGCTGTCTCATCGTCTATGGCTGCAATGGAAATTGGTTAGTGTCAAACAATTTTATGTTTATTATATGTATTAGTTTTTGTTTGATTTTTGGATTACATCTGCTTGATTTACCAGAGAAAGCTCCTGAGGCAGCAAAACCCAAAGGCAGAGAAGGCTCTGGGAAAGCTCCTGCTAAGGTCTGTTTCTGTTCCTATGTTCTATTTTTCCTTGTAAAGGAACTCTCTAGAACTCATGTTGATATTACTTTTTCTTTTCAGTCGAAAAAGCAAAATTTAGTCTTGAATGATAATGATGATGTTGACGACGACAATGTACTTGAGCTTAAAGAACGACTTGCTGCCTATAACCTTGACTCATCTCCTGATCAGTCAGCCGGTAAGTGCTATATTATTTTATTTCATTAGACTATTTGTTATGATCTTTACACAACTCAGCTGAAATCATATGGGGATATTGTTTGCAAACCAGATAATATATGATCTTGTGTGAGAAATTGTGTTTCTATTATTCTTCTTCATAAAATCAATTATAAGAGAAGAAAATACTGTGATGTACATAGATAAAAATTTTCCATGTTACAAGCACCAACTAAAATTTTCACTTGAGATTCAGCAGAACTAATAATTAGTTTCTTGTGAATTTTTCCATGATCTTTTACTGTGATCAATAGGAATGTGTTGGAGTGTTTTTTCTGTAAGTATTTGTGAGGTAAATTTCTCTTTGTTTTTATGCCCGACAGCCATGGTGACTGAAGTGCCCAAAGTACCAGCCAAGAAGAAAGAACCTAGCAAAAGGGCTGCCGCTGCACAGAAGAAGAAGCCCTTGGCAACTGTTTCGGAGATATCTGATGATGATGATGATGATGAAGATAGTGAGATAGAAGTTGTGGCTGCTCCAGAAGCCAGGAAAAAGGGCGGGAGAAAACCGGCTGCAAATGCTCAGAATTTAAGGCCCCTGCAGCGGCAAAAAAGAGAGGTGCAGGCAATAAGCAGCAGCCTCAGACATTGGGCCAGAAGCTTTTAACTGACATGTTAAAGCCTGCTGAAAATTCTGGGATTTCACCAGAGAAGAAAGTGAGAAAAATGAGGGCATCTCCATTCAACAAGAAAAGTGGTTCTGTGTAGGGAAGGGTTGGTAAGGAAAATGAAGTGACTGAAAATCAAGAAAATTCGGTTTCTGCTTCTACTTCTGCCAGTACTGAAGAAACTATTGAAGTTGCACCAGCAAGAGCAAGACCTCAAAGGGTGAACCGTGCGCAGACAAGGTATGTGTTGAGTGACTCTGAAAGTGAACATGCCACTGAGGATTCTGAATTTGATGAAGTGACTGATGAAAGTGAAGATGAATAGAGTAGTAGTTCTGTTGAGAAAGTGACTGATGGAATTCTTGAAGTGGGAACTTAATCTCATTCCCCTTGCAATGTACTCCATTACTCTTAGTTGTGACTTTGATAGTTTGCTTAACTGCGTTCCCTGGAAATGATCTTTGTCTATTTTGATTTGTTATGGTCAAGGATTTTCTTTCTTCGTCACTGCAGTTCTACTGTTACAACTTAGAAATTAGAATGTTTGCAATTTAAATAAGTGGAATATTTTTTTTTAAAAAATACATGTACCAATCTCACATGAAGAGATATAAACCATTTCCAGGTGTGAGTTGGTTTCGTTAGTTAGTTAGTGTCACTTATTATTTCTGATTTATTGTCAAAGGATGGAAAAGAGGAATTAAGAAGTGTAAAGAAAGTGCATAACATGCCTTGCACTCCACCAAAAAGAGTGTGTTGAACTTTTGGGTTTTGAGTGTGTCAAATTATTGCGAATAATGTTCTAAAATTCTTGATTTATAAAGTGTGAACAATGAATTATGGGGTTGGTGAACATGGCTACCAAATCCATTCTTGTCTTCTTCTACCTATAGGGCACTTGCTTCAATAGGGCAATCTAATCAGCTTATTAATTAGTGCAAAGTTGGAAACTACTAAGTTATACAACATTTTGAGACTACACATGATAACATTCTTTTCCTCTCGTATGAATAGTGACTTAGGTATAGTACCTTGAGTGCTGTTCTTTAGGTTCCCCTTTTAAGATTTAGCCATGTAACTACTTAACTTAAAAATACTCTAGATTCCCGTGAAAAAAAAAAATCTACATAACAAAATCTTAAAAGGAGAACCTAAAGAACAGTAGTTAAGTATTGTATCTAAGTCTTGCTCATACCAAAATACCTTCTCATCCTAAAAAATTAGGAGTCAAATGGCATCCTATGTGTGTCACTGTGTGGGTTCAAAGCCATCATCTATTGGAATCTTTTTTATTTTTTATTTTTATTTTATATATATATAGAAAAAAAAATCATCTATTGGAATCTAAAAATGTGGGGATCTATGCTCTGTAGTAGTTTTGATGATGTTTTGAACCCTTTGGTCACATTCTTGCTAAATGTTTAAGGCCTTGTTGCTGCTATAGTCATTAGAATGGATGGATTTAAAAAAAAAAAAAAAAAAAAAAAAAAAAAAGAGATATCCAGAAATAATGGGAAAGAACTTTGGTTTGTTAGCTCATAGTAAAATGTAAAGTATAATTATCTCACTGCCATACCCATGACTGGTGGAATTTCGAAAAGGAGGAAGAGGAGACGATGATGACTTTTTTCCGGATTAGAGAAAGAATGTCTGGAATTTTGAAAAATCAAGAATAAAGTGAGGTGGTGGCTGTTAGTGTTATCACATTAAATTTTAGAATATTAATGAATTAATAAGTAGTGTCTTTTACTCTTTTTCATTATTAAATCTTAAAAAATATCTCTGGTTAAGCTACATTAGGTAATGGTGTAACTTGAATTTATCTTATGTATATATATATGTGTGTGTGGAACCAACACTTTGACATGTTAGTTTGCTTGTTTTTAAAATGAAATGTTTTTATTAAAAGAACTCTAACTAAACTCCAAAGAGTTGGCTTAGTGATTCCTAAGGTTTCATGATATCCACGAGATCCTAGGTTTGAAACCTCTTTGGATCACCTTTATGAGATTCATTCCTATAATAATATGGTGCATGTGAGACGGGGGGGGGGGGGGAGGGCGCATACACCGAGGGAAGAGTTAGATACTCGAAAAGGTTTAAATATCCTTGTTTGTAAAAAAGGAAAAGAAAAAAAGGACTCTAAGTGGTAAAGTTTTCTAAGAACTCTCGAGGATCTCAGCTCTAAATGGGTATTAATAGTGTAAAAATATTAATCATTCATAGGCGGTGCATTAATTATTTGTGTAAAATAAAATTTATGATTAATATTTTTTTTTTAATTATATAAAGAAAAACTGATTTGGAAATTGGAAGATGAAAATCTTGCTCAAATTGTGTTGCTTTAGTAACAATTAAAACAAAGTCTAGCAAAAGATTAAAAAAATATATATATTAACACAAAATCAAGAACAAAAAAAATAAACGTACGATTAAATTAATAAAAATAACTAAATAGTCCTTTAATTAATTCACTCAAGAAGAAGATTTTTACCTAAATTATGGTCAATTGGCACTTGCCTTTGTTGAGGTTTGTGGATGTGTAACACCTCCTTAGGTATGTATAAATTAATAAATATCTTTTTTTAAATGAAATATTTTTGTAATGAAAATTTAATTGTTGTATTTTTTAAAACTAGGGGTATTATTAAATGAAACCTTATATTGGTGTAATTTAACCTTACACCTATCTTTATTTACTCTGTTTCTAATGACACGTAATATACTTAAATTTTTTTTTAAAATTTTTTGAGAAGAAATAATACACTTACAGTTCATTCCTTCAAATATTAGAGCACATAATAATTACTAGCTCAACAAAGAAAGTCTCTATTAGCTCCTACGCTTTAACTTTCAGACAGTTCCTAGATGTTAGAGATATATATTAGACATATTAGCCCAATGTAATAGGCCTAAGCCCATTCCTACTTGTACTGTAGAAATAATACACTTACAGTTCATTCCTTCAAATATTAGTGCACATAATAATAACTAGCTCAACAGAGAAAGTCTCTATTAGCTCCTACGCTTTAACTTTCAGACAGTTCCTAGATGTTAGAGATATATATTAGACATATTAGCCCAATGTAATAGACCCAAGCCCATTTCTACTTGTACTAGTAGTCTAGGGTTTAGTCGCCTATATATACTCATGTTATAGCTTATTGTAACACGAGTTATTGTACTACACTCTCATACAATAAAGATGTAGCCCTTAGGGATTCCTCCGTGGATGTAGGCCGTCAAGGCTAAACCACGTAATTTTCGTGTTCTCGGTGTTCCTATTCTATGCTTCTCCTTTCGCATCCATTCTAGCATTCACAACATGGTATAACACATCGCGTTGCTAATATTAATAATATTTATATTTAACATGGTATCAGAGCCAAACTTCGTTCTTGGCATCAAACAAAACATCTCTAGCAAGTAAAGAAGAATATCACATGCATACCACCATCGGAAGTCACGCATGCTTCTCTGCTGGATCTAGACTCCACGGCATTTCGCAGCCACCGTAGCGTAGTGCTGTGTCCAAGACCCACAAACTTAAGCAAAGTCGTGACTTAACTTTTGAGATCTATGCAAATTGACGCTTCACCTAATGAAATCAACCACAAATACGTGATCCACGGCCTCTCGCGATCCAAACCCGGAAGGCTGGTCTCGGCCGGAATTGTCACGCCCCCCTACGCACCAAAACTAGCTCTGGAAAATTCCCAAGCGTTGCCATCACTTTTAGATCGTCTTCTTGGTACACACGCCTCCATGACGGCCTCCTCGTCCACCGATATACTGAACCCGAAATTATGGGCCTCAACCGAGCTTACACGTGCCTCCACGCGCCTCCCTAGTTTCTAGCTTCTTCTCCATGCGCCGGTGAACATCGCACGCTCATGCCAGGTTCCGGAAAACCATCGCTAATGTCATCATCGCGTCATCACTCCACGTCGTGACCATGCAAGCACCTCCACCTCGGCCCTAGTCCACGTTAGTGACACATCGCCGATGTCGTCTCGTTAGCACCACGTCACCTAGCTGACCTTTGACTCGAATCGACCCGACCCGACCCACCCGGATCTGACCCGTGAGCACTTTGACTGTTGACTTTAACTCTGGACCAGTTGACTTTGACTTTTTGCGTTGTCCTTTGACCAAAAGTCAAAATTTACGAAAGGGCCTATCTTGCTCGATTTTTCGCGTAGATTCCAATTTCGGACTCCGTTTCTTCATTTGAAGCTCCAAAATTGGTCAATTGGCACATTCTTCATTATGGTTTCTTCAAAGGCATTCTTCAAGGCATCTCCAAGTGATCTTCTAATGCTTATCCAACCTCAAGCCTTCATCGAGTTTCAGTCTTGAGTTTGAGGAAGGGTGTTAGAGATATATATTAGACATATTAGCCCAATGTAATAGACCCAAGCCCATTCCTGCTTGTACTAGTAGTCTAGGATTAAGTCGCCTATATATACTCATGTTATAGCTCATTGTAACACAAGTTATTGTACTACACTCTCATACAATAAAGATGTAGCCCTTAGAGATTCCTCCGTGGATGTAGGCCGTCAAGGCTGAACCACGTAATCCTCGTGGATGTAGGCCGTCAAGGTCAAGGTGAACCACGTAATCCTCGTGTTTTCCGTATTCCTATTCTATGCTTCTCCTTCTGCATCCATTCTAACATTCACAACATAATATAACACATCGCGTTGCTAATATTAATAATATTTATATTTAACACTAGAAAAGAAGTACTAGACTGATAACAGGGAAGAGAATTATTTAAGACAGATATCACTTAACTGATTGCACCATAAGTGCAGCATTAGAGTAAAGGAGGAACTTTTTAAAGACCAATTGATTACTTGCTGACAGACAGGCTATACTTGATACCAAAAGGAATGAAAGACCTGTGGTCCATCGCACTTGCGATAGGCTACACTTGAAAATTACAAAGTTCTAATAAGCATTGTAAATAGATTCTTGAGAATTTATTATAAGTTGCTTTTGCTCTGCATGAGTTTGGAGTATGTTTTTATTTCAAGGAACACAAAGGTAATGATTAACGGGAAGGAATCAACTTTTTCTTTAATTTAATTTTTTTTAGTGAGATCATAACATAAGGTGACTTAACAAATGAGCAATCGATTGAGAGAGAAAAGAATCAGACAAAACAAGCCGACACTTGTGAATGTGAACGAGACCATTTCTTGTTTGTAGAGAAAAGAATTAAGCAGACATAACTTAATTGCAGGACGACACTTGTGAACATGAAGGAGAATATTTTTGTTGTCATGGTTTATAAGCAACGAATGCGTGTGTTATTATCAATGTCATGCAAACACGCAAAAGCAATTAGTATATATATTGGTTGCTTTGTCTGGTTCATCCCCCTCACAATGACGCTGAAAAATTCACCACGTGTAATGAGCTAACCTTATTTGGATGCATTTCTTATTAGACACTAGTCAGCTCAGAATTTTCAACAAGTTATTTCAAGTTAGCACAGTTATAAATTTTTCGTTTTTCTTTCATACAATAATTTGATAATAGATGATCATATGATGTTTTATCAATACTAATGCCAGGTTGCCCTTTTTTGCAGATTAGAGACAAGAGCAACAAATATCATCTTATAACACTGTGAACTCAACCACTTTAGAGGACTGTGCTTTTGTGCAATAGAGTGGAAAATAAGGGTTAGTAGATATAATTAAATAACACATCAATTTTTGGTTTCGTTTTAGATGACCATGCCTACATAACTTGCAACTTGTTTTATTAGCCGCTTGCTTTTGTGGATATAGGCATATTGTATTGTCTTATTCTTCCTTTTTCTCTCTATTTCCATAAAATTATGTAAACAAAATATTTAACACTTCTATATTACTGGGCCCACTGATATATCATAAATTATCAATAATCTTGCAGTTGACTTTGTTCAAGAAAAATAAGGATAACAAAATAAAAGATACAATATCAAGACTATTATTACTTAAAAAAACACACACACACCAAGATTAGAAGGGATGTTCTAAAGTTCAGAATCCAAGTACCAATGATAGAGGATGATAAAGATTACAAAATGATCTCTTCTACTGATCTTTCTTCTACTAGATCTCATTTAGAAAGGTTTTGTCCCAAATTTTTGGTTATTTTAACAAGGAAATGAAATTGCAAATTTGATTTGTTTCTCTCTTCTTAATTTTTCCCTTTTCTTTGGTTGTATTTTGCAATTCTAGGTATGTTCAATGTTGCTGTGACCTATACCATTAGTATTTCATAAGTTGGTTATTGATAAGTTAATTGATTCTTCCTAAAACTTGAACTTTTAGGAAATGTTAAATTTAATTTTTCTTTCATGTGTAGGCCGCTTGTGTTGCCATTGTTAATTGGGGCCCAAAATGTGAAATTTTTTTAATTGGGGTAAGGCGGAAATAGAGGATTGAACTCAAAACTTCTTACTTTGATATCATGATAAATTACTAATTCTCTGAAAAATTTTAAGTTTTTATGAAATAGTGAAGTGGTGAATTTAACAGAAATATCTTCTTTAGTTTAAAGCGTCCATAAATACTTTTTTTTTTTGGGTACATTTTCATTAACTTATTTACCAATATAAACTTGGTTGAAAAGAATGAGTAAATCAAACTTCATGAGAGGGAAGTTTTACGAAATATAATGACTAATATCTGTAAATTACAAATTTATGCATTTGATAATTTGCTTGTGAAAAAATTGGAGAGGAATATCTTGCCTGCTTAACTATTACCCGTTAGCTCCACTTAACTCACCCAATATAGGTGCCTCTGCTTATGATTAAAATTTGTGCTTGAATATCTGCCAATTGTCAGTGTCAGCTGCTATTTGTTCATACCCGTATTTTTTTTTTTTTTTTTGATAAAAGTTCATACCCGTTTCTATTCAGTCATGAAGCGCAGTATTTGTACCTCAAAAAGTTTGCACTATATGAAGGACTGTTATAAAGTTGAGCATGTTGATAAATGCTGATTAGTTCAAGCTTAGAGATACACATGTGGGCTAGTGGGCTCGATGGGATTGGGCCTGAAACCTTTAATTTTGGTTGGGGGGGGGTGTGGTTTGGGATTTTTGTTTTGTTTTAATTGGATCGGGTCAGTTAAAGAAGTGTTTTGGGTTAATAAAGAGACTGGGTTAAGGGCTTGGTTATTTACAGATGGGATGGGCTTGGTTATTAATAAAGAAGAAAGAACCACACTAGGCCTAAAAACTACTTCCTTAAAGGAAAAAAGTAAAAATAAAATCTTTAACTTAAGAAATTAGATATGAGATGGGACTTACAATTTATATTGTACATTTTTTCTTTCTTAGAAAAAAAAAAAAAAAAAAAAAAAAACGACACTCTACAACTTTGATAATATATACTATTATCATCATGTAACAAGTCCCGTGACTCCATATGCAGGGTACAAGTTGAGGTCCACATGATATTTTTTAGACTTTCATGTTTCTATTCTTTTTAATAATTTAATAATTAAGGTTAGAGAATTTTTTTTTTTTTTTTTTTTTTTTAACTCTAAGGATGTGTTTGTTTTGAGGGATTTTAGGGAAGATGGAAAATTGAGGAGAGAAAAGTAGAGAAAAAGTGTTTTTATTAAGTGTTTGGTTGGGAGGGAGGGAAGAAAAATAAGTGATGGAACTCGGGTATTTTCTCCCCTAATCTACCAAAATGTTTTCAAAGCCAAAATGGGGGGAGGGGGCTCATGAACAGGAGCTGCCTAAAATTCCCCTGTACGTTCTTCTGCTAACTGATTTTTTTTCCCTTTTTTCCTTGATTTTTTCTTTCTATGTTACTGATCTTCATGTTCACTATTGTTTTGGGGTTTTTTCTTTTTCATAATTTTTTTTTTCTGTTTTTTCATCTCACTTTTGTCTTTTTCTTTCTTTTGTTTTTATTAGTTTCTTCCATAGTTCCTTTCTCATTCTTTTCTTTTCACCAGTTTTCGGATTTGGCTTGCTTTTAAAATAATAATTAAAAAAAAAGTGAGTGTCCAGTTTAGCTACAACCTACAACACTCTTTAGTTTGACTTTCACTTTACGTTAGAGATTAGGCTAGAAATTTGATGCAAGTGGAAGGAATAAAACATAATTAAAGCTTCCTTATTTTGAGCTTTAGTGGCTTTATCTATTCCTTTATTCCTTCCTTCCTTCAATCTATGTTTTCTGTATTTTGATGTGGCTTTCAAAGACGAAAGAAAGGGCTGTAGTTGGATTCTTGACCCCACAAATATTTGGAGAAGGCTCTTATAAAATACAAAAGCTGTATTAGAGTCTAGATAATTATAAATCTATAAGACTTGTTATAATTAGATTCTTGATAGATTACCGTCGCTTTTGCTTTGCATAATTTTTTAGTATTGATTTTAAAGGAGAACAAATGTAATGGTAACATGAATGTGAAGGGGAGAACATGCTGACGTGTGAACATAAAGGAGCATATTTTGATTACAAGAAAAGAATCAAATTCAGACATAAGAAGCCGAGTCTTGTGAAAGTGGAGGAGAGCATATTTTGTTGTCATTGTTTATACGCAAAGAATATGTGTGTTATTATCATGCAAACACTAAAAAGCAGAGTAATATGTATTGGTCACTTTGCCTAGCTAGTACGTTCTCTTCACAAATATCACTCTCATCTTACCCTTCTCACAAAGATAGTATTCATTCAATTCACAGTTAGAAATGGCGGAAGGAGTTCTCTTTGACGTTGCTGCGCGAATCATTGAGAAAACAGGTGACCTAGCAGTCCAAGAGCTTGGACTACTCTGGGGTGTCAAAGACGAGATTGTAAGACTCGGGGAGAGGGTTTCCACAATCAAGGCTGTGCTTCTAGATGCAGAGAAGAAGGAGCAGACCAATCAAGTCAAAGAGTGGCTGAAAAGACTGAATGATGCCATTTATGATGCAGATGATTTGCTAGATGATATCTCCACTGAAGCTTTACGACGAGAAGTGATGATGGGCCAAAATAAGAAGTCCAACAAGGTATGCATCTACTTTTCCAAATCGAACCCGCATGCATATGCACTTAAAATGGCTCATGAAGTTAAGGCAATGATGGAGAGGCTAGATACTATAGGAAGGGATAGGGAGTTGTTCCACTTGGAGGAGCGTCTTGAGGAGACACAAGTTAGGAATAGGGCGAGAGAGACTCATTCTTTCGTATGTGCTGAAACTGTTATTGGGAGAGAGAATGATAAAAAGGCAATTATAGGAATTCTTTTGGATTCTAATGTTGAGGAGAATGTTTCGATTCTTCCAATAGTTGGAATCGGAGGGTTAGGGAAAACCACCTTAGCTCAACTTGTATTCAATGATGAAGAATTTAAGAAACATTTTGAACAAAAATTCTGGATATGTGTCTCTGAAGACTTTGAGGTAAGAGTAATTGTTGAGAAAATTATAAGGCGTGCAAAAGATATAAAACAAAAAAATCTTGATTTGGACGATCTAGGTAATGAGCTTAAGGCAAAAGATATAAAACAAAAAAATCTTGATTTGGACGATCTAGTTAATGAGCTTAAGAAAGAAATTGATGGGAAGAGATACTTACTTGTGTTGGATGATGTATGGAATGATGATCGTGAAAAATGGCTTAGCCTAAAAAATCTTTTAATTAGTGGTGGAAAAGGCAGTAGAATATTAGTGACAACACGTGAGGAGAAGGTTGCAAGAATTGTACAAACTAGGCAGCAACCATACTTTTTAAAGGGTTTAAATGAAAACGAGTCTTGGCTTTTATTTAAGCAAATGGCTTTTGAAAATGGTCAGGAGCCAAAGAATCCAAACATCAAGTCAATTGGAATGGAAATAATTGGAAAGTGTAGAGGAGTCCCTCTTGCCATAAGAAGTATAGGAAGTTTATTATACTTTAAAAACCCTGAAAATGATTGGTTGTCATTTAAGGACAATGAACTTTTGAAAGTAGCTAATATCTTGCAAACACTTAAATTAAGTTATGATCATCTTCCATCATATTTAAAGCAGTGCTTTGCTTATTGTTGTTTATTTCCAAAGGATTACAAAATTCATAAAACAACATTGATTAAAATGTGGATGGCGCAAGGGTTTATTAGGTCTTCAAGTCCAAGCCAATGCTTGGAAGATATTGGTCATGACTATTTTATGGATTTACTTTGGAGATCATTCTTTCAAGAAGTTGAAGAAGATGGGAAAGGCAACATATTAAAATTTAAAATGCATGATCTTATGCATGATCTTGCAAAATCGATAGTGACATATGACAGCGCCACTTTTTATTCAAAAGAGGAAGGCATTCATGAGAAAACTCGTCACGTGTCATTTGATAGAACGTTTCTCTCATTATCAAAAATTCCAGTATCATTGTATAAAGCAAGAAGGAGAAGAACATTTCATTTGCCAAGTCAGTCACAATATTCATATGATACATTGGGTAAGTCAACTTGTAATGCAATTGTTTTAAGTTTTAAGTTCATACGTTTGTTGGATCTAAATAAGACGAGAATTAAAACAATTCCAAGTTCTATCAGGAAGTTGAGGCATTTAAGGTATCTCGATCTATCCAATACTTCCATCAAGATGCTTCCCAATTCCATCACAAGATTGCATAATTTACAAACACTGAGACTCATTGGATGTTATCAAATTAAAGAATTGCCTAAAGATATTAACAAATTAGTCAACCTCATGTATCTTGAGATAGATGGATGTATGAATTTGACATATATGCCACGTGGACTGGGGCAATTGACTAAGCTACGGACATTGTCACAATTTGTGATAAATATGAGTACTTGTTTTGCCTTCAGGCGTAACGGCAGATTGAAGGAACTCTACGAGCTAAACGAGTTGAGAGGAACGCTAATGATTAGAGAATTGAGACACGGAAAAGATGCTGCATTAGAATCTAAGGATGCAAATATGAAAGAGAAAAAACATTTACAAGACTTGACGTTATCATGGATAGAAGAAGACGTGGATGAGTCCAACGTTGGGTATGATGAAGAGTCCCTTGTAGCCTTGCTCCCATACGGCCCACCTTCAAATCTTCAAGAATTGTGTTTAATTAGATACGGGGGAGTGAAACTTCCAAGTGCGATTTCTTCGCATTCAAATCTCGTAAACTTGTCCTTAAACGAATGTAACAAATGCCAGCATCTTCCACCGTTGGATCACTTTCATTCTCTCAAAACTCTCTCTCTTAAACAAATGAATGATTTGGAGTACATATCAGAGAGAGAAAACAACGGGGAGTTCTCTGATTCTTCATTCCTCCCATCTCTAGAGCAACTCACAATTAGATTTTGCCGTAATCTAAAAGGATGGTGGCAACGACAGAGGGATTCTGTTGAGGAGTTCCATAATCATTCACTGCCTTCATTTCCTCATCTTTCCAACTTAGAAATTTGGGAATGCCCTAAGCTGATATCCTTACCTCTCTTTCCATATCTCGAAAAGCTATGGCTGAATGGATGTAGCTTGAAGCCATTGGAGCAAACACTGAGAATGGAGGTGATAAACACGGCAACCCCAAAGAACCTGACATCAATAGCAGCAAGATCAACCTCTTCTTCTTCTACACTTGCCGCTTCCTCGTTCATCCCTCTCTCCAAATTGAAGTCCATAACAATTTTGAATATGGAGGGAACTCTGCCCAAGGAGTTGATGTGCAACCTCATTTCTCTCCAAAATTTAGAGATAGGTAATTGTTGTGGTTCTCTCTCTCTCTCTCGACATCTCACTGCCCTTCAGAATTTGACATTTTGGGGTTCTAAAGAGGTTGATTTAACAAACGATGGAGATGAGATGGAATGGCATGGCCTTCAGAGCCTTCGCTACCTAGAGTTCTCCGAGCTTCCAAATTTGGCCACTCTACCGGTGGGGATTCAACATCTCACCTCTTTGCAAAGGCTCGTGATTGACAGTTGTCCAAGTTTGTCGGCTATACCGGAGTGGATCTGTAACCTTACCTCTTTGCAGACACTGCAAATTTGGGGATGTCCAATCTTATCGAAAAGATGCAAAAGGGAAGCGGGTGAAGATTGGAGAAAGATTGCGCACATCCCACACTTGAATGTATAGTCAGGTAGCTATCTAAGCCACTCTTTTATCCCAGTCCTTGATAGAACATCAAAAATCCAATTTCTTCTTCTTCACTAAATTTCCTGGTAATTAAATTTCAGATGAACAACCTACTCTTACGATTTGGAGCTTAATCAAAGGTTTCGGGAGCTGCAATTGCTCAACAAGTCAACAAATTCACCGGTAATATCTCTTTTCTTTTTTCCTCTTTTAGATGCTCATAGGAATTTCATTCTTTAATTTATGAATTCCCATATTAGGAAAAAGAATATGTGAATTTTTCCAAATCTATTTCTTCATTTTGGCAAATTACATCTTTGTATTTTGAACTGAGTTGATCTGTTTTATATGCTTTATAAACAGAGTAAAAGATCAATGGTACAAGATGATATCGGTTAATATTGTGAGAAGAATAAAATCTGGTAGACATTCTGCAGGAACTAGCATGTTGTGCAGGTATTTGGTTGATTTAATTTCAATTTCTTGTTATATCTACAGAACTTTTTTATTTTTTTGGGGTAAATACTACTATATCTTCAAATAATGATAGACAGTTTAGTATCTGAATTAACAGAGTAATTTTTGTATTTCATCCCGATTTTATTTCAGTATCTGTAAAACAGAGTATTGATACTGAATAGTCCTCACTTTTCAGTTTTTAATAAAAAATTTCATTTATTGTAGGAGACCTATCATTCAGTAAGGGATTTAGCACATCTTGAAGCTTCATTCTATTTATATATGTATACAATTTTCTGGAATTGGCTTACAGGGTGAAGGCAAGGCCCCATCTCAATCAAGCTAAATGAGAAAGATCAATGCTTTTAAATCTGCACTTCCTCTCTGTATGCTTCTCTTGAATGATGGTTAGCACTCTTTCTATCTCTCATCTGTTGATTGTGGAAATTTTTCTTTTTGAATGGTAATTTTTATTTATTTTTGAGGTGGGTATGTCACTTTTAGGAGAATGAAGCATGAAGCAATGCAGGATATTGGAGAGGTGGATTCGCCACTGATATTTGTGCCCTAACCAGTGAGGATTTTCCAAAGATTTGTAGATACTGGGAATTCATCAGTGTCCCATCTTACCACTAAGATGCAAAAGGAAGTATGTGAGGTTTTCCATAAGATTTGTTACATCCTAAAGTTGGAAGGAGATCCAATTCAGTGGTAAGAAAACTTATCTCTACGTATCATTGTTTTTTTCCCTGTCCTTGATAGAAATCAAAATCAAAATTTCTTCTTTGTTCTCTCCAAGAAATGGAGCTTAATGAAAAACTTTTTGGTTTCAACAACAACTCAATGGTATTAGTATTTTTGTTCTCTACAACTCAACAAAATATGTGAATTTTCCTTTTATCTATTTCTTATTTATATCATGGTATCTCAAACTGAGTTGATTAGGTGGCGTATCTGGATGCCATGGTTTTTCACTGTGTAATTTGTAAATAGTGTCAAAATTGGCACTTGGTGATATTGTGGTAATGTTTGTAGGGAAGAGTAAATCTAGTGTATACATCTACAGTGCAGTAATTAGCTTGTTGTGCAGTATTTGTGTTTATTCCTTTTCGTGTTGTGTAGTGTCTACAATTGATGATGACAACCACAACAAAAATTCACAAAATTTAAGTTAAGTTGCTAAGAACTATTTTGTCAATAACAGATAATTTCTGCATTTCCTTCTTATTTTGTTTAGTATCTTGGTGTTAATTGAAAAGAAAGGTGCTAGTGCTACACTTGGTGTTCTAGAAGTTCACAATTTTAGGGGTTCATTTCACTTGGTGCTGCACTTGGATTTCACAATTTTAGGGGTGGATTTGGATTCTTGGACTTGATTTTGATTCAATATCTCTGTTTATTTATGTGTTTCTTTGTTCGAATTTTAGGGTTTTAGGTTCTTGGATATGGTTTTGGTTGTTATGAGTTGGGGTTGGTGATTTCAATTTTTGGGGTTTTGGGACTGTTGGACATTTTAGGGTTTTCTTGGTGTTGGATTTGGATTCTTGGACTTTGTTTTGGTGGCATATATGGTTTAGCTGGTTTGTGAGGATTCATGGTGTTTGATTTGTTTGATTGAGTTTTCGGCACATGATGGATTTAGTTAGGGTTTCAGTTTGTTTAGTGGTTGTTCTTTGTTTTCTTTGATTCATTCTTGGAACTGATACAATTTTAGGTTATGTGATGTAGGCCAATTTTTAATTAACTCCTTTGTTTTTTCAATCAGTCTTTTGGTTCAACTGGGAATTTAGGATTTACTATGTTTATGGATGAATGCTCTTGGATATCTGTGAATTTCAGTTATTGTTTATTACAGTGAGAATTTTGATCCTGTTTTTTTATTCTAGTCTTGGCTTATTTATCAAATAAAAAGGAAAAAAACTGTACAAAAGTATTTCTGTTGTGTAGTTATAGAAGGGTTCTTGTCTAGATGCATATGCACAAGTTTCTGGGTTTCATGGGTTATTTTAGTGATTATATTATAATTAAAATGTTAATAGTTCATAAATTTGTGGGTGTTTTATTACCTAACGTGGTTCAGAGTTCTGTTCACTTTGTGGAGACATCATATTGGTCACTGAAATTTATTGTTTAATGTAGTTCATGGATATTTTGTCGAGCAATTTTAGCATCCTGTTGTAAATTAAGTCTTATTCCTTTGAAAAAAATAGCATTTCATCAATGTGCTAATTTAGTAAAATGGTTTTTGTGATCTGAAGGTATTTTCCAACAACATGGGAACGAAATCTGAGCTAGTCATTTCAAAGTGCAAAGAGAGTGAGAACTGGACTAAGGTTTCATTTAAGCCCGACTTGGCAAAATTTAACATGACTCATCTTGAGGACGATGTGGTTGAGCTGATGAAAAAGCAGGTTTTTGACTTGGCTGGGTGCCTTGGGAAGTCTGTGAAAGTTGAACTGAATGGAACTTGGGTCCCCGTAAAATCATTTACTGATTATGTTAATCTCTACTTTGATTGTGCTGCTAAGTCTAAACCTGAGAAACCTCCAAGGTTCTTTCTATGAAACTCTGAATGTTTCTATTTATTTGTATTTTCCCCCTTCATAGTAATAATTGCTTACTAGAATCATTTGTTTCCTCAGCTATCATGTGAAAGTTAATGATAGGTGGGAGATATGCGTGAGTCTTAGTGATGGGCAGTTTCAACAGGTAACTAGGTCTTTTGAAGCAAAGGGAATAATGAGTCAATTGAAATTGCAATTGTGTGAGACTTACATGGTTTTTTGGGTTTTTAACCAGGTCAGCTTTGTGAATTCGATTGCCACAACCAAGGGTGGAGCTAATGTTGATTATATCATTAATCAAATTACAAACCATATAATGAATTTTGTAAATAAGAAAAACAAGAATGCCAACATCAAAGCCCATAATGTGAAGAACTACTTGTGGGTTGTTGTCAATGCTCTTATTGACAACCCAGCTTTTGATTCCCAAACAAAAGAAACTCTGACACTTCGTCAAAGCAATTTTGGGTCCAAGTGTGAGCTTTCACAAGATTTTCTGAAGAATGGTTCATTTCACTTTATTTTTCATTATTGTAGACACTAGTATGTTACCCTTGAAATACTGGAGAGTGATTCTTATTAACCACTTGTTTTTGCTGTCTCAAAGTCTGGAATTGTAGACAGTCTCCTATCATGGGCAACTTTTAAGCAAAGTAAATATCTTAAGAAAAGTGATGGAACAAAGACAGAGAAGATTCATGGTATTGAAAAACTAGATGATGCTAACAAAGCAGGAGGAAAGGAATCTGATAAATGTACCTTGATTTTAACTGAAGGAGATTCAGCTAAGGCTCTTGCAGTAAGTTGTTGTGTCATTGTGCAGAGTATTTTAGCATTAAAGTTAGCTCTATTGGGTTTCACTTCTTATGATTTTTGACGTTATTCATTCTATTACAGTTGGCTGGGCTTGCTGCTGTGGGTTGAGATTACTATGGTGTGTTCCCATTGAGAGGTAAATTGCTCAATGTGAGGGAAGCCACCGCTAAACAGCTCATTGAGAATAAAGAAATTGGGTACATAAAGCAGATTCTTGGATTTCAGCAGCATAAAGAATACACCAATGTAAAATTTTTTAGATATGGTCATTTGATGATAATGACTGATCAGGTGCGCCTTAAGTTTCTCTTATTGTCTTGTTCTTGTTTTATGCTTACGATTCTCTCTACAAGGCACATGGACAGCCTTCAACAAATATAAAATTTTAACTATTATTCTTGTACAGGATCATGATGGTTCCCACATCAAAGGGCTGTTGATCAATTTTATTCATTCTTATTGGCCATCGCTGTTAAAAGTTCCATCTTTCTTAATTGAGTTTATCACTCCTATTGTGAAGGTTGGTCTTTTCAGTTAACTAGTTCAAATATTAGCACAACTTCAATATAAGTAGAATGTTTCTTGAGGGAAAATAATCATTTATCATCTTTGCAGGCAACTCACAAAAATGGGACACAATTATCATTTTATACCATGCCTGAGTACGAGTCATGGAAGCACAATTTGACGGGCAATGCAAGTGGGTGGTCTATCAAGTAATATAAGGTTTGCATTGTTAAATTTGTTACAAGTGAACCAATTACAGAACCTTTTATTCTATTATCTGTTTTCTGTCTCTTGCATATTGATTTGTTTGTGTCTTTTTAAGGGTTGGGAACAAGCACCTCAAAGGAAGGAAGAGAGTACTTTGCAAATCTTGAGAAACACAGGAAAGATTTTATTTGGGAAAATGAATAGGATGGCGAGGCCATTGAACTGGCATTCAGTAAGAAGAAGATAGAAGAGAGGAAGAGTTGGCTTAGGTAGTTTTAGGTCAAAGTTTTGCCATGTTTTCTTCTTGTGTTTTTCTAGATAAAGAGAATGAATATATATCTAATATACCACCTTCTGAATGTGCAGCCTGGTACTCATCTTGATCAGACAGGCAAGCTCATAAAATACAGTGACTTTGTCAACAAGGAGCTTATATTGTTTTCAATGGCATATCTTCAGAGGTCTATTCCCTCCATGGTTGATGGCCTGAAGCCTGGCCAAAGGAAAATTCTTTTCTGCTCTTTCAAGAGGAACTTTTTCAAGGAAGCAAAAGTTGCCCAGTTTTCTGGTTATGTGTCTGAGCATTTAGCTTATCATCATGGTGAGCAGAGTCGTGCGAATACCATCATCGGAATGGCACAAGACTATGTGGGCTCCAACAACATTAACCTGCTTCAACCAAATGGCCAATTTGGCACTTGTAATTATGTGAGATGAACATGCCTCATGTATCACTCTGTAAAGCTGAATCTAGTTCAGTATGCATTTTTAGTTATAATCTTATTATCACATTTGAATTTACAAATGATCTGTTTGATTTCAGGGAGGAAAAGATCATGCAAGTGCTAGGTATGTCTATGCACAGCTTTCTGCAATCACGCAGTTTCTGTTCCATAAGGATGATGATGACCTTCTTGACTACTTGAATGAAGATGGGCAATCAATTGAACCAACTTGGTATCTTTCTCCCCATTCTTCTATCTATTTGGTAGAAAGGATTTTAGCATTTTTTATGAAGAACTCTATATATAAGTAAGGCTTGTACTTTAATTTTTGGGTTATTTTAGGTACATGCCAATTATACCAACAGTTTGTCAATGGTAGTGAAGGAATTGGGACTGGTTGGAGCTCTTACATTCCTAATTACAACCCAAGAGACATAATAGCAAATGTTAGGTACTTGTTGAATGGTGATGCTATGGAGCCTATGGATCCATGGTATAAATGGTTTAAAGGAACTATTGAGAAAACTGCTGCAAAGGAAGGAGGGAATAGCTACACTATTTGTGGAACTATAGAGGAAGTCAATGAGACAACACTAAGGATAACATAGCTACCAATCCATAGATGGACACAAGATTACAAGGAATTCCTGGAATCTATTTCTTCTAGTAATAAAGAATGCAAAGATCCCTTCATTGAGGTAAATTTGCTCAAGTCCTTGAGAATTATGTTATCCACCACAATGTGAATTAGATTGTACCCAGTTTCTCGTGAAAAATAATGCTGGCTGCAGGATTTTGATATGCATTGTGATGACGTAACAGTAGAATTTGACGTCTTCTTGACCCCTGAGAACTTGATTTGGGTCACTCAAGAGGGTTTGCTGAAGAAATTTAAACTGACCACTACAATTAGCACAACTAATATGCACCTATTTGACCCAAGAGGCATGATTAAGAAGTATGACAACCCGGAGCAAAGTATGTGAGAGAAATTGGAGTTCCTTACATTGATTTACCAATATAATTTCCATGATAACAAACTTACTGTTTGTGATTTTCCCTCCTGCAGTTCTTGAAGATTTTTTTCATTTAAGACTTGAATTTTATGAGAAAAGAACGGTGAGCTCACTTATGCTCATAGCAAAAGATTAGAACTGATACTTAATAATTTCAGCCATTTCTTAGGGAAACAATTATTAATTGCAATTTTTGTATTTTGTGCAGAAATTTCTACTGAACAAACATGAAATGGAGTTGTTGAAGTTGGAAAAAAAGGTTTGGTTTATCCTTGCAGTTGTGAAGGGAGAGATCATTGTAAGTAAAAGGAAGAGAGCTGATCTGTTTGTTGAGCTGCAAACAAAAGGTTTCACTCCTTTTCCAAAGAAAACTAAAGCTGTTGAGCCAGAAGTTGCTGGTGCAACTGATGATATAGAAGAAACAGAAGTGAAATCTCCTGCTGACAGCAGTAGTAATGGGGTACAGATCAGTGATTATGAGTATCTACTGGCCATGGCAATTGGAAGCTTGACCATTGAGAAGGTTCAGGAGCTATGTGCTGAAAGGGATAAGCTCAATAAGGAGGTTGATGATTTGAGAAAGGAAACTCCACAGTCCTTTTGGAGGAAAGATCTTGATGCTTTGGAGGGGCAACTCGATGTATGACTGAAAAATTAACAATTCCTTGTGATGATTTGTTTATTTTTGTGTCTTTCTGTTTCTTGACTGTCTACTTTTATTCATTTAGGAGCTTGAGAAAAGTGATGCTCAGTCAGAGGAGTTATGAAAGAAAATGAGAGGCAAAGCAAGGGGTGAAGCTGCTATGAAGTCTACTAGACAAGCACCCAAGAACCCACGGAAGAACAATAATAAGAAGGCAAATAATGCAGAATCTGTTGCAGAAGCTGTCTCATCATCTATGGCTGCAAAGGAAATTGGTAAGTGTCAAACAATTTTATGTTTATCATATGTATTAGTTTTTGTTTGATTTTTGGTTTACATCTGCTTGATTTACCAGAGAAAGCTCCTGAGGCAGCAAAACCCAAAGGCAGAGCAGGCTCTAGGAAAGCTCCTGCTAAGGTCTGTTTCTGTTTCTGTTCCTATGTTCTGTTTTTCCTTGTAAAGGATTTCTCTAGAACTCATGTTGATATTACCTTTTCTTTTCAGCCGAAAAAGCAAACTTTAGTCTTGAATGATGATGACGAAGACGACAACGACGATGTGCTTGAGCTTAAAGAACGACTTGCTGCCTATAACCTCGACTCATCTCCTGATCAATCAGCCGGTAAATGCTATATTATTATATTTCATCGGACTATTTATTATGATCTTTACACAACTCAGCTGAAATGTAAGAAAAATTACAGTGGGTGATATGGGGATATTGTTTGCAAACCAGATAATATATGATCTTGTGTGAGAAATTGTGTTTCTATTATTCTTCATAAAATCAATTATAAGAGAACAAAATACTGTAATGTACATAGATAAAAATTTTCCATGTTACAAGCACCAACTAAAATTTCCACTTGATTCAGCAGAACTAATAATTAGTTTCTTGTGAATTTTTCCATGATCTTTTACTATGATCATTAGGAATGTGTTGGAGTGTTTTTTCTGTAAGTATTTGTGAGGTAAATTTCTCTTTGTTTTTATGCTCGACAGCCATGGAGACTGAAGTGCCCAAAGTACTAGCCAAGAAGAAGAATAAGCCCTTGGCAACTGTTTCAGAGATATCTGATGATAATGATATTAATGAAATTGTTGATGATGATGAAGATAGTGAGATAGAAGTTGTAGCTGCTCCAGAAGCCAGGAAAACAGGCGGGAGAAAACCAGCTGCAAATGCCAAGGCAGTTAAGGCCCCTGCGGTGGCTAAGAAGAGAGGTGCAGCCAATAAGCAGCAGCCTCAGACATTGGGCCAGAAGCTTTTAACTGACATGTTAAAGCCTGCTGAAAATTCTGGGATTTCACCAGAGAAGAAAGTGAGAAAGATGAGGGCATCTCCATTCAACAAGAAAAGTGGTTGTGTGTTGGGAAGGGTTGGTAAGGTACATGAAGTGACCGAAAATGAAGAAAATTCGGGTTCTGCTTCTACTTCTGCCAATACTGAAGAAACTATTGAAGTTGCACCAGCAAGAGCAAGACCTCAAAGGGTGAACCGTGCGCAGACAAAGTATGTGTTGAGTGACTCTGAAAGTGAACATGCCACCTGAGGATTCTGAATTTGATGAAGTGACTGATGAAAGTGAAGATGAATAGAGTAGTAGTTCTGTTGAGAAAGTGACTGATGGAATTCTTGAAATGGGAACTTATTCTCATTCCCCTTGGAATGTACTCCATTACTCTTAGTTGTGACTTTGATAGTTTGCTTAACTGCGTTCCCTGGAAATGATCTTTGTCTATTTTGATTTGTTATGGTCAAGGATTTGCTTTCTCCTTCACTGCAATTCTACTGTAACCAACTTACTAATATATTAGAAATTAGAATGTCTGCAATTTAAATAAGTGGAATATTTTCAAAAGAAATACATGTACCAATCTCACTTGAAGAGATATACAGCATTTCCAGGTGTGAGTTGGTCTCGTTAGTCAGTTAGTGTCACTTATTACTTCTGATTTATTGTCAAAGGATGGAAAAGAGGAATTAAGAAGTGTAAATAAAGTGCATAACATGCCTTGCGCTCCACCAAAAAGTGAGTTGAACTTTTGGATTTTGAGTGTGTCAAATTATTGAGAATAATGTTCTAAAATTCTTGATTTATAAAGTATGGACAATGACTTATGGAGTTGGTGAACATGGCTACCAAATCTATTCTTGTCTTCTTCTACCTGTAGGGCACTTGCTTCAATAGGGCAATCTAATTAGCTAATTAATTAGTGCAAAGTTGGAAACTACTAAGTTGTACAATATTTTGAAACTACACATGATAATATACTTTTCCTCTCGTATGAATAGTGACTTTTGCTATGAATTAAATGAATGGAATTCAATATTACATGAGAGGAGGGAGCAAGTCATTATTGTACTATCAGTGTATAATTATTTTTTATTTAGATTGTTATATACTAAAGAAATTTTACTACTGTGCATCATTGGTGCGGTGATCACTCCACAAATATAAATGTTTGTGAGGTGTGGGGGGCAAGAGCCGAGATTTAAGTCTTCAGGAGAGAGTTTCACACATATACACTTTGATTATGCTAGAGTATAAATTTTATCTTCTATATAAAATAAAAAAAAAAAAAATCTTGAAATAGTACAACTTTTGTGGTATTTCATACCAATAAAAACAAACCATTTAAATATGACTTAAGCTTAAAAATCATGTGAAAAACTTAAAAGTTTTGTATTTAAGTGAGCTTGCTTTTATTTCTATGAAATATCATGTAGTTTTGTAGTTGTACTTCAAGAATCAATATCAATCAATCATCAATATACATATAAAAGCAGAGATCTCATGTGGGAGAGCATGAGATTCTACCATGTGACGCTTTCTTTGACAAAGAATTTGTTCATATAAATTCTTTACTCAAATGTTACATCAAAGATAAAGACAATTAAAATTCTAAAGATAATTCCCATAAAAAAATTCAAAAGATAAAAACTCTTTATTTTCTTAGATTCATTGTATCAAGATGTTTCTTAAGTGCCACATTATAGATAAGAACTAATTAAAATTTAAAAGATAATGACCCTTTATTTTCTTGGGTTCAATGTTTCAAGACTTTCCTCTCTCACAAGGCACAAAACTTTTCGTGATTCCACTAACCATTTTCACTTCTTGTACTTCCATTACTTTAAATACACCTGCCCATAGCCTTTCGTTTTCATACCATTGTTTATGTGCTTTTTTGTTTTGTTTTAACCCTCATAATTTCTTGGTTTCTTTGTCATTTTTGACTACTATTTAGTGTGGTATTGGTATAAGCCTCGACCATAAAAGTAAAAAATGATGATTATTTTGGAATTGTCTTTGTTTTGAATCAAGATTATCTTAGCTTTAGTTGCAACCCCAAGTTTAGTTGCAACTATTCAAGAATAGTGTGCAAACGGTGTACAAACCTCAATCTTATTTTGTAGTTCTCTCCATCAAAGCTACAATTTAGTAGTTCTTCACATACTTTTTATATTCTTTCTCATGTATATTTCGTGTATAGTATTGATCCATTTGTATCTTTTTTATTTCTTTTGTTAATGCTATTAATTATAGTTGTTGCGGTTTGTTATGATTAGTTTCAAATTATTTAATTTGTTGTTACGGTTTTGATATACAATTGTAAGTTAAATTAGTGCGCTCTACTTCTATATATAAAGACAAAGCTCATGTGTAAAATTAATAATACAAGATCAGTTCTCCCAATTTTAGCTTACAATTTTCTTGAATTTTAGCATTCTCTCTTTGTTTTTGTTTTGTTTTTTTTTTAAAATTATATAAAGGTCCTATTAGAGGTAATTAAATATTGATAAATGCAAGAATATTTAGCCAATTTTTCTTTATTTGATTACGTTCTCTTTATGTTGGTACACAAATAATTTTGTTTCATTTAGATTATAAGCAAAGTGTTTGAGGTTGGGGTCTTGAGATTTGGTGGTGAGAATGAAGTGGTTGAGGAAGTGTTCAATTTTAGAAATAAAGTCTACCTTTTAGTTAGATGTTATTTAATTATTTTAAATATTAAATTCATAATATTGTATAGAATCTTAGAAATTTCTAATAACCATGCAATTCCAATCTTATATATTTATATATATATATATATATATATATATTAGTAATGAAAACCCACTCATTAGTTGAAAACTACCTCTAGGATAAGGAAAAATTATAAAATATGAATTAAGAAAATTAAGTTTTAAAGCATTCAACAATATTATGGGAAACATCATAAACATTATATAACAAAATGTTTATTATAAATGGGTTTTAGAAAAATAAAAATTATTTTCAAATGAAATTACCATGCATCCGTGCATTGCACGGGACGTTATCTAGTGTCTAATAATTACTCATCATGAGCATGAGAAAATATTTTCCTAGACTTATAATACCATTCACTCAAATATCTTCTCTTCTATCTTGGTTTGTTAATGCAAAAAGTTTATGGCTAATATTTGCAGTATCACTAGTGTTGCATGTATGAAATCAGCACTAAAATTGAATGTGACCTAGGGGTAATTTGGGAAATCGAGAAATATCACACCCCTCTCACATAAGGGTGGATTCCACAAGTGTGATATATTCACAAGGTAATACCAAAATACCTTCTCATCCTAAAAAATTAGGAGTCAAATGGCATCCTATGTGTGTCACTCAGTGGGTTCAAAGCCATCATCTATTGGAATCTTTTTTTTCTTTTTTTTTGAGAAACAATCATCTATTGGAATAAAAAAATGTGGGGATCCATGCTCTGTAGTAGTTTTGATGATGTTTTGAACCCTTTGGTCACATTCTTGCCAAATGTTTATGGACTTGTTGTTGCTATAGTCGCTAGAATGGATGGATTTAAAAAAAATTAAAAATTTACCCCCAAAAAAATCTAGAAATAATGGGAAAGAGCCTTGGTTTGTTAGCTCATAGTAAAATGTACAGTATAATTATCTCACCGCCATACCCATGACAATTGGAATTTCGAAAACGAGGAAGAGGAGACGATGGTGACTTTTTTCCGGATTAGAGAAAGAATGTTTGGAATTTTGAAAAATCAAAGAATAAAGTGAGTTCTGATGGGCAAGAATAAAGTGAGTTGGTGGCAGTTAGTGTCATCACATTAATTTTTAGAATATTAATGAATTAACAAGTAGTGTCTCTTACTCTTTTTCATTATTAGGTAATGGTGTAACTTGAATTTATCTCATGTATATATATAAGTGTGTGTGGAACTAATATTGTGACATGTTAGTTTGCCTGTTTTTAAAATGAAATGTTTATATTAAAAGAACTCTAAGGGTGCGTTTGGTACATTGAATATGGATTATGATAGGAATTGTAATTTTTATTACTAGAAGTTGACTTAGTGGTTCCTAAAGTTTTATGATATTCATTGATCCTAGGTTCAAAACCTCTTTGGGTCATCCTCATGAGATTCTTTCTTGTAATAACTTAGTGCGTGTAAGACAGGGGGGACTGCATACACCAAGGAAAAAGTTAGATACTCGAAGAGATCTAGACACATTTGTTTGTAAAAAGAAAAATAAAGAACTCTAAGCGGTAAAGTTCCTTAAGAACTCTAGAGGATCTTGGTCCTAAATGGGTATTAATAGTGTAAAAATATTAATCATTCATAGGTGGTGCATTGATTATTTGTGTAAAATAAAATTTATGATTAATATATTTTTTTTTAAATTATAAAAAGAAAAACTGATTTGGAAATTGGAAGATGAAAATCTTGCTCAAATTGTGTTGCTTTAGTAACAATTAAAACAAAGTCTAGCAAAAGATTAAAAAAAAAAATTATTAACACAAAATCAAGTACAAAAAAATAAACATACGATTAAATTAATAAAAATAACTGAATAGTCCTTTAATTAATTCACTCAAGAAGAAGATTTTTACCTAAATTATGGTCAATTGACACTTGCCTTTGTTGAGGTTTGTGGATGTGTAACACCTCCTTAGGTATGAATAAATTAATAGATATCTTTTTTTAAAATGAAATATTTTTGTAATGAAAATTTAATTGTTGTATTTTTTAAAACTAGGGGCATTATTTTATGAAACCTCATATTGTTGTAATTTACCCTTACAGCTATCTTTATTTACTCTGTTTCTAATGACACGTAATATACTTTTTTTTTTTTTTGAGAAGAAATAATACACTTAAAGTTCAGTCCTTCAAATATTAGAGCACATAATAATTACTAGCTCAACAGAGAAAGTCTCTATTAGCTCCTACGCTTTAACTTTCATACAGTTCCTAGAAAAGAAGTACTAGACTGATAACAGGGAAGAGAACTATTTAAGACAGATATCACTTAACTGATTGCACCATAAGTGCAGTATTAGAGTAAAGGAGGAACTTTTTAAAGACCAATTGATTACTTGCTGACAGACAGGCTATACTTGATATCAAAAGGAATGAAAGACCTGTGGTCCATCGCACTTGCGATAGGCTACACTCGATAATTACAAAGTTCTAATAAGCATTGTAAATAGATTCTTGAGAATTTATTATAAGTTGCTTTTGCTCTGCATGAGTTTGGAGTATGTTTTTATTTAAAGGAACACAAATTAGGTAATGATTAACGGGAAGGAATCAACTTTTTCTTTAATTTAATTATTTTTAGTGAGATCGTAACATAAGGTGACTTAACAAATGGGCAATCGATTGAGAGAGAAAAGAATCAGACATAACAAGCCGACACTTGTGAATGTGGAGGAGACCATTTCTTGTTTGCAGAGAAAAGAATTAAACAGACATAACTTAATTGCAGGTCAACACTTGTGAACATGAAGGAGAATATTTTCGTTGTCATGGTTTATAAGCAACGAATGCGTGTGTTATTATCAATGTCATGCAAACACGCAAAAACAATTACTATATATATTGGTTGCTCTGTCTAGTTCACCCCCCTCACAAAAATTGTTCTCATCTTAACTCTCTTCACAAAAATAGCATTCATTTAATTCCCAGAAAGAAATGGCAGAAGGTGTTAGAAATCACAAGCTAAAACAACAAGCTTCAAATCAAGAAAGAAAACACAGAGAGTTCAAGAAGATTCGAGAGAAAACAGAGAGAAAATTCTGAGTGAAAGAGAGAAAACTTTATTGCTCAATCTATGTATTACAAAGGACTATCTAATTTACACATATCAATACCTATTTATACTAGAAGTTACAGATCAGAAAGAAGAAGAAAAACGCGGGAAAACCTCTAACAAACTCTTAACAGAATTTCCTAATTTTGCTCCTCCAATAAGCTTATGACAAGTGTCACTCTACTGCTAACTAACTAACTGATCACTCCTTCTCACGTGCAACTCACACGTCTATTTAACTCTTTAATATTGCAGCAATAATCTTCTTTAACCATACTTTAAGCTTCTTTTGATTCAAGCTTTGTTTACCCTGCTTTGTTTGTGCAATGTTCTTCTTCAAACCAGACTTACATCTTTCCTTCATTTCTGCTTTACCCTTCTTCAATTCAACTACACCCTTAGTCTTTTTCTTAACAGCCCCCCTCAAGACCAAAGCTACCTCTGATGTAGAAATAGCTTCAATGTCTTGCAATGACTGTGGATAAGTAATGTTGGCACTAAAAATATTGATCAAGCCTAGCCTACTTATCAGGTCCAAAAAGGTAGGTATGCCAAGTGCCTTAGTGAAAACATCAGCCAATTGCAAATGTGTTCTTACATGGAAAGTTTTCATCATACCTGCCTGTATCTTCTCTCTAATCAAATGACAATCTACTTCAATATGTTTTGTCCTCTCATGGTATACAGGATTGGTAGCTATGTGTAGGGTTGCCTTGTTATCACAATAGAGTAATGCAGCCTTTGAATGTTCAATTTGAAAATCTTCAAGTAAGTAAAAGAGCCAAGTGATTTCACAACAAGTTGAAGCCATTGATCTATATTCAACCTTTCTTTGAAGATCTGGATACAACACTTTGTTTTTTTGATCTCCAAGAAATCAAATTCTCTCCAAGGAAGACACAATACTCGTCAATGATATTCGGTATCCGAGCGGCCAGCCCAATCTGCATCACAGAATGCTTTCAACTGAAAATCTGACTTGGTTGAGAAAAACAACCCTTGCCCTGGAGTGCCTTTAATGTATTGCAAAATCCTCGAGTGCTGCCACCATATGAGGCTGCCTAGGCTTGTTTAAGAATGGACTTAGTCTATTTCTTTGCATAATGAGATATCGGTATTGTCAAAGTTAAGTACATCAACCTCCCTATCAACCTCCTGTCTTGTGAAGGATCATCAATTAAGTCACCCTCATCCTTAGACAATCCGAGATGCTATTCAATAGGAGTTCTCATAGGCTTGCAACCTAACATTCTGAATCTGTCAAGCACTTCAAGTGCATACTTTCTTTGGTTAAGACCGATCCCCTTTAGAGGTAGATTGAAAAAATCAATCCATAAGGGTGACCATTTTAGCTCAATCTCCTTTGGGGTTAACTCTCCTTCAAAGTCTTGGATTAGCACCAACTGTTTTCATAGCTCCATGGACACATATCAATCACTTCCTTCTTATCTTTCCCATCTCCGAACTCTACCAAAAACAAATCCGCCTCTAACTCAAAAAAATTAACTCCCTTGTTTGTTTTCCACAGCATCCTCAAGTTCTTCCTCAGTACATCTAGGCTTATGCTTCTATGGGTCAATATCTTCATAATAGCATAGTTCTTTCCTATCTCTTTTGCAGCTTTGGTACTACTACTTCCAAGCTCAATTCCTTCGTCCTCCTCCTCTGTGAAGGATTTTCTCCATAACTCTTCAAGCTCTTTTGACATTGTATGCTTCCTCCTTTAGCCACCCTAAATGGGTGTTATTGCCTAACAACCCCACCCTCGACCTCACCCAAGGAAGGCAACTCTAACTCTTGCAAGAGTTGCAAGACTAACACTTACTTCTACGTGCACAAGCACATGAGAGCACACCTTACATGTGTTTGTGGTTTCTTTGATATCATTGTACTATCATGTGTATTATTAGTATATCACACAAGCACTCAAACAACCAAAATCAACCATAATGTTAAGTTTGAGAGAGAGAGAGAGAGAGAGAGAGATAATTGGACTTTTTTTGGATTTTGAAAGGTATATATCTTAGTTGGATGGCTGTGACTAGAGTTGTTGGTGGCACTGGTGAATGATGTGTTTTGTCTTCTTTTTTTTGGATTTTGAAAGGTATATATCTTAGTTGGATGGCTGTTACTAGAGTTGTTGGTGGCATTGGTGAATGATGTGTTTTGTCTTCTTTTGATGCAAGTTGTCGGGGAAAAGCATAGTCTATTTGTAATTAATAAATTATAGCTAAAATTATATCATATAAGAGCATTCACATCAGCTCGTCTAAAAGATTCCGTCTATTTTACACCAAAAACCTACTTTTTCTATTTTACACTATCACTTTTACAAAACACCCACATCAGTTCATCTATTCTATCACCCCTCTTATTTAAATAATCAATTTTCTTAATTATTTTATTATTTCTCTCACCTCACCCATTTTTATACGCGCTCTCTCTCTCTATCATATTTTTCGAGTTCTCTCTCTCTCTCTTCTATCTCTCCATACACAGTCTCTCCCTCTCGGTCACAAACCAATCCACATCATCATAGCTCCGATCACCGATCCACAGCTCCGATCACAAGCATCGATCCACGGCTTCGATCACCGATCCACAGCACCGATCCACGGCTCCGATCACAAGCATCGATCCACAAGAAGACCGATCCACGGTTGCACCGATCCATAGCTCCGAGCTCCGATCAAGACCCATACCCACGAGCTCCGACCAAGCGAGACCCACGAGCTCCGATCGTTCCAATAAGCACCGATCTGTCTCTTTTTTGTTTTTCCATTTGGGTTTGTTTGTTTTTCCGTTTGGGTTTTTTTTTTTTTTTTAGCAAGTATATCTCTGTGTTGGTTTTTACGTGGGGATGTGTTTGTGTGCATCCGAGGAAAAGATTTTTTTTTAGCAAGTATATTTCTGTGTTGATTTTTACGTGAGGATGTGTTTGTGTGCATCCGAGGAAAAGATTTTTTTTTTTAGCAAGTATATTTTCGTGTTGATTTTTTCGTGAGGATGTGTTTGTGTGTATCCGAGGAAAAGATTTTTTTTTTTTTAGCAAGTATATTTTTGTGTTGATTTTTTTGTGAGGATGTGTTTGTGTGCATCTGAGGAAAAGAAGATGAGGAGTTGAGGTCGTTGTGCACGGAGAAGAGAGAGAAAAATTGGTGCGAACGAAAATTAATAAAAACTAAATACACATGCTACGAGTGCCCGTGTAAATTTACACGGAAGCGTAGCTTGTTGAAAATTTTAGATGATTATGCATGATTTTAGATGGACTGATGTAGTGTGTTTTTGCTTCAAAATGTGTAAAAATGGTCAAAATGTGTATTTTACACATTTATACACAATTATCCAAGAGCTGATGTGAATGCTCTAAGTAAATTAGATAGAGTTATTTTAGTTTTCAAAAAATTGATTCACCAACCTTAAATGTTTTATCAATAATATTTACTAAAAACTAGACTATTTGTATTATCAATAAATTAAAATAATAATTTAATAATTTGTAAATTTATTTACAAACTTACACAATCTAATCTTAAGATTATATAAATTTATTTTTATATGTCTCTTTAGGGACATTCGGGTAATAGGTTCAATAGACTTAAAAGATGTGGTGAAAACCTTGAAATCTCAAATTTCATCTACCACATCCTGGAAAAGTCTCATAGGCATATAATGGAATAATCTAGCTAAAGATTAGGATATCACTTCCGTATTCTAATATATATATATACACACACGCATAAACTCATAAAATTTTAAAAGGCTTTTATTTAAGCATAAATATATTTAATTTTCTATATATATATATATATAATATTCACACATTATACATTTCAAAATTTGTAGCTAATTAAGTACCTCAAAAATCATTATAACATAAGAAAGTTAATATTATATATATATATATATATATTTTTTTTTAATAAAGAGTGATATTATACTATTACAAAGTTTAGCATGTATGTCTTATAAATAAATAATAAATTATTGATTGTGTTATTTATGTGACATCAATTACCTTCATTAACACATTGGTTTTTGAAAATGCAGGGACTTTTTTTTTTTTTTTTTTTTTGGGATGAAAAAGGCAGGGACTTGTTAGTCATGAATCATGATGCATAATGGCTCTTAACTTTTTCGTAATTCGTAGAACTAAAAAGTTCATGTCTCTCTGTCTGAGGAAGTGAGGTTGCTCTCTTCCCCTAGCAGTAGAAGTATTTTTGTCCCTTCTAACGAAGGAGAGTTTTTTATCTCTAAGGTAACAGGTTACCTTTAGAGCTAGTGGGTTTCGGTTTTTTGGGGTTGTAGGGAAACACAGTTGTTTTATTTGAGTTTATATCTCTATTTTTTTTTGTATGGAGCACTTAGTAGAAAAACGGAGTCACTTTACTCTATCAGAGAGGGAGACCATGGGTTCTGTACTTCAAAGAGATCATCAACTCGGTGAGTTCATCATGGCAGCATAATCCCATGGTGTTCAGTCGCAGTTAAGCTCGTCGGTGAGAGAGGGGGAGGGAGGTTCGATGGAGGTGCAGCCAACAGAAGGGGACGATGATGATGTGGCATTACAGAACATTAATGGAGAGACGTTACAGACCATTGAAGGCAATAAAGAGTGTGAGGCGCAGGAAAATTATTGCGTGGAAGTGGCAGACACGTTACAACCAATTCAGGGAATCCAACATAGTTCAGATTCTTTATTGCCTCCTATTAATGCTCCTAATAATGAGGAAGTTGTTTTGGAGTCCGAAATTTCAATTCCTAATTCGGTTTCAATGTCTGACTTATTTGATTTACAAATAAGGGAATTACAGGAGAAGGAAGTGCAAGGGCTACCTGGCAACGACAATTCTACATTTAATTCTAATAACTCGAACCCTGCCTTCACTCATAGAAATCATTACGTGATAAATCAGGGCTTCATGTCCGATACCGTTACTGAAGAGCAGTCCACACGCAATTGAATGAAACAGAGGCTAAGTTGGAAACAGAGGCTGAGTTGGAAAAATCAGATCATTATGATTTTATTTCATTTAATCCTCATGATTTTGACTCACGTGCATCTTCGTGTACCTCAGTCCAAACTCAAAAAAGAAGAAGCACGTGCCTCTCGTGATGTGGCTAGAGTTCCTACACCAGATACCCCATTGCGTGTTCTTCCTAAGTGGTCACGCAAAGTGAGAGAAGTACACCCCTCGACAAGGCTAGTAAGTGAATCTCTTTCAGGTCAACAATGTGATGCATCTGACATGTATATTTGTTCTGATTTACCCTCTAAAAGGCAATAGGTTTATCAGAGTGATGTTGAAGAAATTTTTGAATTGGTGGAGGTTGATCATCAGCCCCACCAGGACCAATGAGTTGCCTAGCATGGAAATGTCGTGGGCTTTGGAACCTGCATACAGGGAATGAGCTTGTAGAGATAATATAAGCAAAAGATCCCTATGTCGTATTTTTAGTCGAAACATTGACAGATGAAGTAAGGCTAGATATGGTACAACGAAACATTGAGTTTGACCATCGGTGGGTGGTTCAATGAGAAGGGAGAGGAGGTGGATTGGTTCTGTTCTAGAAATCATCGGTGAATTTGAAGATTAAGGGTTCACATAAGTCTTACATTGATGCAGTCATTGATAAAAATACAAGTGATTAATGGCGTTTCACCGGTTTTTACGGTGAACTAGAACTAGAGAAAAAAAAAAAAAGCGAGGCTTGGAGTAAGTTGAGACTGCTAAATTCTGATCCGGGTATTCCATGGTTATGTGTGGGGGATTTTAATGAGATTACAAGATAAGATGAGAAACTGGGAGGTGCATGGAGGTCTCACATTCAAATGTAATTGTTCCGAGATGTTATTAACGAGTGTAGCTTCATGGACCTTGGGTTTGTAGGTTCAAAATTCACTTGGGCTAGACACTTTGAGGATGGAAGATCTATTTGGGAGAGGCTTGATAGAGGACTAGCCAATAATGGGTGGTTTCTGAAATTCCCGAGGGCTCGGGTTCATCATTTACATTGTAATTCTTCGGACCATTGTCCACTTCTTATTGTTCTTGCACATTTAGACATTCCTCAGAGGAAAAAACCATTTCATTTTGAGGAAATGTGGTTATCTCATCCAAGTTGTGGAGAAAATGTTCAGCAAGCAAGGGACTCTACGGTTGGGTCAGAGTTGAGCAATGAAATTTGGCGAGAAATTGAGAAGTGTGGGTCGGACTTACTTGGGTGGAACTGTAATGTTTTTGGTAATGTGAGACAAGAATTAATAAAAAAGAGGGAGTTGTTGAGAAGGGCCTAATTTGAAGCTCAAGTCGGTGGAGTTAATCATCGGGTAAGGGAGTTAAAAACAGAAATTGATGTACTCATGGATAGGGAGGCGAGAATGTGGGCTCAAAGGTCACGGTTATTGTGGGCTAGTCAAGGGGATAAGAACATGAAATATTTTCACAAAGTCGGCAAACGAAAAGAATCCGGAAAAATCAGATTAGGGGTATTAGAGATGGGATGGATACTTGGAAAACTGAACTTGATGAGATTGCAGCGGTATTGATAGGTTACTATCAGAATCTTTTCACAACTTCTACTCCTAAGAATTCCAGCAATGTGCTAAAGCATGTCCCTCAATTAATTACGGATGAGATGAATTCTTATCTATCACTTGAGTTTTTGGAGTGTGAAGTTTCAGTTGCTTTGAATTAGATGGCCCTACTTAAGGCATTGGGTCCGGACGGAATGCCACCCCTTTTCTACCAACATTTTTGGGGGACAGTGGACAAGGATGTGACCTCCTCTATCTTATCTTTCCTAAACACAAGTACCTTACCCCACCTTGTTAATCAAACTTTTATCACACTCATTCCAAAGACTGAAAATCCTGAATATGTTACTCAATTTCGCCCTATTAGTCTTTGTAATGTGCTGTATAAAATTTTTTCTAAAATTTTAGCCAATCAATTAAAGAGTATCCTTCCCACAATAGTCACTGAGCACCAGTTAGCTTTTACAAAAGATAGATTGATTTTCGACAATATCTTAGTTGCCTTTGAAACACTACATGGTTTACAAAAATACAATTTTGATTCCTCGGGATTCATGGCTCTTAAACTGGATATGAGCAAGGCGTATGATTGGGTTAAATGGATTTTCCTTGAGGAAGTCATGAGGAGAATGGGGTTTAATGAGAGATGGATCAATTTGACCATGATCCGTGTTAAAACAGTGACTTATTCTATTCTAGTGAATGGGGAACCAAGAGGCCTTATTCACCCATCTAGAGGTATCAGACAGGGTGACCCTCTATCCCCCTTTCTTTTCTTTGTGTGTCTTGAAGGATTGAATGGGTTGATCAAAAATGTTGAATTGAATGGAGATATTCATGGCTTCTCTCTCTGTAGGAGGGGTCTAACTCATCTCTTATTTGCAGATGATAGTCTCCTATTTTGTAGGGCAACGGTGGAAGAATGTGTCAATGTTCTAAAAATTTTGGAGGCATATAAGAGGGCTTGAGGCCAAAAGGTGAATAGGGACAAAATAGCTCTCTTTTGTAGCAGATCTACTTTGGATGATATAAAATCTAGCATCAAACAAAGCCTTGGGGTGCAAGAGATTTTACACTATGAGAAGTACTTGGGGCTTCCATCTTTGGTGGGGAAAGGAAAGAAGTCAAGCTTCAATTATATTAAAGAAAGGGTGTGGAGAAAGCTTCAAGGTTGGGAAGGTAAACTACTCTCTCAGGCTGGAAGGGAAGTCTTAATAAAATCTGTTATTCAAGCAATCCCCACATACACTATAGGATGCTTCAAAATTCCCTTGGGTTTGTGTCATGATATTGAAGCAATGATTAAAAAAAATTTGGTGGGGGCAAAGAGGCGACCGTAGAAAGATTCATTGGATGAAGTGGGATGAGTTGACAAAATCCAAAATGGTGGGTGGAATGGGATTTCGAGATTTGGCATTGTATAATGACTCTTTGTTGGCAAAGCAAGCTTGGTGCCTTTTACATAATAGATCATCTCTATTTTATAAGGTGTTCAAAGCTAGTTTTTTCCCAAATTGTTCAATTATGGAGGCCAAGGATTCGAGGGGAGGATCATACGCTTGGAGAGGTATCCTTAAAGGGCAAGATGTCATTCAAAGAGGGGCTAGATGGAGAGTTGGGGATGGGAAATCAATTAACATATGGCAGCATAGATGGATTCCAAGGAAAACCTCCTCCCTAGTGGTTTCATATCCAATTGAGTCCATGGAGAATTGTTCGGTGGCTGTCTTGATTGATGAGAGTGAAAGGAGGTGGAATAAGAATTGATTGATGGAATTTTTTCACAAGAGGAAGCAGCAATTATTAAAAAATTCCCTTTGAGCGAAGAGTGAATGAAGATGTCTTGATTTGGCCATACATGAATGATGGACGGTATACTTGTAAAGCGGGCTATAGGTTCCTCAAGGAAGAAGCTGAGATGGATTCTGTGCAGGTAGATTCAGGTGCGGATTCAAGTTTGTGGAAAGGGATTTGGTCTCTCCAACTTCCTAACAAAGTGAAAAATCTGTTGTGGAGGGCTTGCAGAGGTGCGATGCCAACAAAAGAAGCATTAGTTCGACGTACCATCATCGATGATCCGTTGTGTGATCGTTGCCATGAAGCCCGGGAGTCTCCTTTGCATGCTCTGTGGCTTTGCAAGGAGCTAGACACAGTATGGGAGAGATCCGCTCCCACCGCCAAATGCGCCGAGAATCAAGCTTCCTGAATTTCAAAGAATTACTCTCATGGATACTCACACAATCAAGTGAAGTGGAACTCTTTGCGATGGTAGCGTAGGGGATATGGAATTAACATAATAAGGTTTGACTCAACCAGGTTGCTGCTTCACTACACCAAATTTTCCAGATTTCTTTAGTGAAACTTGCAGATTTCTTGGCGAGTCAACCATCCGCAACTTCGGTGATGGGTGGGCGGGTCAATCACAGAACTAGATGGCAACCTCCTCCGGCGGATTTAATGAAAATTAATTTCGATGGAGCTATTTTTTCTAGTGCTAACGCAGCAGGCATTGGTGTGGTTATTAGAAACAACTTGGGTCAAGTTATTGCTTCTTGCTCCCAATGGTTGTCTCAAGCCTACAACAGCAATGAAATTGAGGCTTTGGTAGCAGCTAAGGCGGTGTCTTTTGCGACAGAGATTGGCATTACCAAGGTCAGATCTTTGGAAGGTGACTCACTCACAATCATGAAAGCTTTATCTAGCGATCACAGTTCACTAGCTCCATTTGGATTGATGATTGATGATGTTAAGTTTAGTGCAGAAAATTTCGATCAATTGCTTTACTCTCATATAAAGAGAGAATGTAATTTACATTTGCTCATTGTTTAGCAAGACATGGTTTTAATATTTCGGATTTTTTAGTGTGGATGGAGGATGTTCCACCACAATTTTCAATTGTAGTTTAGGCTGATTTAGCCGACTCTTTTTAATCAAAGTTCAGTTTGGTTTCTCAAAAAAAAAAAAAAAAAAAAAAAAAACACATTGGTTTGTAAGTTTTTTATAATAAAATTACTAGTTGTTCTAGGATTTTTCAAAAAAATAAAAATAAATAAAAATACATGCATAAAATGCTTCATCATATAAATTATAAGGTCTTTATATAAAGCTATCTTCATTAGGAGACTTAGTGTGCGTTTGACATTGGCTTAAAGCCAGATTTTTTTTTTTATTTAGCTTATTTTTATTACTATTTATAGGTTCCATTGCACTTTTTGGTACCATTCATAGGTCCTCTTGTACTATTTCAGCTATCTTTTAACTTTATCTCTAACTAGTGCATTACCCACACAATGCGCGGGCAAATTTTTTTATTATTCACAGAAAAATATGTAAAATCATAGTAAAATTCCATTAGTAGCTAACTCCATTAGCCAATCAAACATTATCATGATATCATAAAAATATTATGATAATTCCATAGACAATTAAAAGAAGTATACTGATTTTTTTAAAGAAGAAAAAAAAACCTTCCCTCTTATATTTATTATTATTATTATTATTATTATTATTTTAAATGAGAAACTCCCTTAAAATTGAAGGTCTGCTTATGCATTAAATATGGTCAAATGAAGACAGAATAAGGAAAATACAAAGAACCTCAATTATACAAACTATGTTTGTCACAATTACAGGATTCTTACTATAACAATCCAATTTAAACTACACAAAGGACAATTAATTTCAAGAATACAAAGACTGGACAAAAGATATATCTTAGGGTAGGAAAAAAATAAAAAACTAAAACTCTTGTAAAAGTTATATTATAGAGTTTTATCAATACCAATCACTGTACCGCCCTCTAAAAAAATAAAAGATAGTAGCACTAAATCAAAGTTAAATTTATGAAATCTCATAGAGAAATCTGCAGCTACCCGATCCCTTTCCTAAGCCATGTACATCTACTTGATGCTTTTAGCGCAATCCTTTTCCATAAATTTCTTGGTGCATAAGGATATTGACAATTTTTGCCCTCTTCTTAACTTCATTTATAGCCATTTCCTTATTTGTCTCTGGCAGTTTCTCAACTACTCTCCTACTCTCCAGCTCTTAATAGCAATTAAGACCTAACAAAGTAACATCAACATAAATTAGAGAATGGTGCACTATGATGCACTCTATAAACTTCAAAGGATTATTATTAACATAAATCATTCAATACATTTGTCACTAACTGGGTATGGGTGCAGCAAACACATGCATGTACAAAATTTTGGGTATAAGCAAAAAAAGAATGCCTGTAACGTTGAATGCTCATGGAACCAAGACTAAACTAATTTAAAATGTAAATTCAATGTTCAGCAAGCATTTGGAATAACATATATATATAGCACATTCTATTTGTAAATACTCTGCATATCAAGAATCATAAACTGATTTAGGAATAAGCATTATCTTTTAAAAATAATTAACTCAGAAAAAGATAGATTGTGGATAGGAATTTCAAAGACATTTCCTAAAGACATCATCTCTCAATAGAAGCTAAAAATACGAAAATATTTAACCAATAGACTAACATGTACCAAAAATTCAAATGGCATTCAAGATGATTAGTGTTAGACTCTATAAGATTAACACAATGCAACGCCCATATATTAGAATTGAATAATACCAAAATTGGAACACATATATTACAATTAAACACACACATAGACTGAGGAGAAAAATCCCATTATCTTCACTCAAAAAATCAGATGTCAAAAGCTCAAACATGCAAAAGCAGCAAAAAAATCACAAGTTTATGCATAAAGCCATGCCTATATAACTTTTAAATCATCCAAATGCAGCAATATTAGAAGCAATTTTAAGGATTCTTTCCTACTCTTAATGGCTTCTGCAACATAAAAATCACAATCAACATGTATACATCTCACAAAGAACAAATAACAAATTTGTTACTGTTCTACATGTCAATTGAAAACAGTCCCAAGTTAACTACCAAAATAGGAGTCACAACCATAACTACCAAAAAAATCTAATTCCATCCAAACCAAGAAAAGAAGAAATACTGGACTTCTAGCTAAAAATGTTTTCTATTAAGCATTGCAGTCAGCGGGGCTTTGATGAAGGGAGGGTTTGGTGAGTCAAAGAGATGTGATGCAGTTTCCACTTGGGATGCGCCACTGCTAAGTGGTGCAGAGTGTACCTGCTTCTTATGCTAGTCACGTCACCGACTTTAATTCCATTCCTATGTGTTTTAACCTAAACACCACCATCATAATGCAAAAACCTTAATCAAAGCCACAAATAACCCACTGATATACATCCAAACCAATCCAACTATTATAGAAAAAGAAGATAATATTTACTGCACAAATTGAAAAATAAAGAGGAAAACTTACTGTTTGCAGTTCTGGCGGGTCAGTGGTGGGAGGATTCTTTGTTCTGTTTCTTCTCTGCAACACCATATTCCCAAGTTTCAGCATAGCAATGTTGATCATCCTCTTTGAATACTTTATCTTCTCCAAATACTATTTCTATTGTCTATAATTTTTCAGTATCTACACTCCTAATCATTAAAACCCACCAATCCACTCTTTATATATTAAAAAATAAAAAATAAAAATAAAAAGAGAGCCCATAACTGTAAATAAACTTTATACAAAGAAAAAAAATGAGAAAGGCAGAGAAATTCTAATGGTAAAGCATAGAGAGAGGGAGATAGAAATTTGACCAAAATGCCTAAATCAAAACAAAGCAAATACCTAAACTGCCAAACATAAATCATAGTTATCGCAAGATTTTGGTTTTTCTTCTAAAAATTTATATGAAAAAAAATAAAAAAACAAAGAAAGCCAAAATAAAAAATTAAAAATCACCTTGCATTGAGAGAGAGCTTTGTTTAAAACCAAGTGAGCACTTTCCCTTGCCAAATGCTTCCTACATGTTGCAATGGCCTTAATTGCAGGGAAAGGCTTCTGCTTTTATCTCTATATATTAAGATAGATTTAAGTTAGATATCTTTTAAATAATTCAAAGCCAAAAAAATACGTTTCAAGCACATTTTTGATATCAAATGCAAAATAACAAAGTCTAGCACGTTTGGTGCACATGGTATGATAAGCAATAAATCCCACAATTGGCTTGGCGAAGGATTACATTTATTCATACTTTAAGGTAGCGTTGCAGAATGGCAATAGACCTAAAAAATGTCCGAGTGAAAATTAATGCCTCCAATAATTTGTAATGTATTACAATCTTTGATCATTTAAGCATTAAAAAAATTAACAAATACAGAAGCAAACTATATTGGCCAATTATATCTAGCATATATTATAATCAGTAGGTAATTTAACAATTTTGGCCAAAAGAGAAATCATTTTAAGTTTTACAATATAACAGCTTTAGTCATTTGCAGCAAATAAAGAAAGCTTCTGCAACATAAACATCACAATTAACATGTATACATTTCATAAAGAACAAACAACAAATTTGTTAATGTTCTACTTGTCAATTGAAAGCAGTCCCAAGTTAACTACCAAAATAGGAAATTAAAACAAATTTGTTAATACTGGACTATATAATATATATATATATACACAAAATCCACTGAAAGACTATTCATGAAGATTTTATAAGAAATTAAAAAAAAAAAAAATTGTATTAACGACATGGTTGCATGACATAGAGAAAACATTTTTGCTAGTAATTATTCCAAAAGTACCCACATCACTATGTTTCAACAATTTTTGGAAAAGAAACTACATAATTTTCTTTGGCCATTCCTGTTCAATCAAACCAAACACATAGATCATCACTATTAAAAGAACTAAAAGTTCAGCAACCATTTCCAATAACTACACTTCAAACATCAATTCTGTGCATACAACATTTAATATGGCTTTAAAAATACACAAACATGACATACCCAGGAAATCATAATAAGAGAAGGCTAATTAAAAATAATTCAACTAAAGAAGAATTACGTTTTTTTTTTTTTTTTTAAATCTTTTGACTATAGCAGCATTAAAGTATGCATTCCTCACTGTCTACAGCATTGAAAAATGTTTCAAAAAGAAACAATTTTAATCCACCTAGCTGCTCACCTTCTTGGCTTCCTACCGAGCCCACCTATAAGCATATGGACTCCCCATCTAATGAGAAGTGACATCATTCAACTTGTAAATCTAGGATTAAGCGGGATGCTCATTAATACAAAGTGTAATGTAAGGTGAAAACATTAAACTTTTGGGCTCTATAGATTTAATCAAAAGAACAAAATCATTTATTATCATACCTTCTATTCTTGTCATTGTTGACATTGTAGATGCTTGGATGGGTTGTGGTTGTGACTCATGACCAGTTGTTCCTATTATGGCTCTCTTTGGTTCAAGGTTTTGGGGTGTTTGGTTTCGGGGAAAAATAGGCTAAAAGGAGTTTTCTGTTGCAGATCAAGCCAAATGTTACAAATTGAAAAGTCATTTCAGTTTTTGTTACAGAAGATATTAATAATTTAACCGACATACCCAAAACAAAACTAAATTAGACACAAATATGAAAAACAGAAGCAACTCTAACAAAATTAATTCCTATATCATATTTGTCACCTAACTTAAAAATAAGTAGATAGAACAAAATTACTGGTAATGGTTCTGAAAGTATGGCAGTGGCAGAAGACTGAGAAGGCAGTGGCAGGGTCATCAAATTTCTCTCTCATTGCATTACAGACTCTCTCTCTGTACATTGATCAGTGAAATAGATTTTTCTTTTACAACAGTGAAATGGTGCAATAAACAACCCATGTCATGCCATAATGTTTGTTATCATCCGCAATTATGTATGCAAACTCATCAACATTAATCCAATTACAATTTCCACCCAAAAAATAAAATAAAAGGCAAAATCAAAATCAAATTCAGCTATACCCAAAAAAAATTAAAAATCAAAAAAATACTTTAAACTCCAAGCAACCATATTCATTCTAGCGTTGGTGCGTAGGGGAAAGGAAAAACAAAAAGAAACTTTTAACTTTTCTTTTTCTGAACTTTTGTGTTTATGGGAAACTAAACATAGAGTGGATTGAAATTTTAGACTATACCTAAAATAATGACTTACAGTGAATCTCTTTGGATGGGCAACAAATCTCCAATGCTTGCCATGCTGATTGTCTCTCAAACTCTCTCTTACATTTGGTCTCATGGACATCTTCTATATCCGCTTGCCTTCATGGTTCCACTCAACTAAAACCAAAACCAAAATCAGAATTAAGGGGCAATCTTCAAATAGTTTGAGGGGAATTGAAAAACGGAAGGGAAAAAATTGATCTGTAAAAAACAAAAAATCAACCCATGTTATACCAATCAAAAAGCCAATTTAAAAAGCCAATCACCATAAAAACCTTCTCCCTTCTTGACCTGTGTATGCTCCACTGGCTTTCTCTTCTTATATAATAATCCTTCTTCTTCTTTAATGATCCAGATAGCAAGTCACAAAACAAAACAACATATGAAACTAAAATTCATGAAAGCAAAGTAACAAAATCCAGAAACTGAAAATTCCTAATAACAATTTAGTTAGAATTTGATACAAAACCCAGAAACTAAAAATTCCTAATAACAAATCATTTAGAATTAGATCTTCTAGGTTGTGTCCCTGATTTCAAATCCCTAAATTGACAGCAAACCTAATTGAAGACAATAGGGTAAGAGATTAGTTGAAAATTACCAAGAAAGAATGGTCTAATATCGAGAGTTCCTGGTAAAATACTTTTTTTCTAACCAAAATCTCTTAATCAAAACCAAATCTAACCTGTCTATTTACATAAATTTAACAAAACTACTCCTAACCGAAAAACCTAAATCATAACTGATCAAACCAAAATACCCGAATCATAAATAATGCCCAAATGATTTTCACAAAAAAAGCCCCAATTTGTAAAATTAAAAACAGAACTTATGGGCGAAGGCCCTAACGGTTATGACAGAACTGATTATTCAGACTTACCGTCTCTCTATCGTCCTCTCTCCTTTTGTATCAGCTTATTCCAAACGGTTATTAAAAGAATCTTCAAACGATGTAACGATCGTTCTCTTATGACTCTAAACTGACTTGGTGGCAGAAATCTAAGTGGGTAAGTTTGCACTCTGTTGCAGAGAAGAAACAGAAATCTCAAAACCTAAATCATATTTCATACCCATACCCAGATCTAAGAAAGAATGAGAAAAAGAAAAACTTACCGGTGGTAGTTCTCTCTATGTCCGTATATCAATTCCTGTGTGCACCTTTAGGTTATCGGCGCCGGTTTGACTGGTATAATTCTGGCAATGGAACGGACAGTGGCGGGTACGAACTCTGTCTCCTTCTCTGTATCGCAAGGTTTTTTTTTCCTCCTTCTCTATCTCTATATCGCAGCGTTGGTGTTAAGAGTATTCATAAGAGGAGAAACTGAAGTTTGAGTGAGTTTGACTTTTAATTGGGAATACATCGTTTGGGTTTGTGATTTTATGAAGACAATGACTCTCCAAACGCACCGTACGGTATTTTAAAGAATAAATTGTAAACGTGGCATAATTTAAAAGGGTCATTTTTTAAAGTTTAAACTTTATACGTGTCAGTTTTTTAGATAAGCATTTTTGCTAACGTGTCAGCACGTGGTTAAAAGCTTCTGCTATTATATATAGTACTAGTCGCTAACCCGTGCGATTTAATTGGAGATAGTTAAACAAAATTTATACACATTCACCTTTATTGGTACAATCATTTAAAGAAAATTCTAACTAATACCTAAATGTAAGAGACACATTGACTTACTATTTAAAGTAGCCTTTTGAAGAATTTACACATATTGTGCAATCGAGCCTTAATTTCTCATCAACGGTTAGAAATATAAACGCAAATATATAAATAAAGACCATGACTTGAGGAAGGACATTAAACTTCAAATTAGAGTAGTAATGTTACTTTCTCAATCTTTGCTCGATTGTAATAATAATATAGAGGAAATTCAAAACATGGAAATAAAATAAAAATTACAACAATTAATTCCATTATCTTTCATGCTATACTTTGTAATTGTACGGAATTAAGTCAACTCAATTTAAGTAGTTGTAATAAAATTGGCTTCTACTATTCTCTATTCTATAGAGATATGAACATATTGGATTTCTCAAACCCGGTATTGCAATAAAATGATTTATTATTGAAAATAAGAAACGATTAAGCTCATCCCTTAAAGATTTACCTCTTGTACTTGGTAATTTCCATTCAAACTTTAAAATAGATTATTTGCCTTACCTAGATGTTTTTCTTGTGGTGAGGAAAAATAAAATGAAAGCAGTCTTTGCATGACCTTCAAAGCAAAAAAGCTTTCTTCTAGTCAAAAACAAAACTCGTCAAGAGGAGTAAGAGAGAAAGAAATTACTCAATGAAAAATCATGGTGAATGGAGAAAAGATTTTTGAACTTCCAAAGATCCACACAAATTTTAGCCATAGGTACAAAATGACAAGTTAAGAAATATAAATATTGATCTACAGGTGCAAATTTTAAATAAAAAATAGCAATTTCATGAACAAAAACCCTAGCAACCAAATAGAAAAACTATAACCTTGATTTGATTTCTCATTTATCAATGATGGTGACTGGAGAATAAGTTGATTTAGTCCATAAGAGTGGCCCTGAGTAATTGCCGATGGCAAGTGCCAAAGATAGTAAGTAAATCAAATCAAAGAAGGAGAGAGTATAAATTATTTCACGAAATCAAAGATCTCTTTACATCCCATAAAATTTAAAATAAAGAAGAAAATCTCTCTATAGTTTAAGAAACACAATATAATAAAATTAAAGAGAGAAAATTTTCGGAGGACAAAATATTATAGATAATTTAAAAGATTTTTGGTTTAATTCCTGAACACCGCAACTTCATAAAATTCATACTAATAATAATATTTTATGATTGCACAGACTATTTTTTTAGAGTGTTTGATCTCAACATTGGCGTGCATTTAATCTTTCACTAAAAGCAAAGGGAAGTAGATCATGTGCATACATCTTTATGAGCAATTTTTGGCGGTCGGGCGTAACAAACGTGTAACCATTTTGTCCTATTCCTACCATCTAAGAACATATCCTCTCTTATAAGTTGATGATGCCAAGTTTTAACATATCTTCTCTTTTTTTTTTTCTTTTTTTTCCCCAAAGAAATAAAAGGACTTTAAAGACATGTCCAATTTGTTAAAATGCAAGTGCTTCAAGCCATAGAACGATTTAATGAAAATTGCAACTCCATGAATTGAATTTGCAAATGGTATTAACTATTGGCTATTAATGCGATTATTAAGCCGTACCACATTGAACATGTTTCTCTATCAAAATATATAAACAAACTAACCTTACAAAAGTTGAACTTTATAAGCTAAAATCTATATCGTGAGTTGTAGATCTTGAATGCTATACCGTTCGTTTAGGGCTTCCTACATCCGGAAAGAGAGAGTTTGAGAAACCAAAGAAAATCTCTCTATAGCTTAAGAAACACAATATACTAAAATCAAAGAGATAAAATTTTCGGAGGACAAAATATTATAGATAATTTAAAAGAATTTTGGTTTAATTCTTGAACACCACAACTCCATAAAATTCATACTAATAATAATATTTTATAATAGCGCAGTTAGAATTTTGGTTTAATTCTTGAACATTGAATTGGAAATTGATTATATGAGTATTCAATGGTGAATAAAGTACTATGTATTAATTAATATATAAACAAAACTAACCTTACAAAAGTCTGAACTTTATAAGCTAAAATCTATACCATGCAATTGTAGATCTTGAATGCTTTAGGGCTTCCTACGTCGAAGAGAGAGAGTTTAAAACCGTGGCTTTATATTTCTTAACTTGAGAGAGGGGTAAGGTTGCTAGGGTTTTGTAGATCTTGAATGCTTTAGGGCTTCTTACGTCCTGGAGAGAGAGAGAGTTTGTAAACCGTGACTTTATATTTCTTAACTTGAGAGAGGGGTAAGGTTGCTAGGGTTTTGAGGAGTTATAATTTTTTTTTTTTAAAATATTGTGCTGACGTGGAAAATTGTGGTGCCACCAAAGGTTTTGATTTTATATAGATATATAGATTAGATTAGATACTTTCAGTTTCATTTTTTTTTATTTAGTTTATTTTTATTACTATTTATGGGTTCCATTGCACTTTTTGGTACCATTCATAAGTCTCTTGTCTTATTTCAACTATATTTTAACTTTATCTATAATACTTTCAGTTTCAGGTAAATAAGTTTAGATTCGTTTTATTCAATGGATAGTGAATACAACTACAAGATCAATAAAATAAAGTGATAGAAAAGAATGAAGTTGCAATAACCAGTTCACCAATGTGAAAAACAAACTTACCAAAGAAAGGCAACCGTTCATTTTTTCTAAACAAAAGAAGATGATTAGTGGGTCCCTTTAAAATAAAAAAAAATAAAAAATTTAAATTGTTTTTTTTTTTTGGCTCTATCACATACTTGATATTTCACTCCCCTCACAGGATCACGAGGACACAGCAAGTCTATCAAGAGTCAAGATTGAATAGCGGGTCTCAATTTTAGGTATACTCAAGACCAGGGTCTTTATATATTGATCACATACAGAAATCGTTCTCATCTTTAGTCTCTTCACAAAGATACTATTCATTCAATTCCCACTAAGAAAATGGCGGAAGGAGCTTTGGTCGGCGTTGCTAAGGGAATCACAGAGAAAGCGAGCAACCTCTTAGCCCAAGAGATTGTACTACTCTGGGGCGTCAAAGACGAGATCGAAAGGCTCGGCGACACAGTTTTGACAATCAGTGCTGTGATTGAGGACGCAGAGGAGGAGCAGCATCACAACAATCAAGTCAGAGTGTGGCTGAAAAGGCTGAACGATGCACTTTATGAAGGAGACAACTTGCTGGATGACATCTCCACCGAAGCTTTACGACGGGAAGTGATGACACGGAATAAGAAAGCAAAAGAGGTACGCATCTTCTTTTCCAAATCCAACCAGATTGTATATGGTCTTAAAATGGGTCATAAGGTTAAGGCAATGAGGGAGAGGCTAGATGCCATCAAAAACGATAAGGGGTTCCACTTAGATGAACGTACACAAGCGAGGAATTATAGGGTGAGGGAAACTCATTCTTTTGTACGTACTGAAGAAGTTATTGGGAGAGAAAATGATAAGAGAGAGATTATAAGAATTCTTTTGGATACCAATGTTGAAGAGAGTGTTTTGATCCTTCCGATAGTCGGACTTGGAGGACTAGGAAAGACGGCATTAGCTCAACTTGTATTCAATGTTAAAGAAATCCAACATCATTTTGAGCAAAAGCTTTGGGTGTGTGTCTCTAATGACTTTGAATTAAAAGTAATTGTAAAGAAAATTTTAGAGTGCACAAAAAATATGAAACTAGAAGACCTTGAAATTAACACATTGATTAATGATCTTAAGAAAGAAATTGATGGAAAGCGTTACCTACTTGTGTTAGACGATGTATGGAATGAGGATCCTCAAAAATGGCTTAGCCTAAAAGATCTTTTAATGGGTGGAGCAAGAGGTAGTAGGATATTAGTGACTACACGCATTAAGAAAGTGGCAGAGATTACGAAAACTGTTCAACCATACATGTTAAAGGGTTTAGATAAAGAAAAGTCTTGGTGTTTATTTAAGCGGTTTGCATTTGCAAATGGACAAGATTTACAGAATCCTTACATTAAGGAAATTGGAATGGAAATCATTGCAAAGTGTAAAGGAGTCCCTCTTGCCATAAGGACACTAGGAAGCGTATTGTACTTTAAAAACCCAGAAAAAGAATGGTTGTCTTTTAAGAATGATGAACTTTCAAAAGTAGCTCAAAAAGAAAATGATATCCTACCATCACTTAAACTAAGTTATGATCATCTTCCGTCATATTTGAAGCAATGCTTTGCTTATTGTTGTTTATTTCCAAAGGATTACAAAATTCATAAACCGACATTGATTAAAATGTGGATGGCGCAAGGATTCATTAGGTCTTCCAGTCAAAACCAATGCTTGGAAGATATTGGTCATGAGTATTTTATGGATTTACTTTGGAGATCATTCTTTCGGGAAGTTGAAGAAGATGGGAGTGGAAATATATTAAAATTCAAAATGCATGATCTCATGCATGATCTTGCAAAATCGGTAGCAAGATCGATAATGCCACTTTTTATTCAAAAGAGGAGGACATTCAAGAGAAAACTCGCCACATATCATTTGATAGAACGTTTCTTTCATCATCGGGAATTCCATTCTCATTGTATAAAGCAAGTAGGATAAGAACATTTGTTTTGCTAAGTCAATCTCAACACCCAAGATTGGGTAAGTCAACTTACAATGTAATTGTTTCAAGATTTAAGTTCATACGCGCTTTGGATCTACATGATATGGGTATTAAAATAATTCAGAGTTCCATCGGGAAGTTAAGGCATTTAAGGTACCTTGATCTATCTTCTAATTCTATTAGAATGCTTCCTAATTCCATCACAAGATTGCATAATTTGCAAACACTAAGACTCTCTCGATGTCCAATTAAAGAATTGCCTAAAGATATTAAAAATTAGTCAACCTCGGGTATCTTGAGATTGATGAGTGTAGGCGTTTGACTCATATGCCACATGGAGTGGGGCAATTGACTAAGCTTCGGACATTGTCACAATTTGTGGTAGCTAAGAATAGTTGGTTACCCTTCTGGCGCAATGGTGGATTGAAGGAACTCTATGGGCTAAACGAGCTGAGAGGAACTCTACTGATTCGGAGATTGAGACATGGGAAAGATGCTTTATTAGAATCTAAGGATGCAAATATGAGAGAGAAACAACATCTTCAAGGCCTGACGTTGAGGTGGATAAAAGAAGAAGTGGATGAGTCCAACGTTTGTTATGATGAAGAGTCACTTGAAGCCTTGTACCCACATTCAAATCTTCATGAATTGCATTTACTGCGATATGGGGGAGTGAAATTTCCAAGTGGGACTTCATCACTTTCAACTCTTGTAAACTTTTCCCTAAATAATTGTAACAAATGCCAACATCTTCCACCATTGGATCAATTTCATTCTCTCAAAAGTCTCTCTCTTGAATGGATGAATGATTTAGAGTACATATTAGAGAAAGATGACAACTGTGGGTTCTTTGATTCTTCATTTCTCCCATCTCTAGAGCAACTCCAAATTAAATATTGTCCCAAATCTAAAAGGATGGTGGCAACGACAGAGGGATTCTGTTGAGGAGGTTGATAATCATTCACTGCCTTCATTTCGTCGTCTTTCCAACTTAGTTATTTGGCATTGCCTTAAGCTGACATCCATGCCTCTATTTCCAAATCTCAAAAAGCTAAAGCTGGGTATGTGTAGCTTGAAGCCATTGGAGCAAACATTGAGGATGAAGTTGACAAACATGGCAACCCTAGAGAGCCTAACATCAATAGCAACATCAACCTCTTCTTCTTCTACAATTGCTGATTCCTCGTTTATCCCTCTCTCCAAATTAAAGTTTATGACAATTGTGAATATGGAGGAAACTTTGCCCAAAGAGCTGATGTGCAATCTCATTTCTCTCCAAGATTTAAGTTGTGGTCCTCTCCCTCTCTCTCAACATCTCATTGCTCTTCGACGTTTGATAATTAATGGTTCTAATGAGTTTGATATGATAAACAATGGAGATGAGATGGAATGGCATGGCCTTGAGAGGCTTCGCTACCTAAAGTTCTACAACATTCCAAATTTGGCCACTCTACCAGTGGGGATTCAACATCTCGCGTCTTTACAAAGATTCAAGATTTATGATTGTCCAAGTTTATTGGCTATACCAGAGTGGATCGGTAACCTCACCTCTTTGCAATCGCTAAAAATTCGGAGTTGTCCCATCTTATTGGAAAGATGCAAGAAGGAAGCGGGTGAAGATTGGCCTAAGATTGCTCACATCCCACACTTGGATATATAGTCAGGTAGCTATTTAAGTCATTATTTTATCCCAGTACTTTATAGAACATTAAAAATCCAATTTCTTCTACTTCACTAAATTTCCTTGTAATTAAATTTCAGATGAAGACTACGAGGATTTGGAGCTTAATCAAAGCTTTTGGGTACTGCAATTGCTCAACAAGTCAACAAACTCATCGGTAGTATCTCTTTTCTTTTTTCCTCTTATAGGTGCTCATAGGATTTTCGTTCTTTATTTTAAGACTTCCCATATTAGGAAAAATAGTATGTGAATTTTCCCAAATCTTTTTCTTCATTCTACCAAATTACATCTTTATATCTTGAACTGAGTCCGAGTTAACATAATAATTTTTGTATTTCATCCTGATTTTGTCAAGTAGCTTAGTTTTCATAAAAAACACTGCTTGATATTTAAATCATTTATTAATATTTAATTAAATGGAGAATGTTTATAAACCAAAGCATCCGAGGTTTCACTTGTAATTAATCGGTATACATTGGGAATTCAATAACCAAAACATGATGGCATTGAATTGATACTCGTGAAATGTCTGTGGCTTTGGTGATTTAATTCTCATTATATATTTAAATCAATTATGGTATGATATGAAGCATTTTGTCATTGCTTGAGAATTGCCCTGATATTTTTTACATCCTAGAGTTGGAATGGGATCCATTTCGGTGGTAAGAAAACTTACGTATGCGTATCAATTTTTTTTCCCTGTTCTTGATAGAAATCAAAATCCAAATCCTTTCATGTTCTCTCCAAGAAATAGAGCTTGATGAAAAGTAATTGGTTTCAACAAGTCAACAACTCAATGGTATTAGCATATTCATTCTCTACATCATTTCAGAACATATTATGAAACTAATAAATATGTGAATTTTCCTTTATCTATTTCCTATTTTAAACAATTTATACCATGGTATCTGAAACTGAGTTGATTAGGTGAAGAATCTGGATGCTTTGATTCCTGGTTGTGTAAATAGGGTTAAAATTGGCACTTGGTGATATCAGGGTAATGTTTGTGGGGAGGATTAAATCCGGTGCATACATCTACAGTTTGTTGTGCAAGTATTCTATTGGTTCATTCCTTTTTATATATTCCAACTTGCAGTATCTGTGGTTATTCTAATTTTCTTGTTGTGCAATATCTACAAATGATGATGACAACCACAACAAAAATTCACAAAAATTAAGTTGAGTTGCTAACAGCTATTTTGTCAATAACAGAATAATACCTACATTTCCTCCTTTTGTTTAGTATCTTGGTATTCTAGAAGTGCACAGTTTCAGGAGTTGATTTTTCACTTGGTTCTGCACTTGGAGTTGATTTCTCCTTTTAAAATCAATCAATCATCCTTAATTAAATGAAAATGTTCCTATATTTTATTGAAAAATCAAAGTACCATATTTTTCTAATTGTATAATTTTTTAGATTGCAGGTTGCCCTGGGCTAAGATCATAAGCTGATGTTAATGGTCAAAGTAGTACCCAAAGAAAGGAACTATTCATTTTCCTGATAGTTGCCTTTCAGTTATTGTATACTCCTCTGGTTAGATGTTACGAAGGTAATAAAATACACGTGTTTAGTTCAAAAAATAAAGTGTTTTATTTTGGTTAAAGCACTATTGTTGTTGTGACAGGAAGGTTAGGGGAGGAAGAGTTTTCTTTTTGGATATGCTTCATAATGTTCATTATAATTTATTACAAAACTAGATATAATGTGTTGATTACTGTTATTGTCAATATAGACTTAATATCAACTATTGTTTCTATAAGCATTAGCATCAGAACCAGATACATCATTTCATTTTTGTAGCAGCAGACTTTGATCACGCTGATTTATTTAGGCAGCTCTCCAGAACAATTTCTGCCATCTCTTAAATTCTGTGACACTTTGATTAAGAGAAGAATTCAAATAATTTGAATAAAGCGGCTAGTGATGACCACATTAAATTTTAGAAAGCATGACCCTTGCATTAAAATATGATCTATGAAAAGTAATTTCAGTTTTCTTTGCATGAATCATCCATGGAGGTAAGTCATATACAGTATCATAAGTTCCTAACTTCCCCTTTAGAGACCTTTTTGTCATTTGACTCTTCCCTCTTCACGACCTGATTTTGATTGGATTTTCATAGTATCACCCTAGCTAGTACAGTTTAGCTTTAGTTATTGAGGTGAATGGGCAACCAGATTTTTCCCATTTCTTTTGTTGGGGTGTGATGAGAGGGGCATGGTGGAGAAAGAAAGAAAGAAAAATGCTTTCTAGTAGAGAATACAAAAATCCCAATGAATTCTTTCTTCAAATGAGGAATTAATTCTATGAATATCAGTCTAGCTCTATCTTAATTTTTCCCTTTCATCAGGTATGGTGAGTTTATCGGTAACTGGATTTTAGCAGAAGCTTGAGGAGTATTGAATACTGAAGCCGACAAGCTTAAGAGTGCATGTTTCTTCAAACCTAGCTGCTAATAAGATTATGCAGCATACTATTAGAAAAGGAACGGTAACTATCTCATTTATTACCAAATTTAATATTTTCTCATAATTTAGGTTTCATTTTTTGGGAATTTTTTGCAATATGGTTGGCATATTTTTAGTTTCCTCTCTTGTTCTGTTTTTATTTCATTCTTAAACAGAGCTTTGGTAGGTTCTAATGAATGAAGAGCATAGCTTGTTGTTAGATCAGACTGTAGAGTACCCCCCGATTTCATAGATAGCTTAATTTCATGGTTAATGATTCTTGGACTTTTTACCACTTGTGACATTTTTTTTAGTCATAAATGTTATTTTTTGCGCTTCTCAAAGTATAACCTTTATTCCTACATAACAGTATTCTTAAAGCTTCTCATAGAAATCAATCACAAGAACTCTCAAGAGAAATATTTTAATCTAGACTATAGATGCCACTAGTTACTACAACAGGTTTTGATATTATTATTTTCTCTATTTGTGCATACATTTCAATGAAAAAGCCATCTGATCTTGCTCTAACAGAAAAGTGGTTGATATACAACTTACTAAAGAAAATAAGAGATTAGCATTGTCAGGAGCCATGTTCAATTGACTAACTGATTTGCAGGGAAAATACATGAATTTCCAATGAGATGGTCGTTAAGCCTTTCCATGAACAACGCTTGCGTGGTGAGTGCATTTAGTTCATTAGCATGGCATTTGGTTTCATCTTTGAAATCACCTTACATTTTTAAGGATGCTTGGCATACAAAACAATCCAGTTGCGGACAATTAGAGTTTTGACACCTATGACATATCATTTTAATCCAGCACCTTCTAGTCTCAATAACAGGAACTCATTAGTTTTCACAAGGCTTTAAATGGAATGCTAAATAATCACGTGTACTGGCATTGATTGCCTACTCTTGAACTAAATTTTACTGTCTTTATGAGTGGACGACTGGTATTGGCAGACCTACAGTTCCATCTCTTTTGTAGACTTTGTTGATTATTTAATTTTAGCTTGTAATTCTTCAGAGGGTTTCTATGATTACTGCTTGCATGGATAGTGGTCTTCTCTTTTTAATTAATTTTTTATTAATTATCCAAAAAGAAAAAAGATGGCTAAATAATTATAGCTGTCAAACAAAAGACAACAAATGAGTACTCTTCCTACTGTTTGGATCCTTCTCTCTTCATGTTGCTCATATTAATTTTCCAATATGTTCATTTTCTTGGTAGTGGTTCTTGTATTGGTGAGTATCACCATTGAGCACATGTTCCAGAAGTTTCATTCTATGAATCAAGTTATGTATGTCAACACTTTTCTAGACAGAAATTTGCTTTCAAGGCAAAGGTAAGGCCCTGTCTCAGTTCATCTAAATCAAACTCCTAGTTTTCTACTTGACTCTAATTTGATATTTGTTCTTACTAGAAATTGTGAAATGTTCCCAGTATGTCAAATGAAATTGCTTCACAAATGACTACAAAGGTTTCCAACAACAATATTCTATGGTAGCAGACTTTTTGAGAACCAATGGAAAAATAGGCTTCGAACTCCTATTGTCTCAACTGATTAACAAGTGGATTAGAGAGTTTTCAATTGATCGGACTATCTGTGTTTTGTGTCTTAAAGATTTTTGGCATGCGATTCTTGGAGATTTTATTGGTCCTCCTCGGTGGTCAGTTTCTCTCACATTTTGACATCAGTTTCTAAAATGGAATGTTTATCTTTGAAATTTTTGATTGGGTGATAAACGTGTGAAACATGTTTTCTAGATATTGTGAGAAGTTACTTTTGCTTAATGTTTAAAATTTAAGTATGGGTACTTGCACTCACTAACTTTAGGAAACAAAAGCTTCATATAACATTCAGTTACAAAATTTGCATTATTATTTTCTTCACCCACAAGATTTTCAAAATATTTCTTAAGATAATCACCGTATAAATGTTTGGGTGAAGTTCCATCTTTTTTTTTTTTTGCATTGATTATGTGTTTGAATTCCTTCTTCTTCCATGAGAGTGAAAAATGCACCACATGTGCAATTAGCTAACCTTATTTGAATGCGTTCATTGTTAGGCACTAATCAACTCAGAATTCTCAACATGTTAATTGGAGTTAACACAGTTAAACAATTTCATTTTTCATTCATCCAATAATTTTCAACAAGATTATATGAAGTTTTTTCCTGGCTAATGCTAGGTTACTCTCTTTTTTGCAGATTAGATGACAAGAGCAACAAATATCATCTCACAGCGCTGTGAGGTCCACAACCTTGGAGGACTTGTGCTTTTGTTCAATAGAGTGGAAAATAAGGATAAGTGGATATAATAAAAGAACGACATCAATTTTTTGATTCATATTTGGGTGGCTGCGTCTGCATAACTTGCAAGTTGTCTTATGACAGTCTTCTATGTCTTATGATAGCTTGTTGATGATGCAACCAGTTGCTTTGCAGCTAAAAGCCTAAAACCAAGAAGAGAATATAGTTGAAGGAAGCAATTGAAGGTGTTCTTGTTTGTTCCATGTAGTCGAAGACCTAACAACCATCAAGAAGAGCTGCCCTATTTCCAACTGGGAGGTATATTCTTAAGGAATTCAAGCACCAATGTCAAGTGTGAAAGTCAAATTTGAGTCATATCTGACTTGGACTCCTTTTGTTGACTTCTTAGGCTAGGACTCTATTCCTTTTTGGTTTGGTATTTTAATTAAGTACTTTACTTGGTTTAGGATTTGAATAATTATACTACTACACCTCGACTTGGGGTACTATATATGTGTGCTCTTTATGAAATATCAACTCAGCCTTGACTCTTGTAAACTGAGAGAGTGAGAGTTTTTTGGGTGTATTTGGGGTTTGGGTTCTATGAGTGTCTGTCACATTTGTAATCTTATTTTCTTAGTGAAACTTTCTTGACACTGCCCGTGGATGTAGGTCTAAGGCTGAACCACGTAAATCTTGTCTTCTTGTGTGATTTTTCTTCTATTTTTTCTGTTTATATTTGCAAAGACTCACGTAAATCTTTGACATGTTTTATAGCTACCACATGTGGTAATTTAAGTCTTAATATTCTTAAGTTGTTTTGGCAAAAAGAAATTAAAAAAAAAGGTTGTCACAAAAGAGGAGTTCATTTAAAGTTTTCTTTGTAAAATGAAATACCTTTTGTAAGGCCACCAAACTTGATAATTTGCAAATGGTGGAACCACTCACAACAATATTTGCATATTTATATAGTTTCAGCTAAAGTAATTAAGCATACTGTTGAAACCAAAAAATTACTTTATAAAAAGTGTTGCATGTACATGGCAACTAGGATTAAACAATAGCATAGGTTCAAAAAAGTGTGGTTATGTATGGTCGCCATCTAGCCAATACTACAACATATATATATATATATATATATATATATATATTTATATGAGCCACGTTCATAGCCTGCTGCCTAGTACAAATGCAAAAGATAGACACAAATCAAGTAAAACAAAAACAAAAGCTGAAAAGTGAATAAGGAAGTGGCATCACCAGAAAGTAAGGAACACGGTTTGGTGAAAGTGGGCCTGAAAAGTGGGGGTGTCACAAGCTAAAAAAGGGGAGTTTAAAAAGCAACGGAACAAATAAAATGAGAAAAGAAGCTGAAAAATGGGTCACGGCTCAACATGAAATTAGGAGCTGTGGAGGAAAAAATTGACGAAAACTGCTCCACGATCTGATCAGTTGAGAGAAAAATAAGGGAGCAACTTCTTTGGAATCTCTCTATAAAATAAGAGGGAGGCACGCACAGAGAAAAAAAAAATGAAAAAAAGAAAAAGAAAAAAGAAAGCAGAGACACAAAAAGAGAGCAAGTGCACACACACACGGCAAAGACATAGAGAGAAGACAAAAAAGAGAGGCACAAACAGAGAGAGCAACATCAAGCAGAGGAGAAATACGCAGCATAGGTTCGTATATGAGATTTTACATTAGTCCCTTTCTTCTCTAAATCTTTTTCTCCCTCATTCTCAAACTTGAATTTTTTCTTGGTAATGCAAACAGGATCGGGTTTCATGGGGAGTTCCTAACTCTATACATGAAGCATTAAATATGAGTCCTTGACTCATAACTCCTATTTGTACATTACCAAATAAAAATTCTCTCACTACCAAAATCTTTCTCTCAACCTTCTTCAAATAATTTTTGTTTGGGAAAACAAATAGGGTTGGGATTCATGAGGAGTTCCTAACTCCATACATAAAGCTTTATACAAGAGTCCCTGACTCTTAAATCCTATTTGAAAATTACCAAATAAAATTTCTCTCCATTTGTGTTGTAATGTCTTTTCTCTTAAAATTGGAGTCCTTGACTCTACCCCAAAATTGGAGTCGTTGACTCTACCCTATTATTGGAGTCCTTGACTCTACCTCTTAATTGGAGTCTTTGACTCTACCCCATAATTGGAATCCTTGACTTTACCTCAAAATTGGAGTCCTTGACTCTACTCCATTATTGGAGTCCTTGACTCTACCCCAAAATTGGAGTCCTTGACTCTACCCTTAAAATTGGAGTCCTTGACTTTACCCCATAATTGGAATCCTTGACTCTACCTCAAAATTGGAGTCCTTGACTCTACCCCATTATTGGAGTCCTTGACTCTACCTCTTAATTGGAGTCCTTGACTCTACCCCAAAATTGGAGTTAAAATTAGAGTTACCCCAAAATTGGAGTCCTTGACTCTACCATTTTTATGGAGTTCTTGACTCCATCATCAAATTAATGGAGGCATTAACTCTACCAAATTAATTGTGACTAATTCTTTAGGATTAATAATTCTTTAAACAAGATCAAAGTTAGTAATTCTTAAAGGAAATTTTCTAATTCTCAACGTTCATAAAAAAATAATAATTGCTTCAAAGGAATTTTCTTTCCATTAATTAAATTTGGAAACTTCAATCAAAATATTATCCTTGATTCAATTTCCATAAAAACATGGTCATCGACTTATCCTTGAGATTAAAACCAATTATCTCACCCAATACTTAATTAAAAGCCAAAGTATTGACTTAAAGATCCATCATTTAAAATGGGAACAAAACCATATTTGAAACTTTGAAATTAAAACCTCAAATTAAGAACTACGAAGTGGCTTGATCCCCACCAAGGGTACATAGGCAACCTAAATTATTAGGTGCAGCCACAAATAAATAAAGACATATGTCCTCTTGAACAAACAAATAAATAAAAATGACATGATTGGAATCAAAAGGTCTTCCCTTGAAACAAGGGATTGTAATTAAGAGATACATTATCTTGAATGGGTACAACTCACACCAATAAAACCCATATGCCAAAAGGCCTATGGGTGAAATTATGTTTGATGAATTTGACTAATTTGACAATATTTGTTAAACATAATTTGACGATCTTTGTTAAAACATAAGATGACAACGTTCGTTAAACATAAATTAACAATTATTGTTAAACATTGGTTAACAATTTTCGTCAACACATACTACCAGTGGTTAAACGTTCATCTTTGGTAGTTTTAACTTTTCATAAAATTTAACCTTCACATATTCATCTATTTAAATTAGATTTTTCAAAAAAAAAAAAAAAAAAACTTTAATTTAGATATTCACCTTGTGTGGTTGTAACTTTACATATAATTTTGCATTTATATATTCATCTACTTTAATTTAGATGTTTATAACTAAATAATGAAATCTATGAACAAGGTAATTAAAACAATCATATTTCTACTCTTCAGAAAGTCACCAATTTTTTTCTTTTCAAAAAAAACTCTTTTTACATTTCCTTGGAAATTCATTTAAAAAAAAAAAAAAAAAAAACTTTGACATTCCACTAACCTAACTACTTCATACATTTATAAAAAAAAAAAAAAAAAAGCTCATTATTACTTCCGTTAAGATATTATGGGAGTCTTAATTGATTGAGACTAGAGTAGAGAAATGTCTTTTATATTTCTTGGAAAATTCAAATGAAAAAAAAAAAAAAAAAAACTTTTGAACCACTCACGTAACTACATCTATAACTATTTAAGACATCCATGATATCTATTTCTTATTGATAACCATAAAAGTTACAGCTAGCAAGGAAACATACAAAGTAATAAAGAATAAATGAAGGAAGAAAAAAAGAAGTGAAATCAAAACTCAATTAGTAACTGTTAAATGGAAAACAAAGAAGTGGTCAAGAGGAGTAAAAGAATAAAATAAAGATGACCATATAGAGAACATTAAAAACTTTACGATGCAATAAAACCAACCATTATATTCACTTAATTAAATCAATAATAAAAAATTAAATATAATAATACGAAATTTAAACTTAAAACTAATCAAACTCTAACTATGAAAATTATATTTCCTATCATAACTAAAAATGAGATGTTCCCTTTAAAAAGTTTTAAACAAAATAACTGTCTTTACCTAGCAGAAGACGCACGCATAAAAAACTCAAAAAAAAAAAAAAAAAAAAAAACCTCAGCAGCTAAGAAGTAGCAAAGCCAATGGTTAGAGCCCCCCCTAATTTCAAGTCCGGCTCTGTCCCTATAAGTTTTCCATTGAACAAACTATTTATGGTTTTTGTCTTAAATGTTTTTTGGCTAGCGTGATCTGGAGATTTTATTGGTCCTTCTTGGTAGTTTGTAAATGTGTTATGTATGTGTAGGGTCACGTTTTTCAGGCCAAGCCCAAAATGAATGGGACTTTAGACCCGTGAGCCCGGTACAATGAATTTGTAGAGAATGGGCCAAAGAGCTAGGTTTTAGCGTATGAACGACGGTCATCGTGGTGCTCTTTACGATCAGTTGAGACTGACTGGATTCATCAGAGAGGACTGATCCTTTTCACGGTCCTGGGGAGCCTTTTTCGATGCCTCCGGCGTGTTGGGGGGTCTTTGCCCCACGTTTCTGTCTCTCTTTTCTCCCTTTTTATAGTAATTTCCTTCCTCTTGAATGGGGCCCATAGGGTAGGTACTTGTCCTATCATCCCTTCCTTCCAATTGTTGGGAGTGGTTGTATGGACAGAGGGATATGGCCGTGTCAGGCACAAGACACTAAATGCGATAATGGCAGCCTTTCCTTTCAACACTTTCATTGTCATTTTCTGCTTTTGTACTTTTCCCGCTCCGTGAGATGATAGGGAGTGTCACCACTGGTGGTAGGTTACCTCCTCCATCCTCGGCTACATTGTGCCGAGGAGGATTCTCCCGTGGCCGAGGAGGGCTTTTCCTCCCGCAATTGAGAAGGGATTTTTCCTTTGGGTGGGCCTTGGCCCAATGTAGTCATCGACATGGACCCTCTGGTCTTTTACCCCCCCACAATAGCCCTTCAAAATCCTATTGTCCAGCTTCTTGGGCGGAGAGGAGGGTTTTGGTGATATCGGGCCTCTGTTTGGCTTACCACGTCAGGCCTTCCACTAAAGGCCGAGCCTCTTCGTTTGCCCAAGGCGCGTTCCCGATCGTGAGACATTCTTTTAACCTATCCAAGCCACGTCCCCTGTTGTTTCGTAAGATACGAGGTATGCTTTAATGAGGGTCCCTTCACGAGGTGACATAAATTCAACGGTTGAAGATCACTTTGGAAATTGAGTGAGATTTATTTCACTTGTAATTCCTTTTTGAGATTTGGGTGAATTGATTGCCACCAGGTTTGCCTCCCATATAAGAAGCACGGTGGGAGGTCATTTCCTTTATTTGCAAACCCTTTAAGCTTTTCGAATTCCTAACTCTCCAATTGTGCCCAAAGTTCTCATTACTAGTGTGACTGAGCCTTAGGAGGTGAAATGGTCAAGGCTAGGGTGAGGGTGAAGGAACCACACCCTCTTCAGAAGCCTTGGGTATCTTCGAGATACAGAATGGCCCGGTCAGGGCAAGGGAGGCAAAGGCTCAAGACATTTTTTTCTCCTCTACAAGGCAAGAAAGGAGCCTGTTCTTCCTTGACCAAAATCAAGCGGGTGGAGGTTGCATCAGATTTTTGGTGCGACAACACTAGGACCTCCATCCGGTACCATGTGTCATGCTCATGAGGGCTTGGATTTCCCATCACCGGTACCATCTATGCTTGTTCGATTGCTGTTAGAACGATACTTGCTCGATTGCTGCTAGAGCAAGTATGGGGATTTGGCATCCCCGCTTCTTCCTCTCTTCCATCACCGATGCCATCCGGACTTGCCTAGCATTTTGCTAGAGCAAGGTTGTGGACCAGTGCCTCTCGCTTCTTCTTCTCTTCCATCACCGATACCATCCGGACTTGCTTAGTCGTTGTTGGAGCAAGGTTGTGGATCAGGTGCCTCTCGCTTCTTCTTCTCTTCCATCACCGGAGCCATCCAGACTTGCTTAGTCATTTGTTAGAGCAAAATTGAAGGATCTATCGTCCCCATGTATTCTTTTTTTTTTTCTTTTTCTTTTCTTTTTCTTTTTCATAGTTAGCTTGTGATTACAGGCTTGTCTAAGCCCTTTTATGTATATTGTACTATCTCTTTATCTAATAAAAGATGATTTTATCGCATTTTATGTATCCTTTCTTTTCTCACAATAATCATTTTGTGAATGAATGTGCTGTTGTCTTTTCTTTTGAACCACACTTAGAAGCGATGCCCTTGTCGGTAAAGAGTTATTACTTTGAGCTTAGCGGAACCCACGGGCACAACAATGCCTACTTAAAATAGGTTAACTATATCAAACTAACCGAGAGATAACGGCCCTACATTCGTATTGCGAACGGGGGTGACTACCGAGGACATGTAATCTAAAATAAACTATCCGAGGGGATCGCTGGGTACTAGGGTTCTTTTTCGCTTTTCCGATGATATTCTTAACTTTAACTCATTTTAGGTGTCTAGTCCGAGAACCGAGGCATGACTGTACCTAGTCTTAACACTCTTAAAGGCACCCTTGTGTGTTAGGTTCCATAAGGTCGCGGGGCCGAGGACCATACGAGACCCCCATTCCGCCTAGGATTTAGGCCTTTTTTAAAGTTGCTAGTTTCCCGTAGGCTTGAGTTTGAGGACCATGCAAGACCTTGGTTCTGTCTAGCACTTAGGCTCTTGGAGTGTCTAGTTTCCCCATAGGTTTGAGTCCGAGGACTATGCAAGACCTTGGTTCTGTCTAGCACTTAGGCTCTTGGAATGTCTAGTTTCCCCATAGGTTTGAGTCCGAGAACCATGCAAAACCTTGGTTCTGTCTAGCACTTAGGCTTTTGGGGTGCCTAGTTTCCCCATAGGTTTGAGCCGAGGACCATGCAAGACCTTGGTTCTGTCTAGCACTTAGACTCTTAGAGTGTCTAGTTTCCCCATAGGTTTGAATCCGAGGACCATGCAAAACCTTGGTTCTGTCTGCCACTTAGGCTCTTGGGAGTGTCTAGTTTCCCCATAGGTTTGAGTCCGAGAACTATGCAAGACCTTGGTTTTGTCTGGCACTTAGGCTCTTAGAGTGTCTAATTTCCCCATAGGTTTGAGTCCGAAAACCATACAAGACCTTGGTTCTGCCTGGCACTTAGGCTCTTGGAGTATCTAGTTTCTCCATAGGTTTGAGTTCGAGGACTATGCAAGACCTTGGTTCTGTCTAACACTTAGGCTCTTGGAGTGTCTAATTTCCCCATAGGTTTAAGTCTGAGGACCATGCAAGACCTTGGTTCTGTCTAGCACTTAGGCTCTTGGAGTGTCTAGTTTCCCTATAGGTTTGAGTCCGAGAACCATGCAAGACCTTGGTTTTGTCTAGCACCTCAAGAGATTCCGGTTTAGCCCTTGGCTCCCCTGTTCGTAGGGGATTCAGCAGATTGGAATACTAGGGGTCTCAAGAGTTAGCCCCTTGACAAGTGCGTGGGGGCGCAAATCTGACGTCCGAAGCCCTTTGAACTGCGCTGTCTAATGATCCTCCCCTCATAATGAATCATTTCGAAGCATGACCTAAAACGGGGGCTGAGCTATAATGACGGCGGTGTGCTCCTGGAAATGATGGGGGGGCTTCTGCACAGCTCACACCACCGCCAAAACTGTCCTCCCGAGGGATTCTTGTAGCTTGACCGTGACTAACCGTAATATTCGCCGATGCACAAGCTCTTCCCACAAACGGCGCCAATTGCGGGGTCACGTTTTTTAGCCCAAGCCCAAAATGAATGGGACTTTAGATCTGTGAGCCCGGTACAATGAATTTGTAGAGAATGGGTCAAAGAGTTAGGCTTTAGCATATGAACGATGGTCATCGTGGTGCTCTTTATGATCAAGTTGAGACTGACTGGATTCATCAGAGAGGGCTGATCCTCTTCACGATCTGGGAGCCTTTTTCAATACCTTCGGTGTGTTGGGGGGTCTCCACCCCACCTCTCTGTCTCTCTTTACTCACTTTTTATAGTAATTTCCTTCCTCCTGAATGGGGCCCCTAGGGTAGGTACTTGTCCCATCAGCCCTTCCTTCCAGTTGTTGGGAGTGATTGTATGGACAAAGGGGTATGGCCGTGTCGGGCACAAGACATCGAATGCGATGATGACAGCCTTTCCTTTCAACACTTTCATTGTCCTTTTCTGCTTTAGTACTTTTCTCGCTCCGTGAGATGATAGGGAGTGTCACCACCGGTGGCAGGTTACCTCCTCCATCCTCGGCTACATTGTGCTGAGGAGGATTCTCCCCGTGGCCGAGGAGGGGCTTTTCCTCCCCGCAACCGAAGAGGGATTTTTTCCCTTGGGTTGGGCCTTCGGCCCAATGTAGTCATCGACATGGGCCTCTTGGTCTTTTACCTCCCCACAGTATGCTTTCTAAATTTCGGTGATGAAGAAGTTAATTATTCTCGCTTAACTTTGGTTGATTAAATTCTAGGTATTTAAGTCCTTGCAATCACTAAGTATAGGAAACGAAAGCTTCATATAGAAGTCAATTACAAAATTTGCAAAGTATTGTTTTTTTCACTTGCAATATTTTCAAAATATTTCTTAAGAAGATCATGTTAAAAATATTTAGGTGAATTTCCATCATAATATGGCTTTAGCATTGCTTATGTGTTTGAATTCTTTCTATTTCCATGAGGCTGAAAAATTCACCACATGTTTGAATGCATTTCTTATTAGACACTAGTCATTTCAGAATTTTCAACAAGTTATTTCAAGTTAGCACAGTTAATACATTAATTTGATAATTGATGATCATATGATGTTTTAACCATACTAATGCCAGGTTGCCCTTTTTGGCAGATTAGATGACAAGAACAACAAATATCATCTTATACCACTGCGAACTCCACCACCTTAGAGGACTTGTGCTTTTGTGCAATAGAGCGGAAAATAAGGGCAAGTAGATATAATTAAATAACACATCAATTTTTGGTTTCTTTTTAGATGACCGCGTCTACATAACTTGCAACTTAACTTATGATAGATTTCTGTGTCCGGAAAAAGTTTTGAGTTTCATGTTGGAGCAGATATCAAATTGATAGCTTGTTGATGATGCAATCAGTGGCTTGGTAGTAAACCAAGAAGAGAATGATGAAGTAGCGGATGCATGAAGCAATTGAAAGCGTTCTTGTTTGTTCCATGTTAGTTGAAGACTCAATAACAATCAACAAGAAGAGGTAACCTGGACTCCTTGTTAGAGATGGTGGCTAATATTCTGAATAAGAGTGTGAGCGCAATCATTTTAATGTGCCGAGTTAAGATTTTTTTTTATTGGGGTAGTATACATATGTTGGAAACCATATTTTTCATATGGTGAAACCATTAGCCACTTGCTCTTGTGGATGTAGGCATATTGTATTGTTTTACTCTTCCTTTTTCTCTCTATTTTCATAAAATTGTGTAAACAAAATAGATAACACTCCTATATTACTGGGCCCACTGAAATATTATAAGTTATCAATAATCTTGCAGTTGACTATTGCTCAAGAAAAATAAAGATAACAAAATAGAAGATACAACATCAAGACTATTATTACTTAAAAAACACACACACACACACACACCAAGATTGGGAGGGATGTTCTAAAGTTAAGAATCCAAGTACCAATGATAGAGGATGATAAAGATTACAAAATGATGATCTCTTCTACTGATCTTTCTTGACTAGATCTCGTTAGAAAGGTTTCGTCCCAAATTTTTGGTTATTTTAAAGGGGAAATGAAATTGTAAATTTGAATTTTTCTCTCTTCTTAATTTTTTCCCTTTTTCTTTGGTTGTATTTTGAAATTATAGGTATGTTCAATGTTGCTGTGACCTATACTGTTAGTATTTCATAAGTTTGTTATTGATAAGTTACTGATTCTTCCAAAAACTTATACTTTTAGGAAATGTTATATTTAACTCTTCTTTCACGTGTAGGCCACTTGTGTTGCCATTGGTAAGTGAGGCCCAAAATGTAAAATATTTTTAATGGGGGTAAGGTGGAAATAGAGGATTGAACTCAAAAATTCCCACTTTGATACCATAATAAATCACAAATTCTCCGAAAAATTTTAAGTTTTTATGAAGTAATGAAATGGTGAATTTAATGGTAATATCTTCTTTAGTTTAAAATGTCTGTAAATACTTTCCTTTTTTGGGTACATTTTCATTAATTTATTTATCAATATAAACTTGATTGAAAAGAACGCGTAAATCAAGCTTCATTTGAGTTAAATTTTACGAAATATAATGATTAATCTCTGTGAATTACAAATTTAAGCATTTGATAATTGGCTTGTGAAAAAATTGGAGAGGAATCTCTTGCCCGTTTAACTGTTACGAGTTAGCTACACTCACCCAATTTAGGTGCCTCTCCTTAAGTGTGAGTTTGGATAGCATTAATGCATTGGGCGTTTGGCGTTTGGCGTTTTTCCGTGGGTCCCATGCACTATTCACCGGACTTGTAAGTATGGAAAAACGCAAATGTTAAGTTAAAACTAGGTCCCATGACACGAGTCCAAATCTTCTGTCCTACTTTTTCTGCTCCACTCTATATTCTATCAATAAAAACTTACCATGTGTTCACCTAATTAATTAAATACTATCATTATTAACTTATTAATACGGCCGTTATTAATTAATAGTAGTATTTAATTAATTAGGTGAACACGTAGCAAGTTTTTATTGGTGGAGTATAGAGTAGAGCAGGAAAAGTAGGACAGAAGATTTGGACTCCCCACAATATTATTCACATATTTAAAAATTATTTTGTTACAGTGTTTTCAGCAATAAATTCTCAATTTTCAACAATAAGTGATATTTAAACAAATGCCAAAATTAAAATTTGTACTTGGATATCTGCCAACTGTCAATGTCAGCTGCTAATTGTTCATACCCGTTTCTTTTTTCTTTTTTTCTTTTTTTTTAATATAAGTTCATACCCGTTTCTATTCAGTCACGAAGCCCAGTATTTGTACCTCAAAAAGTTTGCACTATATAATGGAGGACTGTTAATCTGTTATAAAGTTGAGCCAGTTGATAAATGCTGATTAGTTCAAGCTTAGAGATACACATGTGGGCTAGTGGGCTCGATGGGATTGGGCCTGAAACCTTTTATTTTGGTGGTGGGGGGGGGGGTTGGGATATTTGTTTTGTTTTAATTGGATCGGGTAAGTTAAAGAAGTGTTTTGGGTTGGACTGTGGGTTATTAATAAAGAAGAAAGAACCACACTAGGCCTAAAAACTACTTCCTTAAAGGGCAAAGAAAATCTTTAGCTTAAGAAATTAGATATGAGATGAGATCTACAATTTATATTGTAAATTTTTTCTTTCTTAGAATGAAAAAAAAAAATTCTAAAAATTCTAGACATAAACGTACTTTATGTCTAAAAAATAAAAATATTAAAAAATATGCCTAAATATAAATTTTAATTAATTATTTAACCACTATGTCGTGTCCTTATTTTTCAAAAATTGCTGTATTCCCGTGTCCGTGTCCGTGTCCGTGCAACATAGATTACCAAACTAGATATCCAATAAGTTTTGATTACTATAGGTAGCTTCAGACGTTGATCATGATGATATATATAGGCAGCTCTCCACAACAATTTCTGCCATCTCTTAAGTTTTGTGACACTTTGATTTTAAGAGGAATTCAAATAATTTGAATAAAGGGGCTAGTGAACTCATTAAATTTTAGATTGCAGTAATTTCAATTTTCTTTGCATGAATCATACATGAAGGTAAAGTCACATACGGTATCCTAAGTTGTCATTTGAGTCTGATTGAATTTTGATAGTTTTGACTTAGCTATTAAGGGGGATGGGCAACCAGGTTTTTCCCATTTCTTTTGTTGGGGTGAGAATACATAAATCCCATTGAAAATACTTGAAATAAGGAATTTAATTCCATTAGTACAAAACATAAGATTGGAAACATTAGTTTTATTTCTTATTCCAACTTATTTGGGAATATTCTAGACAATAGGTTAAGAGTGGCCTTTGCAATGCACGTCCCAGTGATTGATATTTATTTCAGATGGAATTAACTTCTCTAATTCTATACGTTCATATATCTCTTTTCACAGTTCCCATTAAATTGTCAAATTTTCCCTTTTCATCAGGTATGGTGAGCTCATCAGTTATTGGATTTTAATTTTATCAGAAGCTTAGGGTGGATTGAATACTAAAATTGACAAGTTTAAGAGTGCATGTTGCTTCAAACCTAGCTGGTAATAAGAATAAGATATGCAGCAACAATTAGAAATGGAACAGTAATTGTCCCATTACTTACCAAATCAAATCTTTCCAGACAGATTAAGTGTTTTTTTGGAATTTATTTGCAATATGGTTGGCTGATTATTAGATTTCTCTCTAATTGTCATTTTTTTTAACCCTCAAACAGAGTTTCGGTAGGTTCTAATGAATGAAGAGCAGAGTATTCCCTGATTTCCTTGATAGCTTAATTTCATTGTAAATAAGATAATTTCATGATGAATGTTATTTTATTTGCTTCTTAACTATAACCTGTTTACCTACATAACAGTATTCATAAAGCATCTATAAGAAAAACAGAGTACTACAATGTAATGAAGCTAGAGAGAGAGAAATAGATGGAGAATCAAGAATGAAGAAAACTCAGATATTTCATTGAATAATAAAGAAATGAATTACAAAAGGTTTATATACCAGAATTAGAGAAAAGAAAATAAAATAACTAACTTTAAACTAATTCCAGAATATACGGATCAACTAACTACATTTGATCATCACACTACATGTGTCCATACATAATAACCAACTAATCCAAGACTAAAACTACAAAGTCGTATCGATGCAAGAGCCGTTTAGTGGAATAGCTAATTAATCCACAAATGCTCTGCTTCAATACTCCGCCTCTCTGCCCGATCCGGTGACTCATTCACAAATGCTCTGCTCCAATGCTCGCCCTCGCCTGATCTGATGACTCATCTTGAAATGCTTCCATTTAACTTCTTATCATTTGAACTTTGACATTCCCCCTCAAGATGAGAATCAAACTGTTGCTTGCATCTGTCTTCTTTGTATCCGACCCTTTATCATCTAAATTTTTACATTCCCCTTAGGATGAAAAAGTGAGCTGTGAATATTCATAACATTCATTTTACTTAACAAGTATCTCACTTTGTGAACTGTTAAGGGCCTTAGTGAGTAAGTCTCGCCGGTTGTGTGTGTGTGGGAGTGAAGAACAATCTAATCACATTGTCTTGCACCTTATCTCTCGACAACATGACAGATCCAACTTCTATGTGTTTGGTTCTCTCATGAAATACAGGATTTTCTCCAATATAAATGGCTGCTTGATTGTCACAAAATAACAGAGCGGGGTTGAGGATGATAGATTTCCAAATCCTTTAATAATGCTAGCGACCAAGTCAACTCACACACTTTGTGACAGACCATAGCTCTATATTCTGCCTCTCGCTCACCAAGATCTAGATACTATAGATTGTTTCTTAGACTTCCAAGAGATTAAAGAATCACCCAAAAACACACAATACCCCGTGGTTGATCGTCCGGGTGTCTATACAAGATGCCCAATCAAAGCATCTCAGTATAAGCTTTCAAATGAAAATCAAGATGCGAGATAGGAAAATCCCTTGACCTGGACACCCCTTTATGTACTGCAAAACCTTGTAAGCTGCATCTAAATGAGGTTTCGGGTTTGGACATGAACTGACTCAGCTTGTGAACCGGGTATGCTATGTCCGGTCTAGTGATAGTTAGGTACAAAATGCCTACCCACTAACCTTCAGTAAACTCCAGGATCCCGGTAACAATGTACCTTGAAGCTTGCTCAACTTCAAATTCTGTTCCATTGGTATTTTACTAGGCTTACAAGTCGACATTCCCGCATCCTTTAAAATCTCTAAAACATATTTTCGTTGGCATAAGCTAATTCCTTTATCCGATCTAGCTATCTCAAGACCAAGAAAATACTTCAAACCTCCAAGGTCTTTAAGTTTGAAGTGTTGATCTAAAGAGACTTTAAGTGCTTCAACTTCTTGAACATTGTTGCTAGCTATGAGTATATCATCAACATAAACAACTAATGCTATGAAAGAACTATCAAATTTCCTTGTAAACAATGAATAATCGGCCTTTGATTGCTTAAACCCCAAAGCAACTTAATAATGTAATGCAGAATTTTGCATTCCATTGTCTTGATGCCTGTTTAAGGCCATATAAAGACTTATTCAATTTGCAAACAACATTCCCCCCTTTGCTGTGAAAGCCTTGAGGGAGTTGCATATAGACATCCTCATGTAAGTCCCCATTTAAGAATGCATTGTTGACATCTAATTGGACTAAATGCCATCCTTTCACAGCAGAAATGGCAAGAAGAGTCTTAATGAGAGTTAATTTGGCAACTGGTGAGAATGTATCGGTAAAGTCCAAACCCTCTTTTTGAGTGAACCCCTTTGCAACTAGTCTTGCCATATATCTCTCCACAGACCCATCTGCCTTGTATTTTACTCTATAGACCCATTTGCATCCAATAGCCTTTTTGTTGGAAGGCAAAGGAGTAAGAGTCCAAGTATTATTTGAAACCAAGGCTGTAATCTCATCATTCATGGCCTCTTTCCATTTAGGATCCTTAATGACCTCATGATAGAAACTTGGTTCAGGGATTGAGGTGATAAGGGAGCAAAAATTGGCATAGGAAGGAGAGAGATGGGAAGAGTCAATGTAATCAGAAATAGAATATTTAGTACCTGACTTGTTGTTGAGATGAGTGGATCGTGTAAGCTCAGTTGAACCGATAGTCTTTGCATTTATAGTCTTGCAAGTATGCAGGAGTTTTGGAAGGCCTAGAAGACCTTCTTAAAGAAGGCATTGGATCAGATGGAACAACCATGGGAGTGTGACCATGGGACAAAGAAGCAGGTTCTGCAGAATTGTTATGATTGGAATCTGACATAACAGATTCGGGTTTGCATAACTGGACCGACAGGAAGTATATGGTCTAATGCTTGATTAGGAACCTGAGTGGGACTACAAGTGGAAGAAAACATGCTTGGAGGAGGAACAATAGGATCTAGAAACATGGCATTAAGTGGGACTGCCACATTAGGACATATATGAGGGAAAGAAATGGATGATTGGGGAGAGTTGACAGAAGAAATGAAAGGAAAGATATGTTCATGAAATGAAACATCCCTTGAAATGAATATTTGTTTTGTGACCAAATTTAACAATTTGTAACCTTTAACACCAAAAGGGTAGCCAATAAAAACACAAGGAATAGATCTAGGAGCAAATTTAGATCTATTATGAGCTAGAGTAGATGCAAAACTAAGACATCCAAACACTCTTAAATGATGATAAGAAGGAGTTTTGCAATAAAGTTTCTCAAAAGGAGTTTTATGGTTCAAAATAGTACTAGGCAGCCTGTTAATAATGTGTACAATTGTTAAAACACAATCCCCCTAATAGCAAAGTGGAATATTAGACTGAAATTTTAATGCTCTAGCAATGTTTAAAATATGTTGATGCTTTCTTTCCACAATCGAGTTTTGTTGTGGAGTAGCAACACATGAGTGTTGATGGATAACCCCATGTTGAGCATAAAAGTCTTTTAGAAAGAATTCTTGAGCATTATCAGTCCTAATGACTTTGATATTGGTTTGAAATTGAGTTAAGATCATTTTGTAAAATGAGATTAACAAAGGCCTAGTTTACATTTTTAGATTTCATGAGATAAACCCATGTGGACCTTGTAGCATCATCTACAATGGTAAGAAAGTATCTAAAACCATCATGAGTCACTTTAGCAAATGGTCCCCATACATCACAATGTATTAAATCAAAAGCATGCTCAGATAGATGATTAGAATTGGGAAAGGGTAGTCTTTTAAGCTTTGCAATTGGACATACAACACAATCTTTATTTGAAGAAAGAGAGGGTACATTTGATACACAATAGGGAAGTTTATCATCAGACACATGTCCTAATCTAAGATGCCACAAGTAAGGCTTATTCACAAAGGTGGAAACAGAATGAACAAATGATTTGAAAACCGACTCTAGGACAAGAGTGGCTTCGATGCAGACTTGCAATTCTCTGAGGTTTGCAGCAGGTAAAGGTTGTTATGAAGCTTACCCAATCCAATCACTTTCCAACAAGTAAGGTCCTGTATGAAACAGTAGTTTGATAGGAAAACTAAGCAACATGACAAGAATTTGGTTAATTTGCTTAATGAGATCAGATTAAAAAAAAAAGCTGGAACACAAATCACATTTTCAAGAATCAAGGTTGGTGTGAGTTGAACTGTGCCTATGTGTAACAAGGACTTTTTCACCATTAGGCAAATGCACAAAAGATGATAATGAACTAGTTATATTGGTAAAAAGGGATGTAGAATGGATTATATGGTCAGTGGCTCCTGTGTCAAGAACCCAAGTTTCTGCATTGTGGACTATTTTGTTTGAAGGATTTCAAAGAAAAACTGAATTCTTCAAATTAAGGCAAACGGAATTATGGAAAGAGGCACAAGAATTACCCGAGAGAGCTGAATTTGCTGCATGTATAACCTCTTGATTATTGGAAGGAGATGCATGTGAGCTCAGATTAACAAGAATCTTTGGCATTGTTCATTTGTAAAAGGGAAAGAGTTTGGTTGTGGTGCGGCTTCAATTGACCAGTTTCACCATCAAAGGACACTTGATTTGCCACGTAAACTCGCCCTTTTGCTTGTATCCTCGGAGGAAATCCCACTAACTTGTAACACTTCTCCATGAAATGGCCAAGTTTGCCCACAGTGGTCGCATCTGGTCCGCCCTTGCCTTTGTTCTTCCCACCTTGATTGAACCCTTGAGTCTTGACTGCAAGAGTCGTTGAATCAATCGACACGCCACCTCCATTGAAGCCTAAAGCCCTTTGCCTTTCTTCTTGTATCACCAAAGAAAAAGCTTTGTCAATCGAGGGACTTGGCTCCATCATTAGGATCCGAGTCCTAACTTGTGAGAATGCTTCATTTAAGCCATTGAGGAATTGCATCAATGTATCTTGATGATTGAAAAGTGTGATTTTATCGTTCACTCCCACAGACACACCTTCCACAAGAACAAGAGGGTAGAGGCTCGAGATTAAGCAATTGATCCCAAGAAGCTTGGAGATTAGTGAAGTAGGTAGTCACCGTTGCATCTCCTTGCATAATTGCTTTGAGATCATTTTCGAAGTTGTGAAACCGTGGACCATTGGCTTGGGAGAAACGGTTTTCGAGTGAATTCCAAACCTCCATTGCGGTGAGCCGTAAATCACACTTGCAAAGTGATATGAGGTGAAACGGAATTCAGGATCCATGAGGAAATCATGGAATTGTTCTTCGACCAAGCAATCTTCTCCAGAGGTGTAACGGCCATGGAATACGTGATGGATCCATCCACAAAACCTAGCTTGCTTTTCGCATCTAATGCCATAAGCATAGCCCTAGCCCAATTAGGGTAATTGTCCTCGATTAAGAGTTGAGTGACTAGAATTGCACCTAGTGATTCTCCATGGTGCATGAAGAAAGGGCTTCTCGGATCCTCCATTGGAGTAAGCTCACGATGAGCAGTAGATTGAGAAGCAGAAGATGAAGAGTTTTGATCTTGATTCGCCATTGATAAGAGCTCAGGCTCTGATACCATATAAGAAAAACAGAGTACTACAATGTAATGAAGCTAGAGAGAGAGAAATAGATGGAGAATCAAGAATGAAGAAAACTCAGATATTTCATTGAATAATAAAGAAATGAATTACAAAAGGTTTATATACCAGAATTAGAGAAAAGAAAATAAAATAACTAACTTTAAACTAATTCCGAATATACGGATCAACTAACTACATTTGATCATCACACTACACGTGTCCATACATAATAACCAACTAATCCAAGACTAAAACTACAGGTCGTATATCGATGCGAGCCGTTTAGTGGAATAGCTAATTAATCCACAAATGCTCTACTTCAATACTTTGCCTCTCCGCCCGATCCGGTGACTCATTCACAAATGCTCTGCTCCAATGCTCGCCTCCGCCCCGATCGATGACTCATCTTGAAATGCTTCCATTTAACTTCTTATCATTTGAACTTTGACAAAGATCATGTAAATTACTTTTATCGCAAGAACTATCGAGAGAAATACTTTAATCTGGACTAAAGATGTTGATTAGTTACTAAAAGTGGTTTTGATATTATTATCTTCTCTATTTGTGTGAGGTCCAGACATGATGCAAATATGTTGATGTGAAACTCTAACAGCAAAGTGATTGCAAATATCTTCTCTATTTTCCTTTTCATCATTGTTATGATTCATATTTAACTGACTTGCTGATTTGTAGGGAAATTACATGATTTCCTATGAGCTTGCTTGTAAGACTTCCATGAACAATGTTTGCTTGGTGAGTGCATTCAGTTCATTAGCATGGCATTGCTTTCATCTTTTAAAACGCCTTGCATTCTTAAAGACACTTAGCATATAACATAATCTAGTGATGGACAATTAGAGTTATGAAACCTATGACATATCACATGAATTTAGCACCTTTTTTGTCTCAAGTACAGGAACTCATTAGTACCTTCTGTGAGAGCAGTTTTTCAAAAATCATGGAAAAAATACACATCTAAGCTCAAATAGATGTTGAAGTACTTTCATATTTTCTTTTAAGATTTACATTCAGTCTCAACCAAATAACAAGTGCACTAGTCTTTTACCACCGGGGAGTTTTCCCCTGATCAGTCTTTTTGTGTTTTTTCCTTAAAAGCTTTTTGGCTTCTTTGTCTGTGCGGAGATTTTATTGGCCCTCCCTAGGTGGTAGTTTCTCTCACTTTTAGATGTCAATTTCTAAAATGGATTGTTTATCTTAGAATTTTTTTATTGGTTGTTAAATATATCATTTATGCTTTCTAGATTGCTTTTGATGAAGAAGCAATTCTTGCTTAACCTTGGTTGATTACTTGAAAGTCTAAAATTAAAATCTAGGCCTGCATCTTGATTAATTTCGGTTAATTACAAAATTTGCAATATTGTTTTATTCACCCACAAAATTTTAAAAATATTTCTTAAGATAATCATGTTAAAATTGTTTAGATGAAGTTCCATCTTATTTGGTTTTAGCATTGCTAATGCGTTAGAATTATTTCTACTTCCTAAGACTTAAAATTTCATCACATTTGCAATGAGCTAACCTTACTTGAATATGTTTCTTGTTAGGCACTGGTCAACTCAGAATTTTCAACATGTTATTTAAGATTAACTCTGTTAAACAATTTCATTTGTCTTTCATCCAGTAATTTGATAAAAGAGATCATATTAAGTTTTGTCCTAACTAATGGCAGGTTACTCTTTCTTGCAGATTAGATGGCAATAGCAACAAATATCATCTCATATCACTGTGAACTTTACCACCTTGGAGGACTTTTGCTTTTTGTCTTTGTAGAGTTGAAAATATGGCTAAGTGCATTTAGTTAAATAACAACATCAGTTTTTGGTTTCTATTTTAGATGACTGCGTCTACATGACTTGCAACTTGTCTTATAACATACTTCTGTGTCTAGCAAAAAGTTAAGTATCAAGTTGGAGCAAATATCATTTGAAAGTATTCTTGTTTGTTTCCATGTAGTTGAAGACTCAATAACAACCAACAAGAAGAGGTACCCTACACTCCTTGTTAGAGATGGTGGCTAATATTCCGAATAAAAGTGTGAGTGCAATGATTTCAATGCATCGAGTTAGGGCTTTTTAGTATGGGTAGTATAAATATGTTGTAACTCTATTTTTCATGTAGTGAAACCATTAGTTGCTCGTTCTTGTGGAGGTAGGCTCGTTCTTTTGGTGTTATTTTTCTCTCTATTTTCGTAAAATTGCGTAAACAAAATCTTCAACGCTCCTATATTCTTGGATTTCTTTGAGATATCATAAGTTATTGATGGTTTTTTACTTGACTTCTTTGCAAGAAATAAATATAACAAAACAAAAGATATAACACCAAGACTGGACAGATATACTAAAATGAAGGCGAAACTTTGGTCCCTCAAGTTTATCCTGTGTGTACAATTGGTCCCTTAAGTTTCAAGTGAGCGCAATTGGTCCCTCAAGTTTTTAAAATGAGTAATATAAGTCATTATATTAATTTCCGTTAGTAATATTACTTATGTGGCTAACGGAAAAATGACATGTTTTTTTTTTTAATGATGTGGCATTTCTTTATTAAAAAATAACAAAAATGAATTTACAAGTAAAAAAATAAATAAATTTGACCCATTCTAATTCAAGTAAAACCCACAAGAGAGACATTCATCAAAAAAATAAAAACCCTCGAGAGAGATATTGAACCGTTCCAAGCCGAAGCCAAAGAGCTTGATATCGATCATGGAGGACATGAAGAAGAAGAAGAAGATGAGGACGACAACAATGTTTGCAATCGCAACAACATGGTTGTTGTTGTTTCGAGTGGCTGGAGACGGAGAGGTTGTTGTTGTTTCCGGTGGCTGGAGACGGAGACGTAGCGGGGTGGTTGGATCTCACTTCGACTTTCGGCGAAGCCACAGAGCAGAGGCATGGTGGTGGTCGTTGCGAAAGTAGCTGGATTTTATGTATAGGAATATGGTTCTTGTGCTATTGTGCTTTTCATAGACTTTTTGAAGATTGTTGGAGTGTCAAAAGGCATATGTATGTGTAAGAGAGAAAGCAAGGGTTCAGATATGGAGGCTAAGACACAAAGAAAATGAAGAAAATAAAAGTTGTAGGGAGAAAGAATCTGTTATTTCAAAGACTATATGTGTTTGTGGCAAAGATCAATGGAAGCTCTTGGTGTCTCTGAGAAGTTGAGAAGTCAGGATCTCGGGGATAACGATTGTTGAGTTTGATAAGTTCTTTTGAATGGTATAGGAATATGTTAATTTCTAGTATTGTTTAGAACTTTAGATATCCGATTAGCGGAGCTGTTTAGAATCTTTAGATTGTAAACCAGTTGTTTAAGATTTCTACCAAAGTGGTATTGGGGCCACTTTTGCATATAAACTTTTGTAATACCTGGTCTTGTTCTATTTGTATTTAGACGACGAGGGTGTAATTATAGAATTGTTTGAAACATGTCAGATTTTTTGTTACGTGTAAATTTATTTTTGTAATTTTTTAATAAAAAGAAATGTCACATCATTAAAAAAATGATAGATCATTATTTCATTAGCCACGTAAGCAACATTATTAATGGAAGTTAACAAAATGACTTATATTGCTTATTTTGAAAACTTAAGAGGCCAATTGTACTCACTTGAAACTTGAGGGACCGATTGAGCATATAAGGTAAACTTGAGGGACTAACAGTGTAGTTTCGTCTAAAATGAAACATAAATGTTGATTGTCCTTATCACAATAGTGTGGATAATTAAAGGGTTTTGTTCTTAATTATATAAATCTACAACATTTATACTATATATAAAAGGATTCCCCTTTTCCAACTGGACATTTATATGGTTAAAAAATACCAAATGAAGGGTAACTTCATTTAGAAATATAATCATAAATGTCAAATAATAAATTTCATTTTGAATTCAAAAAGGGAACTTTTAAAATTTAAGATTTTTTTCCCTTTACATTCAAAAAAGAAATTACAATTACTGCTTATTTCTAAAATTTATTCTTTTTATTTGTTTGGAAAAAAAAATTCTAAATTATAATAAATGCAAATTATTAATTTTTACCCCCGAAAAATAGAAAAACCTCTAAGTACGCACGTGAACACGTAAAATGAAACATAAATGTTGATTGTACTTATTACAATAGTGTGGATAATTAAAGGGTTTTGTTCTTAATAAAATAAATCTACAACATCTATAATATATATAAGAAGATTCTCCCTTTTCAATTGGACATTTATATAGTTAAAAAATACCCTCATTAATGAATAGTAACTTCATTTAGAAATATAGTCATAAATGTCAAATAACAAATTTTATTTTGAATTGAAAAAGAGAACTCTTAAAATTTAAAATTTTTTTCCCTTTACATTCAAAAAAAAAAAAATTACGGTTACTGCTTATCTCTAAAGTTCATTCTTTTTATTTGTTTGGAAAAAAATATTTCTAAATTATAATAAATGCAAATTATTAATTTTTACCCCAAAAAAATAGAAGAGCTTCTAAACACGCACGTGAACGCATAAAATGAAACATAAATGTTGATTGTCCTTATTACAATAGTGTGGATAATTAAAGAGTTTTGTTCTTAATTAAATAAATCCACAACATCTATACTATATATAAGAGGATTCCCCTTTTTCAACTGGACATTTATGTGATTAAAAAATACCCTCATTAATGAAGGGTAACTTCATTTAAAAATATAGTCATAAATGTTAAATAACAAAGTTCATTTTGATTTCAAAAAGAGAACACTTAAAATTTAAGATTTTTTTCCCTTTACATTCAAAACAGAAATTACGGTTACTACTTATCTCTAAAATTTATTCTTTTTATTTGTTTGAAAATTAAAAAAAATATTTCTAAATTATAATAAATGCAAATTATTAATTTTTATCTCAAAAAAATAGAAGAGCCTTTAAACATGCACGTGAACGCGTACTCGGAGGCTAGTAGTATTCTAACAATCATGTAATAACCACATTATGATATGTACTTTACAGGCTAACCTTTCCACTATAATTAGAGCAATCACATTAGTCTGTGCAAAATTCTTGTCTATTTTGCAAGAAAGAACATATTTTTCTATTTTACGTACCCACATCAATTTATCTATTCTGTCATCTATTTTGTTTAAATAATAATATTTTTTAAATTTTTATTATATCAAACAAATCACTACCCACATGGCCCCACCCACCTTTTTCTTTCTTTGTTGTGAGAAGAAGACAGATGAGAGAACAACATGACAGGGAGAAAGAAAAAAAGAATAAAAAAATCATTTGCACATAAATAGTAACTGGTGTGCAAATATGCATGGTTACTGTTCATTTGCAAAGTAGTTTTGTATATTTGCACAATTTTACAAGTATTGATGTGGGTGTTTTTTGGGTTAAAATGTGTAAAATTGAGCACTTTTTGTATTTTGCAAATTTTTGCAACCCTTGATGCGGTTGCTCTTAAGAAACACTTGTAGTAGTTCTTGAATTTATTCTACATTAGTTTAGACATTATTATAACTAGAAAAAAAGAAAAACCCGTCTTTAATCCTTTGACTTCAGTTCTTCAAAAGTCCTAGCTGAGCTGCTATCAAAGTGAACAATTATTCAATATTGGGACTCGTCTCCATAATTCAAGTTGATTGTGGTTCCAGTTGAGAAATGGTATTTTGAAGATACATACATTAAGCTACATCCACATATTATGTAGTATCTAATTCTAAGTTACCACGAAATTATAGAAGTAAGAAAATGTGAATAGCACAATTGATAATTTAATCCCTTAACCGAAATGGCTAGTCTACCAGGTTTATGCTTATCATTTTTTATTTGATAATCATTTATGCTTATCATTTTATAACCCAACTTGGGCTCACATTCATTTTCTACAACCTTTTTTTTTTTTTTTTTTTTTTTTTTTGAGAATCATTTTCTACAACCTTCTTAATATCGCTCGATCGGCCGTTTGCCTAATATAGATCCAGAAACCATTGGCGCATTAGCACATTCAGTGGTTTGCTTGGATTGACCCATTAGCACATTTACTCCTTTCTTGCGACGCGATCATGGTTAGAATATGTAATTACACTACAATAAAATATTCTATAATGGTGCAATAGTCACACAAAGATGAGTATTACTATCGTACACGCAAACACTTTATATGTTGTCGATTTGCCTAGTCCAACCTACTTTCACATTCACTTTTGCCATAAATAACTGAGATTAAGGGTGTGTTTGTTTTGGGTGAAAATCACTTTCGGAAATACAGGTGATTGGTTGGTTCGGAAAATAGAATTTTTCGGAAATTGATTTCCGTTGACCGAAAAAAAAGGCTTTGACTACGGAAATCATTTTACACTTTCATTTTCACTTCAAAGTATTTCCGAAAAAAGAGAGAGAGAGAGAGAAGAGAGAGCCCGGATCGGAGAGAGAGAGGAAGAAGAGACTTCGCCGGCGATCACGGACGGAGCTCGGTCCGACGATCACACCGCGTTGCTCGATCTCGCCTCTGCGCGATCTCAATTTGATTGGATTTGATAAATTTTTTTGTTGGGTTTTGTTTCTTTTGTGAATGAGTGTGGAATTGATTCATTATCCACATGTTTACAGGTGAGGAAGTGTATGGAAAATTGGGTGGCTTGGCTATGTAAAGCATTTTCTGTAAAAATGTTTGGACGAACCAAATACCGGAATTGATTTTCAGTAAAACAATTTCCGAGACAGCCAAACAACCTGAATTCATTTTCATTTTCCAGAAATTAGCATTTCCGGAAAATATTTATTTTCCGGAAAACATTTTACAGGAACCAAACACACCCTAAATCTCGATTCTCAACCACTGAATAAAAAAAAAAATAAGAAAAAGTACAAAGGTAAGATTAGTAAAAAATTGTTGTGAGAGAGAGGGGAATTCTTATAAATCTTTTTTTTTTTTTTTTTGTACTTTATGATATATAATACAATACCATATAGTATATAAAATAAAAAAATAAAAAATAAAAAATCTAAAAAATCAATTCAATATATTAAATTAAACTTCCTTCTTCACCGCTCACGTTGTAGACTTCGTCAATTGCTCTCAACTTCTGCGTTCGGCCCAACTACTACAACAACTATATATTTTAGGTTGATTTGGTTGAGGTGAATCAGAAATGGGTCTAAATAATTTGGTGATTGTATCTAGTACTTGATTATTATAATCTAACCCTTTTTTTTTGTTAATCGAATTCAACCAATTAAATCTACGCTACAACGCGTAGTCAACCACTAGCCTTTTGGCATTATTGGCTTCTCAATTATCAGCCTGCTAGTGCTAGTTGATCAACTTGATCTTCTTCTCTTTTTCTTTTTTTTTTCTTTTTTTTTTTGCTGAATAAGACATATATTAACGCAAAAAAGAAAGCAGAAACAAACAGAAGCAGGGGAAGGGGAGAGACTTAGCCATCACCACCTTCCACCAAGCTAGATACAACAGAGAGAGGGGGATATAAAACTATTACAAAAATAAGCCCATTGGGCAAGGGAATGAGCTACACAGTTAAAATCTCTAAATACAAAGGAGACATTCCAACATACAAAAGAGTTAAGGACCAGCTGGATATCCTCAATGATAGCATTGATGGATTATCCACGCACAAAAAAAGTTATAGATTATTCATTATTAGAGTCAACTATCTAACACCCAATCACCAAATTATTTAAACCACTGACCCTTTCTTGTCCACCACCACCAAATTAATTACCCTCAATAGTTGTTGTTCTGTTGTTGTGCTTAATCTGACTGTATTTTTGTTTTTTGTTTTGTTTTTTAAAAATCAATTGCTTGTTTATATTGTAAAATTTTGGCAAATTACAAAAATGCCTTTGAAATTTGGGTCTATTATTATTATACTACAAAACTCTGTGGTTTTAGAAATTGTAAATTTGACCCCTACCTTTCATTGGATTGAGATTGCATGTGCAGTTGCTCTTATTGGTTGTGATTTGAAAATTAACAACTCTTGAATAAATAAAAAAAGTTAAAAACAAAATTAAAAAGTGGAGAAGTAAAAAAAGAAAAGAAATGTTAACTTATTTTCATTAACCAATACTCTAATGGTATTGGTTAATGAAAATATTAGAGTATTGGTTAATGAAAATATTTTTAAAAATTTTTTATAGAAAAAGAAAAAAGAAAAAAAAAACTTTTTTTTTAAAGCTTTTTATAAATTTCATAAAAATTTTCTTAAATTTTTTTTAAAATAGTCCATTAACAAATATTCTAAAAATCGGCATTAATAGAACCTAAAAAAAAATTGTGATTGTAGTAAGAAGACTAATTAAACCTCCTGTAATTATAACCACATGAGACATTGTAAAAAAAGTTATAAACTGTTCCACCCAAGAGAGTTACATTACACCGTATGTCTTAGAACCATAAGTCCCGCATACCAAGTACGGAATATTCATGTCCGAGTACATATATGATATATTTTGATAATCGCGGAGTGCATGTATGATATTATTATTATTATTATTTTGAGGAAGATGTATGATATTACTTGGTTACATTAAAAAAAATAAAATAAAATAAATCTATAATTTCCCACTGTCAGTCACATAGCGTTATACCCCACAAACATGTGTACTACTATTGACCCACCCAAACACTCGTATATATCGGTCGATAGTCCAACCTCCTTTCACAGAGATTGTTCTCATCTTACTCTCTTCGTAAAGATATAATAGCATCCATTCAATTCCAACTAAGAAATGGCGGAAGGAGCTTTGTTTAGTGTTGCTAAGGGAATCACAGAAAAAGCGAGCAACCTCTTAGCCCAAGAGATTGTACTACTGGAATCTCAAAGACGATATGGAAAAGCTCAACGACACAGTTTTGACAATCAGTGCTGTGATTCAGGATGCAGAGGAGAAGCAGCAGCACAACAATCAAGTTAGAGTGTGGCTGAAAAGGCTGAACGATGCACTTTATGAAGCGGACGACTTGCTGGATGACATCTCCACTGAAGCTTTACGGCGGGAAGTGATGACACGGAATAAGAAGCAAAAGAGGTACGCATCTTCTTTTCCAAATCCAACCAGCTTGTATATGGTCTTAAAATGGGTCATAAGGTTAAGGGAATCAGGGAGAGGCTAGATGGCATAAAAAAGGATAGGGAGTTCCACTTAGATGAACGTCCTGTAGAGACACAAGTGGGGGATTATAGGGTGAGAGAAACTCATTCTTTTATACGTACTGAGGATGTCATTGGAAGAGACAATGATAAGGAAGAGATTATAAGAATTCTTTTGGATACCAATGTTGAAGACAGTGTTTTGATCTTTCCTATAGTTGGGCTTGGAGGACTGGGAAAGACCACATTAGCTCAGCTTGTATCCAATGATGAAAAAAAAAATCCAAAACCGTTTTGAGCAAAAGCTTTGGGCGTGTGTCTCAGATGACTTTGAAGTAAAAATTACTGTCAAGAAAATTTTAGAGTGCGCAAAAAATAATAAACCAGAATGCCTTGAACTGAACACATTGATTAATGAGATTAATAAAGAAATTGATGGAAATAGATACCTACTTGTGTTGGATGATGTATGGAATGAGGATCATCACAAATGGTTTGAACTAAAAAAAACTTTTAATGGTTGGGGCAAGAGGAGTAGGATATTAGTGACTACACGCATCTAATCTAATCTAATTCTATATATAATAGCAGAAGCCTTTAAGGAGGTGCTGCCACGTTAGGAAAAAAGGCCACTTAAAATGCTGCCACGTTTACAATTAAGAAGTGAAAAACTATACTGCTTGACAACTTGACACCGTTTGATGTTCTATGAGTATATAAAAAAAAAACGGTTAAAAATAAAAGGCTTGCAACTAAAAAAACACGAGCGTCTGAGAGAAGGGGAAGGAGAGAAAAAAAGCTTGCGATACTGGGGAGAGACAGAGTTCGTGCGGCCGGCCATCACCATCCCTTGCCGGACTTAGACCACCGGAACCGGCACCGGTAACCTAAAGGTGCATGCGGGAATTGAGATGCGGAGATAGAGAGAACTACCACCGGTAATTTTTTTCCTTTCTTTCTTAGATCTAGGTATGAAATATGAATCAGTTTTGAGAATTTTGGTTGGATTGATTTTTATTTAGGTATTTGGGTTACGTTTGGTTTGGATTTTAAAAGAGAATTGAGGCTACGGTGATTTTCTCTTAATGGGATTTCGAGAATCATCGATTGTTGGGAAGACAATACGGTGTGTTGGGTTTGGTTTTTGATTTTGCTATTGCTTGCTTTGCTTTGCTTTTATGTTTATTTCAATTAAATCTTCAAATTAGTTGATAAAGCATTGGAAGTGATGCATGTCCGATGTTGCTCATGCAAAGTATTTTATTTAATTTTATTTCGATTGGTTACCAGGATAAATGAGTGGAAGAGATTAGAAATTTAGATCTTCATAATATGTTCTTTTAGGGGTCCGTGATCTCTCTTTAGTTCTTAAGATATCACTTGCCCAACTACCTTTGACTATGTTCATAAATTTATATATTTTGTTTGTGTTCATATTTTTGATTGAAAGGTGAATCTTGGGTTTGTGTTTTCCTATCAAATTGAGATAGATCTCTACTTCCTTAGTATTTTTGTACTCTTCGACAATGGCTCTCCCTCCTCTCATACAAATGGATAGTGAGTAGGCAATTTTTACATTTGAGTATAATACTATTGGATACTTACACTTTGCACATTCTAAGTCTAATAGAAATTCTAACTCTCCCATATACCAATTTTATTGTTTATTTATTTTGTTATTAAACTGTTCATCTTTCTTACAAATAAACAATATTGGATGTGATATTGATAGTTTGCTATTTTAGTAAAGCACTGATTCATGGCTTTCATATGTATGTTGCATTCTAATTATTGGATGAAATCTTAAATAATTGTTGATGCATTTGCATCACTTGGATTGAAGGTTTAGAAAAGGTACATTTTCAAGGTATGACTTCTTTAGGTATATATTTTAAATTTTTGAGAAGATAATCATATTGACAGATTAATAAGGATATATTAGTAAGTGCATCTTTCCATAGAGAATGTATATTGAAAGTTTCAACGAGGCTGAAAATAATGATATATGAATCATTACAATTCCATTAGTCAAATTGTGTTTACAAATCATTACATTTCCGGTGTTTAAGAAAATTATGATCTATGTTCAATTGAGATGAAGATTACAAATAAATTGAGCAGCCCATTTTAAAAAGATGGCCAACACATATTTGCTTTTGATAATAATCTCTCCCCCTTTGCAGGTTTAATTTTTTTGTTTGTTGAGAAACCTCCCCCTTTGCAGTTGGTTGGCCAATCATTAATTCTATTAATGATTGGATTTAGAATGTCGGGTTAGTTGGGTGATAACATGGTTTTAAGTTGAGGTAATGTACCTACTACAAATGCTTAGTCACATAAAAATATTAATAGAGAAAGACAAAGGATATGTAGTATGTTATTTAGCTCAAGATATGGGTGATAGGGCTGATAGCAAGGCAAGTTATTCTTTTTGGAAAATTTTTAAATGAGCCAAAAGCAACTTCTAAATTGAGTTCTATTTGTAATATTGCACTTTATGTATATACTAATGTTTCTCCTGTAATTATGTGACTCATATGGATTTGTTGTGCTAGGGAAATCATGGTCCAATCCCAATACTTTTTGCGGTGCATTTGCATCAAGTAGAATTCATGTATGTAATTTCAGCCAACTGATGTAGATATGGGAATAAGGAAAAAGTATACCACTAATGCTTGGGAAGCCTAAGTATACCGCTGATAATATAGCAGTCCTATAGGTAAGTGCTCGCTTATAATCCTTTTGGAGATTACTTTATGGGGATATTTAGATTTTCTTAAGAATTTTGATTCATGGGAACTGTTTTTGTTAAGGTGGTGATGTCATTGTTACAAAAAGAGGAAAATGAAGTTTATAAGAGGCCTAAATCGGGATAAAGAAAGGGTATTTCTTTCCCCATTGTTAGGAAGTTTGAATATGCAAAATATTGATAACCTAATAAATTTTTGTTAGTTATGTTGTCACTTTTGTTCATGTCATCAACCTAAAAGGTATAAGGTACCGTGATTGATAAATTAAAGTGCTTCTTAAGAACTTTTTATACATTTATTTTTATCCTACTTAGTTTTTGAAAATATTTTTTTCATCTATTCTTTGTTTGCCAATATCTATTTCTTTCTAATGGTCAAGGTTTGAGTGAGTTATTTGTTAAAGTTATATATTGTGTTGAATTCTTTTTTATTTTATTTATCATTTGCATCTCTTTTTAAAAAGAAAAGTTTTGCACATCACTTTTTAAAAAAGATAGCATCCTAAGGCCGTGGAAGGTAATTAGAAGAAGCCAATATATATATATATATATATATATATATATATATATTTTTGGCAGTGTATGCCTAAGTTTTTGTTGACTTGGTTCCTTATTTCTTTGTCATAGTCAAACATTCTATATATTTGTTTTTTGCAGGGGAAAGTTTCCAAATTCTTATTAAACTTGCAAGATTATGAATACCCACACACCATTTTGATATACAATTCTTCTCTCTCTCTCTGAATTCAGTTATGCCAGATTATTTTTGTCCAAGATCGTATTATGCGGAAGCGACATGTTGATTCGTGTAAGTATCAAATAATTTTAGTCACTGATTGCTATGTAAGTTTTGTAGTTTTGGGTTGCAGAATTCGTAATTTTGAAAATTGAATACAATTGCAATTCACCCTATTTGTTTTGGTTATTTGTTGTATTATAAGATCATAATACGTTCACTATGGTGATTTGAAAGCTTTGCCTTGCTTTCAAGAGGTGCTAAATCAAATAAATATAAGACACATTGGTGAGAATCTATGATTCCATTTAGTTTTGGTGAGAATCAGTATCTTCCTAAGAAACAGTGTAACATTTGCACAATACCTCTCTTTGTATCTTCCTAAGAAACAGCGTCCATTCGATTTACGCCATCTTTGTTTGTTTGTTTCTCTACTTTGTTTTTTGAAGAGATTTTTCTTCTCTTTGTTTGTTTATCTTAATGATACATTTTTCTGTGATTATTGTTTCTCCATAAGATTTTTTAATGTTCCAAACCATAAACTCAGATTGAATGTAGGTCTGCCAATAATGTAGTTATGTTTCCCAATTCGCCTTGAACTAATGTAAATGACTCTGCCGTTTTTGTTATCTTTGGTCCCAAAGTGGTCGATTTGAAAGTGTATAAGCTGGATGAAGAGTGGGGTCGATGGGAGTTGGAAAAAAACTTGGGTGATTGAACTTTTGTTTTGGTTAATGATTTTTGTTTTCCGATTTTTGGTGAAGAGTTTCTTGGGTATAAAAGGAATTGCATTTTCTTCAATGATCAAAATGGAACTCATGTTTTCTTTCTAATATCCATCCATCCATCCTGGCTTCTCTCAAATTTGCTTTAGACCTATGTAAGATAGTACACTTACAAAGTTTCTTATTGAGTTAAAATAAAGGAAGACATTATGAAATTGAGAAGTTGATTTTTAACAAACATAATGTGCTTGCGATTTACTTTTTTGTGATACAGATCAAAAAGAGTGGTGGATTGGGTTCCAATAACTTTCTTTTTGGGGACCTGAATTTGAAGCAAAGAAATAGAAAGAGAATGTGTAATCTGAGAATTCAATTTAATTTTAGGTTTTGTTTTCCATCCTACCTGTTTGTTTTTGAAGAGTGATTGAAATTGTAGAACTTTGAAATCTGAAAGTGTAATGTTTTTTATACAAAGTTGATTATCTCTTAGATTTTAGTTAATATTCCACTCTATCGCATAATTACTAGGGTTAGATACTTTAAACTTTTATATTAATGGTAGATAATTGTAGATAGTGTATGCAGTGACCAATGTGGCCGATTGCGAGATACTTATTTTTATTGAGAAAGTGATTTATATATAGATACTTTATTAGTCATTATGAAAATGAAATAATGACTAAAAATTTGCTAAAAATACTGCTACACCAATAAAATATGGACATCTAATCATGGTTAAAGGCCATTTTAAAAAATCATTCATCAATGATCAAATGGAATTTTCAGCTTAGTGCTATTTTCCCCATGTTTTTAACATGTGAAAGCAATTAGTTGGATGGTGTGGAATAGTAAATGTGGGTATTGTTAGAGAGAATATGATATTTTGTGTGTTGAATGAATGGTCCAAACTCCATATTTTGGGCAAAATTTCAGGTTGAAGAAGGGACATAAACGTGGTATTAATTAGTAGTGCTTCATAAGTAATAGTTATCTTTAAAGTTTGCAAAATGAACCAATTTGATTGCTATGCCAATCTAGACACTAATGTGTCATGAATTTGGCATATTAGCAACAAAATTCTGGAATTTATGATTAATTCTCTTAGAAACCAAACATTGCAACCTTTTTCTTTTTTTATATTTATATTTTTAAATTATTGAAGGAATATCTTTTAAGGACCTTTCCCAACAAAAAGATTGAGCATATCTTCCATAAAACCAATTGCTCTATGGACATTTGCAAGATTTCGATAGTTTAAGACTTATTAATTTATTAATCCTTGATAAGGAGGGTATAAAAAAACCTTGAACCAATTAGTTAGAACTTATGAGATTCCAATTAACATTTTCTCTAGATCATGTGTTGATGCTAAGTTATGTTTGTCTTTTAGAAGAACACCTACACATTAACATCATTATCTGAACAACTAACCATCCACTCCCTTCCCTATTTTAAGTCGATTGTTTTCTAATTCATAAAATGATCTCGCGCATTGCGCGGGTTAAATACTAGTTAATATAGTGGCAGAGACTACCCAAACAATTCAACCATACATGTTAAAGGCTCTAGATGATGAAAAGTCTTGGTCTTTATTTAATTAAGCGGTTTGCATCTGCAAACGGGCAAGATTTAGAGAATTCATTAATCAAGGCAATATTGGAATGGAAATCGTTGCAAAGTGTAAAGGAGTCCCTCTTGCTATAAGGACATTAGGAAGCGTATTGTACTTTAAAAACTCAGAAAAAGAATGGTTGTCCTTTAAGGTTAATGAACTTTCAAAATTAGCTCAAAAAGAAAATGATATCCTACCAACACTTAAGTTGAGTTATGATCATCTTCTGTCATATTTGAAGCAGTACTTTGCTTCTTATTATTTATTTCCAAAGGATTACAAAATTCATAAAAACAACATTAATTAAAATGTGGATGGCTCAAGGGTTCATTAGGTCTTCAAGTCCAAACCAATGCTTGGAAGGTATTGGTCATGAGTATTTTATGGATTTGCTTTGGAGATGATTCTTTTAGGAAGTTGAGGAAGATGAAAGAGGTGATATACTACAATTTAAAATGCATGATCTTATGCACGATCTTGCAAAATCAATAGCAAGATCTCGATAGCACCACTTTTTATTTAAAAGGAGAAGATATTTATGAAAAAACACCTCATGTATCATTTGATAGAACGTTTCTCTTATCATTAGGAATTCCAATCTTGTTGTATAAAACAAGCGGGATAAGAACATTTCATTTGCCAAGTGAATCAAGATACGAATATGCACTCTTGGATGAGTCAACTTGTAATGCAATTGTTTCAAGTTTTAAGTTCATACGCTTGTTGGATCTACATAAAATGAATATTGAAACAATTCCAAATTCTATCGGGAAGTTGTGGCATTTAAGGTATCTCGATCTATCCAATAATCCTATCGAGATGCTTCCTAATTCCATCACAAGATTACATAATTTGCAAACACTAAGGGGCCGTTTGGTCACCCTTTCCAAAACACAGTGTTCAGTTTTTAAACACTGAACACTAGTGTCCAAAATTTTAAAAAATGTGTTTGGTCAACCTCTCGTGTTCGGGTTGTTTGAAAATTGTTGCTCCAAAAACAATGTTTGAACAACGTGTTTTGAAATCAAGTCGGAGCAGATTTTAAAACAACAAAATTGTTTTCTAGTGGCACTTCGGTAATAAAAGTGAGATTCGAACGGGGCCCACCTGGTCGACTTTTTTGGTCGTCTGTCTCCTCTCTTTACTCTCATCTCTTCTCACGCCCCAAAGATCACACGACTACAAAGATCACACCCGGTTTGTAGTGAACCCGAAACTTTCCACCCACCTCCATAACTCCCTTCACCCAGCGCCATTCCACCTTACCCCTTACGGACCTAGCGCCATTAATCAACCGAACCAAAGGCCACGCGTCTTCTACACACACCACATCACCAATAACCCTTTCTCACAGTAATCACAGTAATCCCTTTCTCACAATTAATTCCTCACCTACGAAGCTCTGTTGCTAAGGGAAATTGTTGCATTCTCACACGGTCCGAAGGGCTTTCGGGTAAATATTTCTCAATTGGGGGTTTTCCCGATTGGTGAGGAATACAGAAAAAAAAAAAAAAAACCCAAAAAACCGAGAAATCTGTGTGAGTGATTCGGAACAGTTCGGTCTTTAGGCAAAAACCCATTGACAAACAAGGTGAAAGTCAGATTCGAACCTGGATCAAAATATGGCTCGATGACTCGGCGGCTACAAAAGCTCGATTACTTGCTAGGTCTTGGAGTGCCGACGGTGGAGATGAGCTCCAACAAACGTAAAGCCCAGTAGTGGATCTTCTTTGGCGTCGATGGAGATGAGGACTGCGTGGGTTTGGTTTTTTGGTTTTCTACTCTAAGGGAAGACTCAAGAGAAAGAGATAAAGACGGAAGAGAAGGGATAAAGAAGGGATTAAAAAATTGTTATTTAATACGTGGTCAGTTTTTTTTATCATTAAAAACACACATACCAAACACATATTTTACATTTTTTGAACACTGAAAAATGTTGTTTAAACCATAATACCAAACACATTTTTTGTTTTATTCACACTAAAAACACGTTGTTCAACAATACTTTTTAAACCACAATTTTCACATCTTTTTAAACAACAATTTTTGAAAACTAGGACTAAACGGGACCTAGGGGGTGTTTGGTTTATGTTTTTAATCAACCATTTTCAGTTTTTAAACAACATTTCACGCATTTCAACGTACTTTTTCACCCACACATATTTTCACAAATGTTTTCAAATAACAATTTTCATTTTTTAAACACATATACCAAACGAGCTCAAGACTCTTTGAATGTCTAATTAAACAATTGCCCAAAGATATTAACAAATTAGTCAACCTCAAGTATCTTGAGATGAATAAATGTTGGCATTTGACTCATATGCCACGTGGATTGGGGCAATTAATATTGTCAAAATTTGTGATGAGTCAGAATAGCTGTTTAGATTATTTTAGGCGCCATGGTGGATTGAAGGAACTCAACAGGCTAAACAAGCTGAGAGGAACACTAAAGATTAAGGGATTGAGACACGGGAAAGAATTTGCATCAAAATCTAAGGATTCAAATACGAAAGAGAAAATACATCTTCAAGACTTGACGTTATCAAATCTTCAAGTGACTCTTCGTTATACCCAAGTCTAACATTGGGTATAGAGTTAAGAGTTACACAAACAGAGTTCTAATGATTTGGGGGGTCGGGTATGAAGTGAAAAGCCGGGTTCAGAGAGGAGCCCTTCCTCTCTGTATTCCCAGCTTTTCCTTCCTTCCTTCTTTCTTTTACTAATACACTGATGGTTTTCTTGGCTCACAAACAAAGCAAGTCTTGAAATTGTGAACAACTAAGAGAAAAATCAACCGGGAACACTTTGTTTCAGTCAGTTATGTTCTGGGTCGACTTCCTCTGATCAGCTTTTGCGGTTTTTCTGGGTATTTTATGATGAATACCATAGGTGGCAAATGGTTATGTGGAAATGTTAAACTGGTTAGAGAAGCTCTCCTGCCTTTTGGCACTGAAAAGCGGTTATGTTGATAGAAAGTTCTCTCAAAGACACCATCCAATTTGTTACCAAGTTGTTTTAGATGTGTGCTACAGGTTAAATTGTGATGTTAAGCTACTTGGAGAAGCTTTCTTGAGTGTTAGCCATATAAAATGATTGTTGAGGTAGCTCTCTCAAAGACACATGATCCGTGGCTAAGTTGAGGAGGCAAATCTCCTTTGGCATAGATAAACCTGACAGAAACTTTGGCTTCATTTTGGGGCAAATCTCCTTTGGCAATATTTATTTCAAAAAAAAAAAAAAAAAACATTGGGTATAACGAAGAGTCACTTGAAGCCTTGCTCCCACACGGTCCAATTTCAAATCTTCAACAATTGTGTTTAAATGAATACGGTGGGGTGAAAATTCCAAGTGGGATTTCATTACTTTCAAATCTTGTAAATTTTTCCTTATATGGCTGTAACAGATGCCAACATCTGCCACAGTTGGATCAATTTCATTCTCTCAAAACTCTCTATCTTAGGCGAATGAATGATTTGGAGTACATATCAGAGAGAGAAAACAACAGGGAGTTCTCTGATTCTTCATTCCTCCCATCTCTAAAGCAACTCAAAATTGAAGATTGCCCTAATCTAAAAGGATGGTGGCAACGACAGAGGGATTCTGTTGAGGAGCTCCATAAGCATTCACTGCCTTTGTTTCCTCATCTTTCCTACTTAAGAATTTGGAAATGCCCTAAGCTAATATCCTTACCTCTATTTCCATATCTCGAAAGCTAGTGCTGAGTAAATGTAGCTTGAATCCATTGGAGCAACCACTGAGAATGGAGGTGATAAACACGGCAACCCCAAAGAACCTAACATCAATAGCAGTAACATCAATATCTTCTTCTTCTACACTTGCCACTTCCTCTTTCATCCCTCTCTCCAAATTGAAGTCCGTGTTAATTGCGAATATGGAGGAAACACTGTCCAAGGAGTTGATGTGCAACCTCATTTCTATCCAAGATTTAACGATAGATAATTGTTGTGGTCCTCTCCCTCTCTCTCGACATCTCACTGCCCTTCAGAATTTGACAGTTAGTTGGTCTGAAAAGGTTGATTTAACAAACGATGGAGATGAGATGGAATGGCATGGCCTTCAGAGCCTTCACTACCTACGGTTCTACTAGCTTCAAAATTTGGCCACTCTACCGGTGTGGATTCAACATCTCAACTCTTTGCAAACACTCGAGATTTGGTATTGTACAAGTTTGTTGGCTATACCGGAGTGGATCTGTAACCATACCTCTTTGCAGACACTGCAAATTTTGGAATGTCCCATCTCATGAAAAGATGCGAAAGGGAAGCGGGTGAAGATTGGAGTAAGATTGCGCACATCCCACACTTGGATATCAGGTAGCTATCTGAGTCACTCTTTTATCCCAGTCCTTGATAGAACATCAAAAATCCAGTTTCTTCTATTTCACTAAAATTTCCTGGTAATTAAATTTCAGATTATGAACCTACTCTTACGATTTGGAGCTTAATCAAACCTTTTGGGTGCTGCAATTGCTCGACAAGTCAACAAGCTCACTGGTAGTATCCCTTTTCTTTTTTCCTCTTTTAGATGCTCATAGGATTTTCATTCTTTAATTTATAACTTCCCATATTAGGAAAAAGAATATGTCAATTTTCCCAAATCTATTTCTTCATTCTAGCAAATTACATCTTTGTTTCTTGAACTGAGTTGATGAGTTGTTTTGTTTTATATGCTTCATTTCTAACTGTGTAAACTGAGTAAAATTGGGTACAAGATGATATTTGGTAATATTGTGAGAAGAATAAAATCTGGTAGCCATTCTGCAGGAACTAGCATGTATTCGGTTGATTCAAATTCAATTTCTTGTTATATATCTAAATAATGATAGACCGTTTAGTATCTGAGTTAACAAAGTAATTTTTGTATTTCATCTTGATTTTGTCAAGTAGCTTAGTTTTCATATTAAAAACACTGTTTGATATTTAAATCAACAATGGCTATCTAACAGAAGAGAATAAATGATTATATTTCCAACTATAGTGAAAAACAATCTTGATACTGAATGGTCCTCACTTTTCAGTTTTTAATAAAAAAAATTCATTTCTTGTAGGAGTGGTATCATTCAGTAAGGGATTTAGCACGTGTCAAGAAGCTTCATTCTATTTATATATGTAAACAATTTTCTGGATGGCTTACAAGGTGAAGGCGAGGTCCTGTCTCAATCAAGCTAAATGAAAAAGATCTATTCTTTTAAACGTGCACATCCACTCTGTATGCTTCTCTTGAATGGTGGTGAGCCCTCTTTCTCTCTCTCATCTATTGATTGTGGAGATTTTCTCTTTGGGTTGATGTAATTTTTATTTATTTTTGAAGTGGGTGGGTATTTCACTTTTAGGAGATTGAAGCAAGAAGCAATGCAGGGAAACGGAGAGGTGGATTGGCCGCTGATATTTGTGTCCTCACCAGTGAGGATTGCCCAAAGATTTGTAAATACTGGAAATTCATCAGTGTCCTATCTTACCAAAAAGATGCAAAAGGAAGTAGGATTTCCATAGATTTTGTTACATCCTAGAGTTAGAAGGGTATCCATTTCAGTGGTAAGAAAACCTATGTCTAAATCACTGTTTTTCCCTGTCCTTGATAGAAATCAAAATCCAAATTTCTTCTTTGTTCTCTCCAAGAAATGGAGCTTAATGAAAACTTTTTGGTTTCAACAATGGTGTTAGTATTTTTGTTTTCTACAACTCAAAAAAATCTGTGAATTTTCCTTTTATCAATTTCTTATTTATATCATGGTATCTGAAACTGAGTTGGTTAGGTGGCGTAGCTGGATGCCATGGTTTCTCACAGTGTAATTTGTAAATGGTGTCAAAATTGGCACTTGGTGATATAGTGGTAATGTTTGTGGGGAGGAGTAAATCTAGCGTATACATCTACAGTACAGAAATTAGCTCATTGTGCAGTATTTGTGTTTATTCCTTTTTCATGTTGTGCATTAGCTACAATTGATGATGACAACCACAACAAAAATTCACAAAATTCAGGTTATGTTGCGAAGAACTATTTTGTCAATAACAGTATAATTTTTGCATTTCCTCCTTATTTTGTTTAGTATCTTGCTGTTAATTGAAAAGAAAGGTGCTACACTTGGTGTTTTAGAAGTTCACAATTTTAGGGGTGGATTTCACCTGGTGCTGCACTTGGAGTTGATTTCACTTTTTAAAATGAATCAGTCACCCTTAATTAAATGGAAATTGTTCCTATATTTTATTGAAAAAAATAAAAGTTCCATATTTTTCTATCTATATAAATTTTTAGGTTACAAGTTGCCTTGGGTTAAGATCATAAGCTGATGTTAATGCTCAAATTGGTACCCAAACAAAGGGACTATTGTTTTTCCTGATGGTTACATTTTAGTTATTGTATACTCCTGCTGGTTAGATGTTATGAAGGTAATAAAATACAAGTGTTTAGTTCACAAAATAGAAATAGTGTTTTATTTTACCTCGCTTTTATTATGGTGACAGGAACAGTTAGGGGAGGAACAGTTTTCTTTTTGGATATGCTTCATAATACTCATTATTGTTTATTACAAAACTAGATATCCAGTATGTGTTGATTACTGTTGTTGTCAATACAGACTTAATATCAACTATTCTTTCTATAAGCATTAGCATCAGAACCAGATGCATCATTTCATTGTGTAGCTGCAGAGTTTGGTCGTGCTGATTTATGTAGGCAGCTTTCCATAACAATTTCTGCCATCTCTTAAATTTGTGACACTTGATTTAGAAAAGAATTCAAATAATTTGAATAAAGGGGCTAGTGACCTCATTAAATTTTTGAAAGCAAGACCCTTGCATTAAAATATGATCTGTGAAAGGTAAGTTTGATTTTCTTTGAAAGAATTAGCCATGGAGGTAAGTCACATACAGTATCATAAATTCCTAACCTTCCCCTCTAGATTCCTTTTTGTCATTTGACTCTTCCTTCACCTCTTCACGACCTGATTCTAACTGAATTTTCATAGTATTGGCTTAGTTAGTACAGTTTAGCTGTACCTATTAAGGTGGATGGGCAACTGGGTTTTTCCCATTTATTTTGTTGGGGTGAGATGAGGGGTTGGAAGGAGGGAGAAAGAAAAAAAATATTTTCTGGTAGAGAATACAAAAATCCCATTGAATTCTTTCTTGCGAAGAAGTTTGCAGTGAAAGTGGATACCTGTTCTTGATGGTTAGATTACCTTGTTGAGCGCTCGATAATCAATGCACAACGCTATCGTTTCTTTTGGAATAAATAAAACAGGGGCTTCCCAACCTTTCCCCCAGCAAGATAGGAAAAACTGCCTTGGAGGCTGGAATATAAATAGGCTCCAATGAGTTCCTGAAATTTTTCCTGCCTTGAAATGAGGAATTTAATTCCATAAATACCAGTCTAGCTCTATCTTAATTTTTCCCTTTCATTAGGTACGGTGAGTTTATCGGTTACTGGATTTTAGAAGAAGCCTGAGCAGTGTTGATACTAAAGCCAACAAGTTTAAGAGTGCATGTTTCTTCAAACGTAGCTGGCAATATGATTATGCAGAAAACTATTAGAAAAAGGAATGGTAACTATCTCATTTACCAAATTTATCTTTTCTCATAAATTAGGTTTCATTTTTTGGAAGTTTATTTGCATTATGGTTGTCATATTATTAGTTTCCTCTCCTGTTCTCTTATTATTTCACTCAAACAGAGCTTTGGTAGGTTCTAATGAATGAAGATCATAGCTTGTTGTTGGAGAAGATTGCAGAGTACTCCCTAATGTCATAGATAGCTTAATTTTGTGGTAAATGATTCTTGGAATTTTCACCATTTGTGATGTTTGTTAGTCATTAATGTTATATTTTGTGCATCTCAAACTACCTCTATTCCTACATAACAGTTTCATAAAGCTTCTGATAGAAATTAATAAGAACTATCAAGAAAAATATTTTAATCTGGAATAAAGATGCAATTAGTTACTACAACAGGTTTTGATATTATATTATTTTCTCTATTTGTAGAGGTCCAGATATGATGCATATATGTCGATGAGAAAGCTATCTGATCTTGCTCTAATAGCAAAGTGGTAGATACAATTTACTAAAGAAAATAAGAAATTAGCATTATCATGACTGACTAGCTGATTTGCAAGGAAGATATGTGATTTTCCAGTGAGATGGCTCCTAAGACTTTCCATGAACAACGATTGCTTGTGAGTGCATTCAACTCATTAGCATGACATTTGCTTTTATCTTTGAAATCGCCATACATTCTTAAGGATGCTTGGAATACAAAATTATATAGTAGTGGACAATCAAAGTTATGACGCCTATGACATCACTTGAATCCACCTCCTTGTCTCAATAACAGGAACTCATTAATTTTCTCAAGGTTAAATGGGCTTTCAATGAAATGCTAAATAATCACATGCTTAATGACTTCAAGTTGTCTACTCTTGAACTAAATCTTGCTGTCTCTATGAGTGAACTACTGGTATTGGCAGAGCTATAGTTCCTTCTCTTTTTTAGACTTTGTTGATTATCTACATTTTAGATTGTAATACTTTAGAGGGTTTCTGTGGCTACTGCTTGTACGGGTAGAGGTCCACTCTTTTTAATAAATTTTTATTAATCCAAAAAAAAAAAAAAAAAAAAAAAAAGATTGCTAAATAATGATAGCTATAAAGAAAAAAAAAAAAATGGGACAACAAATGAGCACTCCTCCAATTGTTTGGGTCCAAAAGTAAAATTATGAATACATTATTGTTACTAATTGGACCTCCTCTCTTCATGTTTCTTATATTAATTTTACAATGATGTTCACTTTCTTGGTAGTGGTTCTTGTATCGGTGAGTATTGGAATTGAGCACATGTTCCAGAAGTTTCATTCTATGAATCAAGTTATATATATCAACTCTTTTCTGGACAGAAATTTGCATTCATGCTGAAGGTAAGGCCCTGTCTGAATTCATCTAAAATAAGCTCCTAGTTTTCTACCCGATTCTTATTTGAAATTTGTTCTTACTAGAAATAATGAAATGTTCCCAGTAGGTCAGATAAAATTTCTGCACAAATGACTACAGGATTTCCCACAACAATATTCTATGGTAGCAGCTTTTCATAACCCATGGAAAAAAAGGCTTCTGAGTTCCTATTGTCTCAACTGATTAACAAGTGGATTAGAGAGGGTTTTCTTTAGCTCCAAGGAGTTTTCCACTGATCAGGATATCTGTGTTGTGTCTTAAAGATTTTGGCTTATAGTTACCGTAAATTTTATTGGTCCTCCTCAGTGGTTAGTTTCTCTCACATTTAGACATCAGTTTCTAATATGGATTGTTTATCTTATAATTTTTGATTGTTTGATAAACATGTGCTTTCTAGATATTGTGACTTGTGAAAAAGAATTTATTTTCTCTTAACGGTTAAAATTTAAAGTTAGGTGCTTGTACTCACTAACTTTTGGAAACAAAAGCTTCATATAGCATTCAATTACAAAATTTTCCTTATTGTTTTCTTCACCCAAAAGATTTTCAAAATATTCCTAAGGATAATCACCATATGAATGTTTGGGTGAAATTCCATTTTATTTGGTTTCAGCATTGATTATGTGTTTGAAATCTTTCTTCTTTCAAGAGAGCGTAAAATTCACCACATGTGCAATTAGCTAACCTTATTTGAATATACGTTTCTTGTTAGGCACTGATCAACTCAGAATTATCAACATGTTAATTGTATTTAACATCGTTAAACAATTTCATTTGTCATTCATCCAATAATTTGAGAATAGATGATCATATTAAGTTTTGTCATAACTAATGCCAGGTTACTCTTTTTTGCAGATTAGATGACGAGCAATAACTATCATGTCATAGCATTGTGAAGTCCACCACCTTGGAGGACTTGTGCTTTTATGCAGCAGAGTGGAAAATGAGGGTAAGTGGATATAAGAAATAGCAACATCAATTTTTAGTTTTGTATTTGGGTGACTTGTGTCTCTTGTGACAGACTTCTGTGTCCAGCAAAAGTTTAGGTATCATGTTGAAGTAGGTATCAAGTTGATAGCTTGTTGATGATGCAACCAGTTGCTTGGTAGATAAACCAAGAAGAGAATGACGAACTAGGTGATGAATGAAGCAATTGAAGGCATTCTTGTTTGTTCTATGTAGTTGAAGACTCAATAACAACCGACTAGAAGAGGTACCCTGAACTCCTTGTTAGAGACGGTGGCTAATATTCTGAATAAGTGTGTGAGCACAATGATTTCAATGTAATGGGTTAGGGTTTTTAATAGAGGTTATATCAATATGTTGTGAATCATATTTTCATATTGTAACCATTAGCCACTCGCTTGCATGGATGTAGGCACATTCTTTGAACAATGTAAATCTTTGCATTGTTTTTCTCTTCCTTTTTCTCTCTATTTCCACTAAAATTGCGTAAACAACAATCTTCAACGTTCCTATATTACTAGCCTACCATAATATCATAAGTTATCAATGATCTTGCAGTTGATTTCTATGCAAGAAATAAAGATAACAAAATTGAAGATATAACCCGAGGACTAGAGGGATATTCTTAAGTTAAGAATCCAAGCACCAATGAAAGAGGATGGTAAAGATTATAAAATGATCTCTTTTACTAATCTTTCTCCTATTGGGATTCATCCAGAAAGGTTGAGTATCCCAATTTTTTGGTTATTTCAACTTGAATTGAACTTGCAAGCTTTTTGGTTTCTTCCTTTTTTCTCCATTTCTTTGGCTGTATTTTGCAATTTTAATTATGTTAAATGTTGCAATGAGCTATACCATGAGTATTTAATAGGTTTTTGATATCTTCTTTAGACATTTTTATTCATTTTTGATAATTCAATAGCTGGGGATAAGGGATTTGGAACTTGGTCGTCTCTTTTGGAAAAATTAGGAAGTGTCAACTTAAGCTAAAAGACTCTTGGCATATATCTTTAGTTTAAATTGTCTGTAACTATTTGTACTTGGTTGAAATGAATATGTAAATCAAGCTTCATGTGAGAAAATTTTTATGAAATATACTGATTCAATCTTTGCAAATTATATAAATATATATATATATATATATATACATATTTGATAACTTGGCTTGTGAAAAAAAATTAGAGATCAATATCTTGGCTGCTTACTTATTACTAGTTAGCTCCCCTTACTGAACAAATTTACATGCCTCGTAAATTCCCAACGTCTCTTTATGATTAAAATTTGCACTTAATATTGTTTTTCGAGAAGAAAATTTGTTGTTTATATCTTCTAATTGTCGGATGCATTTTTTTTTACCTGTTTCTGTTTAGTGGGGAAGCACAATTTTGTTCGTTGAACTTTGCATTAAAAGCTCTAAAATTGAGTCAATTGATTTCATTTGTAAATGTTGATTAGTTCAAGGTCTGGAGACACAGTCTGCCGTTCTTGCCAAGAAAAGGCACCATCCTAGTTTAAAAATCTTTATGCCTTGCCGAGGACCGATTTGTGCTTGATTTTTGATATATGACTAGTAGATATTGTTGTTATCATTGTATGTTCCTCGATTACTTCAAGTGAAACAGACGCAACTTTTTTGAAGATACATCCATTAAACTACTACATCCACATATTGTGTGGTATCTTATTCTAAATTAACACACAAAATTATAGAAATAAGAAAATGTGAATAGCACAATTCATAATTTAATCCCTAACCCAAATGGCAATGACTGAAACTTGTGTTTGGGATCCACTGAGGCTATTCAAGACAATGGCGCATAGGCCTATTAGTGCATTCACTGGATTACATGGATTGGCCCATTAGTACATGCACTCCTTTCCTTCCAACTTGGATTTCCTCTCTGTGCACTTCTCTTGAATGATGGTGGGCACTCTTTCACTCTCTCAACTTTTGATTGTGGATATTTTTTGGCTTGATTTAATTTTATTTATTTATTACATATCATTGGTTTTTTCCTGTTCTTGATAGAAATCGAAGTCGAAATTTCTTCATTGTTCTCTCCAAGAAATATAGAGTCTAATGAAAAATTTTGGTTTCAACACGTTAACAACTCAATAATTGAATAGGTGATGTATCTGGATGGCCTTGATTTCTGACTGTGTATTAGAATAGAGTGAAAATTTGCATTTACTAATATCGGGGTAATGTTTGTTTAGTATCTTGGTGTTCATTGAAAACAAAAGTGCATCACTTGGACTTGATTTCTCCTTTCAAATCAATCAATAATCCATAATTAAATGGAAATTAATCAAAGAAGCCAAGAGCAACATTGTGATAGCTCCAACTTTTTGACATAAAGAGATTATCAGTAGAATTCTGGCATGTCTAACCCACTCAATTTAATTTCAGCTTTAGTCAAGGAGAGAAATGTTTGTTTCTTTTGAAAAAGATAAGAGAAATGTCGGGCCTTAGATATGACAGTTGAATATGATAGCAAGTGTTACGACAGGGCCATTGCTTTAAGCTTCAATAATGCAGGGAAACACTTGTTTCCCCATCGTTTGCTTTCGATGCAGAGGGACCCTACCGCCCTAGGCTCTAAGGACGAGAAATTATTAGTCCACTGCAATAGATTTGGAGCTTCTGGTTAGTCAAGTTTGGTATTCATGCGCAAGTGGTAAGTATCCATAGACTCGCTGATTTCTTGTGCAGCTTTAAAGTTTAAACAATGCTAACAATAATGCATGAAGCCAAGAGGAACGTTGTGATAGCTCCAACTTTTTGACATAAGGATCTATCATCTGTAGAATCAATACACGTATGACTCACTCAATTTTCAGCTTTAGTTGAGGAGACAAATGTTTGTCTCTTTCGAAAAGATAAGGAAAAAAAAAAAGCTGATGAAAGACTGCAAGTTTCATATACAACTGTCATAACTAAGTGCCATTGCTTTAAGCTTCAATAATGCAGGGGAAACATTGTCCACATAGTTTGCTTTCGGTGCAGAATATTGCAGAAGGGCCAGAAGGACCGATACTACAAAGACTCTTGAATTATAAATCTTATTAAATATGACGTATAGAGAGAAAAGAAAGAATGAGACATCAAGCTAAAACGAGTTATGCTTCATTATGCTTCATCAATGTGTTATTGCCATGCATGGTAGCACCTAGGGTTATAAACGAGTTAAATATACAAGTATTAAATGCTCATGATTATATTTAGATTTTATTTCAAATACAAGCCAAACTTGGACTCATCATTGGATGAGATTAAATGTAAAACTTTGGTTCATTTTTGTTGTTGAAAAAGCTTGAATTTGTTTACAAGACACTTGATTAACTCATTCTTTTTTCATGTATACTAAACATTGCAACTAAATTTGTACACCCTTTACATATCCATGCTAATAATTAATAAATTATAGCTGAAAATATATATTATGAGTTTATTAGATAGAATGATTTTAGTTTATGAAAAAATTAATTCACTGACATTATAATGTCAAAACTTATCAATAAATATACTATTTCTAAATTCTAATCTCAAGTTTATATAAATTTTTTATATATTCCTTTGGAGGCATCTGGATGGCTTAATTGACCTGAAAGACATGCTATCTCAACTTTCATTTACCATACTATCTGTTTAGAGAGTTTTTGAGATATTTTATGTGCAAAGAATGCAGTAGTCTAGCCAAAGACTACGTAAGAACTGCCTTCATGTAATTTCATGTAATAGAAAATTATACAATGACCAAAGACTATGTAAGAACTGCCTTCATGTAATTTCATGTAATAGAAAATTATACAATGACCATTTATTGTATTTAAGTAAAAGCATGCAACATTTGTTATTTTCTATGCTCCTACACTCATCATTAAGGTGGTGTTGTTTTTCTTAATTTTCCAATTAAAGTAGGGCTAATTTAGTAAAATCATGCCGACTTAAACAGTTCCTATGCAGACTTATGGGTGCTGTCCAGCACATTTTTTCACTCTTTTGGATTATTGGTTGTATTGGTTGACTAGACATAGTGTAGATGGTATGATTTGTGTCTGCTCTGTTTTTAGCCTTTCACGTGAATCTGCATCTCTTTTTTGTGTTGACTGGATTGAGCAGAGTGTAGTTGAATTTCCAATGCCAAACGGTTAAAATGTACCCTTACATGATACTCGAGTAATATATTACTAGGAACTCGAGTAACATGTCTGACTCACTCACTTTTCAGCTTTAGTTGAGGAGACAAATGTTTGTCTCTTTCGAAAAGATAAGGAAAAAAAAAGCTGATGAAAGACTGCAAGTTTCATATACAACTGTCATAACTAAGGGCCATTGCTTTAAGCTTCAATAATGCAGGAGAAACAGTGTCCACATAGTTTGCTTTCGGTGCAGAATATTGCAGAAGGGCCAGAAGGACCGACACTACAAGACTCTCGAATTATAAATCTTTTTTTTTTTTTTTTTTTTGATAGGAAATTATAAATCTTATTAAGCATGAAGTATTGAGAGAAATGAAAGAATGAGACACAAAAAGTTTAACCCAAAAAAAAAAAGAATGAGACATCAACGAAGCTAAACGAGTTATGCTTAATCAATGTGTTATTGCCAATTTGCCATGCATGGTAGCACCTAGCGTTATAAACGAGTTAAATATAGAAATATTAAATGTTCATGATTACAACCACAGCCCAGCTTGGCGTGTTGGTATCCGGTTCTGTGGGGACCTGTAGCTTGCGGGTTCAATCCCCCGCAAGTACACCTCATGATTATGTTTAGAATTTATTTTAAGGATTTTACTAATGTTATGTTTAGAATTTATTTTAAGGATTTTACTAATGTGTGAGCACGCATACGATAATTAATTATTTTTAGAATTGAAAAATGTATCAAAAAATTTGTTTACAAGACACTTGATTAACTCATTCTTTTTTCATGTATACTAAACATTGCCACTAAATTTTTATACCCTTTACATATCCATGCTAATAATTAATAAATTATAGCTGAAAATTATATATTATGAGTTTATTAGATAGAATGATTTTAGTTTATAAAAAAATTAATTCATTGACCTTATAATGTCAAAACTTATCAATAAATAGACTATTTCTAATCTCAAAAGTATATATAAATTTTTTTATATACTCCATCCGTTTCATTTTTTTTTTTTTTTTTTGTCTTGTTTGAAAAGTCAAAGTTTTTAAGGGAATATCATTTATTGTCTTGTTTATCTTTTAAAAATGTATAAGTTTCCAAAACTACCTTTAAAAAAATTTATCAAAAAATTGAATTAGAAAATTAAAAGGGGCATAATAGGAATATTAGTAAATTAATGACTTTTATTTTTAGAAATAGAATAATATTTTGGGACATCTCAAAATGGAATAGATAACAAAAAAAGTGCAACGGAGGGAGTATTTCTTTGGAGACTTCTGGATGGCTGGCATAATAGACTTGAAAGACATGCTATAAGAGGTCTCAACTTTCATTTACCATACTATCTGTTTAAAGGGTTTTCATGATATTTTATGGGCAAAGAATGTAGTAGTCTAGCCAAAGACTATGAAATCACTTCTTTATTTCAAATATATATATATATATATATATATATATATATACTCACATAAACACATAAGATTTTAAAAGGCTTTTATTTAACCAAATGTACGTATATTTAATTTTCTATATCTATAATAAGCACACATTATACATTTCAAATTGTTGCTAAGTAACTCAAAAAATTGTTATAGCACAACAAAGTTAACAAAAGTAAAGGTTTAGTAGGTAACTCTTCACATCTTCGCATAGTAGTACTACATCCCCCCTCTCACTTGTTTAAATGCTTACTGTATCTTCCGTTCTTCCTTGCACCTCCAATCCGCAATCAAAGTGGAAAAAGAAAATAGAATAATTATTTAACCAAAAAAAGAAAAGAAAATAGAATAATTATTTCTTAACTCAACAACGAGGTTTTGCCTCAGGTGGTACAAAGAAAAAGAGTGATATTTTAACTATTACAAACTTTACTATGTATGCCTTTTTTTTTTTTGGAATAAATATATCAAAATCTAAATCATAAATAAAAAAATATTGATTATGTTATTTGTGTGAGACCAATTACAGTTATTGACACATGGGTTTGTAAGTCTTTTATAGTAAAATTACTAATTACATTAGGATTTTTCACAAAAAAGAAAAGAAAAAACATGTGTAAAATGTTTCATCATATTAAATGTAGGGACATGATTTTTAGACCAAGCCCAAAATGTAAGGGATTTTGGCCTAGTGAGCCCAGTACAATAAATTTGTAGAGAGTGAGTCAAAGAGTTAGGTTTTAATGCATGGATAATAGTTAATATGATTTTGGAGGATGAGCAAACAAGAATTGAACCCGGTTTGTGCGAGAAAGTTTGTCCTTGGCACAATCCGAGGAGCTCTGCTCCAGTATATATTGGACGACAATGGTTACAGGAGTTGTTGAGATTGCTCCCTCCCTTTCTCTGTTAATTCTCTCTTATTTATACTACATCTCTTCCTTCATCTTTACCCTACACGTGGAAAGTTAATGGTTTATGCTGATACTTGTCCTATCAGCCCCCTCTAGAAATCTTTTGGGATGGTTGTAAGGCTGCAATAATACATTCGAGAGGTAACTTCCTCATTAATGCGGTCAGAGAGTGAGCTACAGAGCGTTTAATGCGATGGTAGCAGTTTTCCGTTAGATATTTTTGGATTCCTATCTTTCTTGTACATTTATGGCGCACGTCCCTATCATTAGAGCTTCTTGGAATGTCACTTTGATCATTAGGATCTATACCCGATCTGCGTTTAGCTTATCCGAGGAGATATTCCTCCCCGGACTCGGACTACTCACGCTCTCGGCCAAAGCCCAAAGCCCAAAACCCAATTGTATGATTCAGGCCCATGACCCCACAATAGCCCCTCAAAACTCCGGTTTTTTCTTCTCATCCGAGGAGAAAAGTGGGGTTTTGAATTTTTAAGAGGTAATTCTATTTGATCCTCTGATTTACACACGTGGGAGTACCACTTTACGCACCCCATAATTGCCACTGTGTCTTTAATAAAAACCAAAGCCACCAATCCGAAGAGTTAGATATAATCCTGAATCCGTTTTAACACTTATAGCGAAAAACAAATAGATATCACAGTATTAATTTCCCTAAAGTATGTGGTCCGAGGAGCCATGCATATCTAAGATTCTGTTTGATACTTCAATAGATGTCAAGGAGTATTAATTTACTCAAAGTAGGTAGTTCGAGAAACTAGACATAGCTAAGGTTACATTTTAATACTTAGAACAATGATTAAAAGATATCAATTTACCCAAAGTATGTGGTCCGAGGAGCCAAACATGACCAAGGTTCTATTTGATACTTGAGAGATGCCATAGTGTGTTTAGTTTCCCCAAAGCATGTGGTCCGAAGAGCCAGGCATAACTAAGGTTCTGTTTGATACTTAGAACAAAGCAGGAGGTCCGAGGGACCCGACATAGCTAAGGTTGTATTTAACACTTAGAACAAAACAGGAGGTCCGAGGGACCCGACATAGCTAAGGTTTTGTGTAACACTTAGGAAGATGTCATGAACTAGCCTCATTGCGGAGCCCCTTTGATTTGCTACACCATCAACATATACCTTCCAGAATAAAGGTTCTTGCGGGGAGATTATGTCAACCAATTTGTCATCCATGCTCTGTCTTGCCGCCACTTCCTCTAATGGAAGTTCAGCGAACTTGGCCACCAGATTCACTAGGACCTGGCCCTTGACGGATGTACATGGCATGTACTTGATGTAAAAAGCCCCTAGAACTGTGCCCCATTTAGCAATCCTCTCCGTTTAATCAGCACTTCGAAGTACAAACCTAAGCGAAATCTGAGTTAGGACAACAACTGTGTGTGCTCTTGGAAGTAATGGGGAAGCTTTCATGTAGTATGCACCACTGCCAAAATGGCTTTCTCCAGTGGTAGATAAAGAACCTTAGCCTCATGTAGTGACTTGCTTATATAGTAAACTGGCCATTACAATAGCTTTCCCTACGGACTCTTGCTGATGGGGTCTTGATCCTACCATAATTAATTGTTGCACTCACTATCACATAAGCTCTTCCCACAGATAACGCCAATTGTAGGGACACGATTTTTAGACCAAGCCCAAAATGTATGGGATCTTGGCTCAGTGAGCTCAGTATAATAAATTTGTAGAGAATTGGTCAAAGAGCTAAGTTTTAGTGCATGGATAATGATTAATATGGTTTTGGAGGATGAGCAAACAAGAATTGAACCTAGTTTGTGCGAGAAAGTTTGTCCTCGAGGAGCTTTGCTCCAGTATATATTGGATGACAATGGTTACAGGAGTTGTTGAGATTGCTCCCTCCCTTTCTCTGTTAATTCTCCCTCATTTATATTACATCTCTTCCTTCATCTTTACCCTACATATGGACAGTTGATGGTTTATGCTGATACTTGTCCCATCAGCCCCTTTTAGAAGTCTTCCGGGGTGGTTGTAAGGTTGGAATAATCTTTGTTTAGAGGTCACTTCCTCATTAATGAGGCCAGAGAGTGAGTTCTGAGCATTTAATACTGATGGTAGCGATTTTTCCCTTAGATATTTTTGGGTTCCCATCTTTCTTATACGTTTATGGTGCACGTCCCTATCATTAGAGCTTCTTGGAAGATCACTTTGATCATTAGGATCTGTACCCGATCCGCATTTAGCTTATCCGAAGAGATATTCTTCTTTGGACTCGGACTACTCACGCTCTCGGCCAAAGCCCAAAACCCAATTGTATGTTTTGGGCCCATGACCCCACAATAAATATAAGGTATTTATGAAAGATTATCTCCAATAGGAGATTTAAGAGTGCACTGCCTAGAATTTATCCTAATTATTTAATTGTTATATATTTTGATTTATTTTATATAATTATAGTAAAATTACTAATTACATTAAGATTTTTCATGAAAAAAGAAAAGAAAAAACATGTGCAAAATGTTTCATCATATTAAATATAAGGTCTTTATCAAAGATTATCTCCATTAGGATGGTTAAGAGTGCACTGCCTAGAATTTATCCTAATTATTTAATTATTATATATTTTGATTTATTTTATTTTATTATAATAAGAGTGATAGATCCATCGACAAAGAATCTATTTGTGAAAAGCTATGTAAACTTGCTCATTAAAATAGCATACCAGAAATTCCCATGATTGAGAAATACTCCTCAAACCAAATTTGCTTAACAACAAATGAGAATTCGATTCTAGCGCCAAAACAGAGGGCATATACAGTAATACCTTTTTTTTTATTACTACAGTAATACTTTAATCTTTCTTGAGATTAGTTTATAACATTATCTAAATATTTCTTCAATTATTTCATAAATCATAATGACTCAAGATCTCCTAATAATATGTTGAAACGCAAGTCTCAAGCTCAAAAAATTGGATTTGTATCTTGAGATTAGTTGTATTACGAGAATTATTAATATTGATTGAGTACTTGGAGAGAAAAACTAATGGTGTCTTGGGTGATTTCTTGGATTTTGGTTCCTCTATTAGATGTTTCCTTTATGAAAATTTATATCGAGAGTGTCAACTGTATTTGAAAAATGCTAAAAATGTTACTAATATAATTATAAAATCTTTACAAATTGATATATTAGTGAAAATAGTCAGTGCCATTATCAACAAAATATATTACTTTTTTGTCACCTCAACTTATAAAATTTATATAATAATAGTTAGATTTTAAAAAATTATTCTTAATTATTTGTTGGACTACACTTCTATGAAATATGTCAGGTCATTTAGAAACGTGACCCTTGCTTTTAGGAGGTGGTACTTTGCCATTTTAGACCCCTAAAAATTGTCATTTTTTTATTTTATATACAAAAATCTTTAAAAGTGTTTTATAATGTTAAAAATTTGAAATGAAGTCGTTTCAAAGGAGTTAACATAAACTTTTTGATGGTGATAGATAAAAGGACTAAAATGCAGATATTATCAAAATTAATAGATTAAAATGATAATTTTTAAATTTAATGGACTAAAATGAGAAGTGGTTATAGAATGTAACGTGTATTTTAAGATAAACTGTAAAAAAATGGCTATTTAAAAGTATTTTCTTTTAAAGAAATATTTTTAGAAACTTGAGGCTCTAAGTTATAAAAATACAAAGGCATACTTTTTATTAAAATTTTCCTTGGTTAGTGTTTGCAGTTAAAACTTAAATTAACTGTAAGAACTTCAAAACCAATCTATTTATCTATCTATAAAATATTATAAAAGTTAAATTTGAAAATTGGTGGATGAATGCTACAATTACACTTATTCATTTTTGAAATATACTACAATAACATGTGACAATTGCCTTTATTTAATTGGTACGATATGGAAAAATAATACTACATGTCAAAAAATTACTTGTACATTACAATATGTTTGCAATATTACTAGACGTGTGATATATAATTAAAAATTGTGCAGGACCTACCGCCCTAGGCCCTAGTTAAGGACGAGAAATTATAAGCCCCTGGAGGACCGACACTCCACATATGATTCATCTGCTTTTGATGCAAGTTGGGGGAAAAAACACAATGTTTGTGTCTGCTTTCCTATCTTTTGGGTCAGTTGAGTTGGCTTATCAATTCTTGCTTTCTCATTTGTTTTGAGGGGAAAACACTGTGTTTTTGTCTGCTATCCTATCTTTTGGAGGTCTTACAAAATAATAAAATTATGAGCTATTTAATTAACTAATTTATATATACATATATATATATATATATATATAATAAACATTACGAAAAACTTTTACCCTTAAAAAATCAATTCTAGTAATTAAAAATTATATTATCTAAGTTAATTAGATAGAATGATTTTAGTGTATGAAAAATTTGATTTGATTCACCGACCTTTTATCGTTTTAAGTGGCTGTGCGGTTCGATGTCAAGATCTCACAACATAGGCTAAATTGCTAACAAGTAACAACCATTATGATCGACGTTGGAAAGTTAAATCCTCCATTGACCACCGTTTCATTCACTGCCAGCAGCACCATTTGGCGGTTTGAATGGCTTGGCTTCGATCGGCGGGCTTGTTGGTCCAAATCAAGTTTTGAACAGCCTCAACATATATAGAAAACACTAAAAAGTTATTATTAGTCTTACTGCAAAAAGGTTTATAAACTAATATGACGTTACATGTGAAACACTAAAGATACTATTAGTCTTATTGCAAAAAGGTTTATAAACTAATATGACATTACATGTGATTAGTATCGCGTCAATATAATAGATAATTTTTTCATTAACTTTTAATTTGGTATTTAGAAGTAGATGATTTTTTTTAAGAGTCAACATCTCAATTTATAAGATTTACATAATATAATTTATAAATTATAGAAAAAAAGTATGTAATTAAATTTATTATAATTTTCATAGTATTATTCCATCATAACATGTTGGACTACACTTCCAGCTTTATCAAGAAACGTGACCCTTGATTAGGCCATCAATTTCCAGCACTAATTGAGGAAATAGCATATTTAAGGCAAAACTTAAAGTTACCAGATAGCACTGAGTCCTATTGTTTTTGTTTTTATTTTTATTTTTGGATAAATTGATGGTTACGATCGAGAAAGAATGGAATTGTGTTATTGTTTGGCTGTTGCAATCTTGAGTTTAATGGGCGAGTGGTGAATGTAGATTATTGAAAAAGTGGGCATATCAATAATATATATATATATATATTTTTTGTAGAAATGTGGCTTCTGAAGATGGAAGGTGGTTTCAGGTAAGATATAGATGAGACACTGTACTATCTATAAAAAAAAATGGTTATGAGAGTAGAGGTGGATTTGAGGATGATTTTAAAGAGCTAATTCAGTTTAGTTTTTTCATTTTGGATTTTGTTGTTGCGAGAAAAAGCTTGTTTATGTTCACTTGTGTAGTAAACAAGTCAAGCTCATCCCAACTATAGGCAAAATTATTAAATGAGTCAAACTCAAACATGATAATGTGTTCGTGAATAAAGTCGTGAACATGAGAACTCAAATTAATTATATACTATACTATATATTTATATGTATACTTGTCTAATAATATATTTATAATATAAACTTAAAATTAGATTGTATAAGTTTGCAAATTTGTTTATGTAATATAAAATTATTGTCTATAGTTTATTCATAATATGAACAATTCATTTGTAGTCAAAGACTCAAAATTCATAATTTTGTGAAGGGGCAAAATATTTTAGTCATAGTTTTACTATATATAGGAAAAAAAAATAAGTTAATAATTAGCACATGAACAAGCTTAAGCTTACTTGACAAGTAAATGAAGTAATATTAAACATGTAATATTGTTTGGTGGTGAACTTAAGCTTGACACGTGTTTGAAATAAATTAAATGAATAAGCCTAAACTTTTAATACATAGCTTGACTCGACTTTGCATGTTTACGGCCCTAATTTAGAGGAGATGATGATGATTGTGGCCTCGGGTATTTCTTAATAAATTTCCTAAAAAAAATTATTAGTGTAATTGTTAAGTAGACTCCTCAGTCAAGTGATGCCCCCCAATGTGGAATGCATGGATAGGAATTACCTAATATTTTACTGTGCAACTTAAATCAACGCTAAGAGCACTCTCATCAGGTGTGCCAAATGCCAAATATTTGGCATTTGACACACCAAACACCAAAAACTATCCCTCATCAGCTCTTCCAAATCTCAAAAAATTTGAGACATAGCTACAGTACCTTCTCAAATATAAGACGATACGGACAGCCATGTCTAAACACTATTTGGCTTATTTAATTTGTTTTTTCTCTCTCTTCCTATCAGATGTCTCTCTTTATTATTTTAATGTGTAGTAAATATTATTTTAATGTATAAAATTATAGTATAGAACATCCGATAAATGGTATGTTGTAAAATGATGTGCTAAAATGATAAAGTAGATTTTTGATGTGTCAAAATAACATTTTTTATAAGAGAACTGATGAGAATGCTCTCAATACTGCAAGATGCCAAAACGTTGTGACAGCTTGAAAATTTTGGCATAAAAGTATGTTATCTGTAGAATTATCAATTATGGCTTGTCCCACCCACTCAATTTTCAGCTTTAGTTGTAGAAAAATGTTTGTTTAATACATACCGCATTTTTATGTCATAGCAAGAGCTTCAATAATGCAGGGAAAGACTTTCCATATAGTTTACTTTTGGTGCCAAGGGACCCTAACTAAGGACCAACACTACAGTTAGTGTTTCGTTTGCTTTTGATGCAAGTTTGGAGAAAAACACAGGAATTCCATCCTTTGACTCACTGGCCTTATCTATTCTTTCTTTCTCTTTCGTTTTCGTTATTTGGATGTGTCTTTAAAATATAAAAGGTAATTAGGTTCTTGACATTACATTTGCTTTTATTTTTGGAGAAGGTCTTATAAAATTCAAAAAAAGTTCTATTCTTAGATTCTTGATGAATCACTGTATACAAAGAAAATGAAAAGAAAAACCATTTTTTTTTTAACAAAAAAATGATTTGATATTTGAGGGGGAGGAATTTGAATCCTGAATGCCTTTGTTGAAAATAACAGAGAGTGTTAATTAAGCTATAATACTCTTGAATTTGAAATATTATTAAATGTATGAATAATTAAGAGAGGAGAAATTGAAACATATCAAGTTAACACTTGTAGATAAGAAGCCTACTTTGTTTACAACATTATGCCTTGTAAGTATATGTTATTGTCATGCATGGTAGTACCTAGATTATAAACAAGCTACATTGACAAGTATAAAAAGTTCAAGATTTTTCTTTTGATTTCATTTTGAATAAGAGCTAAACTTGAGCTTGTTTACAAGTTATAATACTTTGTTAACTCAATTTTTTTAAATTTCCCTCACCATATAGTAAAAATTAAGACTAATTTTTTTTTTTTATCCTTAACAAATCCATGCTATTAATTAATAAATTATATTATCGGAGTTAATTAGATAGGATAATTTTAGTATATGAAAAATTTGATGCAACAATCTTATATTATTCAAACTTATCAATAAATTTTACTACAAAATAGACTATTTTTATTATCAATAAATTTAAAACGATATTTTAATAATTTATAAATTTATTTACAAACATACATATAATCTAATCTCAACTTTATGTAAGCTTATTTTTATATATCCCTTTGGGGACACGCATATGGTGGGTTGAAGGGTATGTAGTAATTTAGATGTCCTAAGTTCCATATATATATATATATAAATATATATATATATATATATATATAATGGAAGTAGTTTCTTAGTTTTTGACAAGACTATTTTATTTTTCACCCATGAGATACCTTGAAAATTTCATGGACCAATAGTGTAGAAAATAAAACTTAGGGCCTCTAGGTCACAACATTATAAAATTATAAAAGGCTAGTATTTAAATAAATGTATATTTAATTTTGTTTATATCTATAATATGCACACATTATAAATTTCAAAATTTGTAGCTAAGTAACTCAAAACTTATTATAGCATAATAACGAAGTTAACATTATACCTTTTGTTATATAAAAAAATAAAAGTAGTAGTCTTTTTCCTAGAATACACAATAATTGCAGTTTTTCATTACACCAAATCACCAATAATGCTTCAGGAGCATGCGGGGAACACGTTGTTTCCTTTCGGTGTGGGGGCCAATGGGCCATGGCCCATCATTCGCTTTTGACTTATGAAGCCCACGTGTATCATGAATCACGCCAGCACTCAAGAGTCAAGACCAGGGTCTTATATATATTTTCTCTCACATGTCATTCTAAGATTACCGTTCTCACTAAGATATAGTCAATTTCTTCTACTTCACTGAATTTCCTGGTAATTAAATTTCAGTGAAGAACCTACTCTTAGGATTTGGAGCTTAATCAAAACTTTTGGGTGGCTGCAATTGCTCAACAAGTCAACAAACTCACTGGTAGTATCTCTATTCTTTTTTCCTCTTTTAGGTGCTCATAGTCATAGGATTTTCTTTCTTCAATTTATAACTTCCCATTGGGAAACAGAATATGTCTTTGTATCTTTTTCTCACATTAACTCATTGAGTTAGTACGTTCTTCTGAATATCACTCGTCTATTGTTCTAATATAGATCCTTACCTTTCAAACCAATGGCCTATTTGCCCATTAGTGCATTCACTAGATTATTACTGGATCATTTTTTTTTGAATAAAATGATGGTTATAACCGGGAATGGAGAATTTAAATTTTGAATGTTGCAATTGAAAATAAAGTAGGTTTAAATATAGTATGTCAATGTCATAGATTTGATCTTTTTTTTTTTTTTTTTTTTTTAAAGTGTCATAGATATGATATTTTTTTCTTCTCCTTTTATACTTGGAAAATAAATGATAGACTATATGGTTCATAATTGATACTTGATAGAGCATAAATAAAGGATAAAATACAAAAATCACCCTTGGGGTAGAGCTAATATCAAGTACTACCAAAACTTTTTCAAATTATTCTATAAATCCAAACAACACTTAACATCATTTTAAAGTTTCCTACTCTTTTAAGTCTTCTACTTCCTTCTAATAGTAATAGATAAATGGAAAAGAAAGATTGGGGAGTAGAGGAATTTTCAAATAATATTAAGTATCATTGGTTTTATGGAGCAAATTGAAATTCTACTTTTTCATAAATTAACCCCAATCTAAAGGATAATTTTTGCATTTTATCCTAAAGAAAAACACTCACAGGGAGAGAAGATTTTATTCAAATGATTTTTTTTTTCTTTAAATCCACCAAAAAGAAGATGACCTTAAAAAGAAAAAGAAAAAAAGTTTATACCATAATGTTTTTAATTTGTTTTAAGAGGACACAATAATTAATTGCAATTTCTCATTACACTAAATCAGCAATATTGCTTCAAGGAATAAATTCTTAATGCGGTGAACACCAAATCACCATTATTGAGATCCATGCGGTTTCCTTTCAATGCAGGGGTCGTACGCTTATGACTTATGAAGCCAACTTTGGAATACATGCATTTATTATTTTCGCATCGTTGTACCCCACAGTTACGTGTATTATTTACAATCATCCAAGCAAGCACTCAAGGCCAGGGTCTTATAGTCTTATCTAGTCCATCTTATCTCACAGATCGTTCTAGGCTTACCTGAGTTACCACCGTTCTCACAAAGATATCATTCATTCAATTCACAATAAAAAATGGCGGAAGGAGTTCTGTTCGATGTTGAACAATAATGCAACAAGCCGGATTGCAACGTTGTGATAGGTCCAACTCTTTGACATATAACTATATAAGGATCTATCATCTGTAGAATCAAGGCATGTCTGGCCCACTCAATTTTCAGCTTTCAGTTGAGGAGACAAATGTTTATTTCCTTCGAAAAGATTAGGAAAAGAAAAAGCTGATGAAAGACTGCAAGCGACTTTCATCTACAGTTGCAACATTTAAGTACGTTAAATGTTGCAATGAGCTATACCATGAGTATTTCATAGGTTGTTGATATCTTCTTTAGACTTTTTTATTCATTTTTGATAAATCAATAGCTGGGGATAAGGGATTTGGAACTCGGACGTCTCTTTTTTAAAAATTAGGAAGTGCCAGCTTAAGCTAAATGACTTTTGGCATATATCTTTAGTTTAAAGTGTCCGTAATTCCTTCTTTTTATTTTTTTGTTAATCTATTATCTATTTGTACTTGGTTGAAATGAATACATAAATCAAGCTTCATGTGAGAAAATTTTTATGAAATATACTGATTCAAACTTTACAATTTATATATATATATATATATATATATTTGATAATTTGGCTTTTGAAAAAAAATTAGAGATCAATAACCTGGCTGCTTACTTATTACTAATTAGTTCCACTTACTGAACGAATTTACATGTCTCGTAAATTCTCAATGTCTCTTTATGATTAAAATTTGCACTTAATATTATTTTTTCGAGAAGAAAATTTTTAGTTAACATCTTCTAATTGTCAGATGCATTTTTTTTTTACCTGTTTATGTTTAGTGGGAAAGCACAATTTTGTTCGTTGAACTTTGCACTAAAATCTCAAAAATTGAGTCAATTGATTTCATTTGTAAATATTGATTAGTTCAAGGTCTAGAGACAGTCTGCCCTTCTTGCCAAGAAAAGGAGAAATTATAAGGTGTTCATGGTAGACAATTGATGTAGTCCATTCCACTAAAAGACTTCCACCTGTTTGAAATTGTTGAGTCAGAAAATTTTTTAAAACAAAAATTGATTACTGACTTAACAATTTTAAATGAGTGAGAGTCTTTTAATGAAATGGTGGATAAGTGATGTGGTCCACCAGAAATTTGTATAATTTCTCCAGGAAAAAGCGCCATCCTAGTTTAAAATATCTTTATTCCTTGCCGAGGACCGATTTGTGCTTAATTTTTTATATATGACTTGTAGGTATCGTAGTTATCATAATTTGTTCCGCAACTACTTCCGAGTGAAACGGATGCAACTATTTTGAAGATACATCCATTAAACTACATCCGCATATTGTTTGGTATCTTATTCTAAATTCACACAAAAAATTATAGAAATAAGAAAATGTGAATAGCACAATTGATAATTTAATCCTTAAACCAACACAATTGATAATTAATCCCTAAACCAAATGGCAATCGGCTGAAACTTGTGTTCGGGATCCACTGAGGCTAGTCTGCCAGATCATTCAAAACAACGGCCCATAGGCCGATTAGTGCATTCAGTGGATTACTTGGATTGGCCCATTAACCCTTCTCTGGAACGATGGTGGGCACTCTTTCACTCTCTCAACTTTTGATTGTGGATATTTTTTTTGGCTTGATTTAATTTAATTTATTTATTTACATATCATTGGTTTTTTCCCTGTTCTTGATAGAAATCGAAGTCCAAATTTCTTCATTGTTCTCTTCAAGAAATATAGAGTTTAATGAAAATATTTTGGTTTCAACAAGTTAACAACTTAATAATTGAATAGGTGATGTATCTGGAATCCTGGATTGGCCTTGAATTCCAGCTGTGTATTAGAATTTAGAATAGAGTGAAAATTGGCACTTAGTGATATCGGGTAATGTTTGTTTAGTATCTTGGTGTTCATTGAAAACAAAAGTGCATCACTTGGACTTGATTTCTCCTTTCAAATCAATCAATAATCCATAATTAAATGGAAATTAATCAAAGAAGCCAAGAGCAACGTTGGCTAAAGGGCCAAATACCATTATTGGCAAAAATTATTAGTGTTTTATCACTGTTTGAAAAATATTTAGCAATATATCACTTTTTTAAAATTCGAGAAAAGTTTGACATGAAATTCGAGTTCCATAAAAAAATGCTACTGATGTGCATCACTTGGACTTGATTTCTCCTTTCAAATCAATCAATAATCCATAATTAAATGGAAATTAATCAAAGAAGCCAAGAGCAACGTTGGCTAAAGGGCCAAATACCATTATTGGCAAAAATTATTAGTGTTTTATCACTGTTTGAAAAATATTTAGCAATATATCACTTTTTTAAAATTCGAGAAAAGTTTGACATGAAATTCGAGTTCCATAAAAAAATGCTACTGATGTGGATTATTTTAATTAAAAATGTCATGCGAAATTTGAATTTAAAAAACTCGATTTTTTATTATACTCATATTCACGTAAGAACTGCTTTCATATACTGATACGTTATACCTTCATGTAATAGAAAATTATACCATTTATTGTTTTTAAGTAAAAGCATGCAACATTTGTTAACACTCATCGTTAAGGTGGTGTTGTTTTTTTTTTATTTTCCAATTAAAGTAGGGCTAATTTAGTAAAATCATGCCGATTTAAACAGTGCCTATGCCGACTTATGGGTGCGCTGTCCAGCACCATTTTTTCACTCTTTTGAATTATTGGTTGACTAGGCATAGTATAGATGGTATGATATATGCCCGCTCTGTGTTTCTAGCCTTTCACGTGAATCTGCATCTCTTTTGCTTTAAGCTTCAATAATGCAGGGGAAACAGTGTCCACATAGTTTGCTTTCGGTGCAGAATATTGCAGAAGGACCGACACTACAAGACTTTTGAATTATAAATCTTATTAAGACTCATAATAGATATAATTTATTTTTGTTGAAAATTAAAAATTAAAATTTAAAAATATTATTGTGGTTGCACGATTTTCCTGGCCCAACTTCCGTTGATCGGGCCTTGGCCCAAAGCACAACCCACAATAAATATTTGTAGAGAATGGGTTAAAGAACTTGGCTTCAGTGAAAATTCTAGGTCTAATGCATGCAAGATATCTTTTGTTTCTTTGAAAGAAAAGAAAGAAAGTCAAGAAGGATTTCTCAAGCCCGATTTTATTTCTCTTCTCCCTCTTACAATTCTCCCGTCCCCCTCTTTGAGAGACTCCACTACATTATATAGCTCTCTTCTTTTCATCTCAACCTTACACACTGTTGACCATCTAGGCATCCACTTGAGCACTGTCCCATCGACGCCATCATCGGTCCCCTTGTGAGTTGCGAGACCTAGGCGGACTTTGTTCAGAGTCATTTCCTCATTAATGCGGCCAGGAGGGTGGTTGGGGTGCCATTAATGCGGTGGTAGCCATGCGAGATATTTTGGAGTTAATTCATTTTATATCTTGGGGACGGTGAGCCAAGATGGTGAGCACAGTTCCTTGTATCCAGGCCTCGTGATTTCGAGGAGTAATTTTGCTCGGACGGGTCTTCTTGGAGCTACCGGGATTGGATAATGTTGCCTTCGAGACTCTTCCTCGGACAGACGCTCCTCGGATGGGCTCGAGTTAGGAATAGCCCATCATTTTTGGGCGGCCCCCACAATAGCCCCTCAAAACTTCGGTTTTAACCTCCTCCGAGGAGAAAAGCGGGGTTTTGATATTTGTGCGTGGAGGGAAATAAGGAGATCGTGGGGTGCGCGTGCGGACCGTTATTTTTGACGCGCCACAATTTACGAGACGTGGCTATTAAATCTTGGAGGCGTTATGTTCCCTTCATCCAACGGTTTGGCGTGGATCGAACGGCCATCGTTTTTTCTCGCGTTTTTAGGCGGGGGTGATCTTTTCTCTCTCCTCCTCGCTATATAAGACGTCGTGGGGTTCGATTTCTTCTCTCATCGCATTTCACAAGCCCCAAAAGACTCAGAGAACTCCATCGCCTCCCCAGAGACATACGAACGCTTGCGTCCGTCACGCCGCCGTAGCCGTTTTTGTGAGGCGCTTTTTCCAAGAGAGATTTCCGGGCGTCCCCTTGAGCATTTTGTGAAGGTACCAATACGTTCCGCTTTTCTCACCGTTTCAATTTCCTCCTCGGACTCTGTTTTTCTTTTCAGTCTTTACTTTCATTTCCCAAGTTCAGTCCGGATGGGTAGATTCGAAAAACTAGTAAAAACCCCGGTGCTATGGAAGCCTTTAGGGAGAAATACCGCATTCCCCGAGGGTTGGGTTGCAGTCTTGTCCTATTGAAGGGATCTTGACAGATAGAGGTGAGGGGAAGTTGTCATCCCCATGATTGCCTTCATAGAGGGAGGGATGACACTTCCCATGCGTAGGATTACAAGGGAATACCCGATCAACCATAGGTTGACGCCGTATCGTGTGCCCCGAATATGTTCAAGATACTAGGTCGTGTGTGTAGACGTCTTAGACGAGCGGATGAATCTAGGCCTTACTTGGCATGATGTGGCCTATATGTACGAGTGTCACCGCCTCGGGGAGGATGGGTATTATCTCAAATCCCGGAACGAGGATGTTAGGTTGATCTCTTGTCTCCAAAGATTCAATAAGACCGTGAAGAATGACTTCCTCATTGTTTCCGGGGAGTGGTTCGACGATATTCATTGTCCAACTCGGCCAGGACACCCAGGTGCGGCGTCTTTAGGATTGATCCTTCTTGGGAAAGGATTTAATGTTAAGGGGCTATTATTATATATATATTTTTTGCTTTACGTGTAATGGGAGAATTTCATGGGCTAACCCCACTTTTATTGGGTGTTTGCAGAAAAAATTCACGTTTTTGCTCGGATAGACCTTACAAATGTGCAGTAGTATTTGAACTATCTTCTCGTGGTCGGAGATTTACGTTAAGGTGACAGACGATTACGTGCGGCCCATCGGTTCAGGCTACGAGCCTCGAGCAAAGCTTTCCGGGCAATCGGTCACGCTATAAGGGCGGGCGGTCCGAGGTTGGCTAGGATTGACGTATCCCGACACGGGTTCTTGGCTCCACACGACTTGCCACCAGTAGTCTTGCTCGGGGGTCGAGACCCTTACTTAGCGGAGCTTGACTTCCTCCGGTAAATGAGCCTGGCGCCGCTCTTTGCTCGATCGAAGAAGAAATCAATCTTTCGTCTCTCTCTTGAGGAAGAAATAGACGAGTTTTACTTCGAGGAGGAAATTCAAAGCAATATCCTTTAGGGGAGTCTTCCAACCCTGAAGCCGAGCAGGACCGACATTCCGCAGTTGGTGTTCCCTCGATAGTTATCTGCTCGGACGATTCCTCGGACGAAGAGGTTGAACCCATGGCAGGAAAAGGGAAGTCCTTGAGGGAGTTGATGGCCTCAAGAGGGAAAGGTCGGTCACCAAAGGGTCAATCTTCGAAGGGGCTAACTCCGTCACGGCCAAGACCCTTCCCCGATGGTCCCCAGTGGTGTCTCGGACCGGGCCTTAAGGCCAATCCGGACCTGAAGAAGAAGAGGCGGTTGATACGCCCGAGGAAGGCGAGGTGGCATCCAGCCCACTAAGCGTGAGAAAAACACACGGGCGCCAAGGAGTAGAAGGGGAAACTCCTCGGACAAAGCAGGGATGAGGGGAACTCGGGTGAAGTGCGTACTTCCCCTCGCCCATGGGACCCCAAGTTGGAGCTGGACGGGCTTGCTATTCCTTACACCGCTTCAGTCCGAGAGTATAATCGTGGCCGGGTAGGGTACGTGGCGGAGGCCTTGGAGCAGCCCCTACTCCTTCCTCGGGATATAGAGGCCTACGGCGGTGCAATCGATCCGAGCTCTTCCTATCCCTAAAAGGATCTCGCCTTGGTAAGTAGTCCTTTCTTTGTTTTATCAATTTACTTGCTCTGTCAGATTATGTATTCTTCTTTTAAGGACACCCTTGTTTCGTCATGATTACTCAAAGCAGTGTTCGTGGGTCGAGGAGTTTTCCGCAGCAGTAGTAATTTGGCCGAGGCCGAGACCCGTGCTCGGACAGAGGTGGAGAAAGGATTGGGGTCCCTCAAGCATGATCACATTAAACTCGCGGCTGAGTTCAAGGACTCGGAGAACCGGCGTAAGAGTGCAGAGGGTGGCTTGAAGAGTGCCGAGGACCAGGCGGAGGACCAGCGCAAACAACTTTACACGGCTCGGCTTAACCTCAACACCGAGAGGCGGCGGTGCGGGACCTCAAAAGCGCCATGCAAAAAGTAGAGGACGAGTTGAGGCGGGTAAAGGAGGATGCTCAGCTGATCCGAGAGGGGACGGAGGCCGAGAAGGCGGCCGCTCGACGGCTTGGGGCCGAAGAGACGGAGGCCGAGGCTTTTCGAGGAGATTCCGGAGGTATGCGGGGAGTACCGCAAAGCATTTCATGGGCTCATGCTCTTGATCTTTGCGGGAGTTCCTGCAGATTCGCACTAAGATTGCCCGAGAGTATCTTCTTTCCTCGGGAGATCCGTGCAAAACCCGATGATGCCCTAGCGGCTCGAGAGCGAGGATCCGACGGTGCCGATGTCGCCGTTACGCCGATTTGACGGAGGTTCCCTCCGCAGTCCCACCACCGAGGCTCCTCCTCCTCGGCCAACAGAAGGAAGATCCCCCACAAGCTTAGCCCTCTAGGTTTTCATTCCTCATTTGAATAGTTTTCTCTCTCTCTTTTTTTTTTTTTTTATGAGAGTTATCCTACTTTTCCTTTTTTTTTTTTTTTTTTTGTAAGGACCTCTCTTGTTAATGTACTTGGCATATGAATATAAGATGTTCGTTTTGCTTATTATGGATGTATGTCAAGAACGCTCTTTTATTTTAGACATTTGATATAATTTAAACACGGGAGTTTTTGGCACAGTGCACTTGATGACCGTGATAGTGCTAGGCTGCGCGCACGCGCTAAAAGTGATTTCCTTTAAGTAATAATCTCCCAATCTATCATAAGTAACAATTTCCAAGTCTGTGGTCCGAGGAGCCATGCAGGACTTAGGTTCTGTTCAAAACTATGAATCGTCATGAGTAATAATTTCCCCAAAGCTCGTGGTCGGGAGCCAAGCAGGACTTAGGTTCTGTTTAAAACTATGAACTTTCATGAGTAATAATTTCCCAAAAGTCGTGGTCCGAGGAGCCAAGCGGGACTTAGGTTCTGTTTAAAACTTATAAATAATCGGCTTTAACATTGTTTTTACCCTAAGCCTCGGTCCGAGGAGCCATGCAGGACTTAGTTTCTTTTTAAAACTTATAAATAGTTGCAATGTAGTCAGGCAAGTAGCGGATAGTCATGAAAGAAAGCATATGCTAAGCCATTCTCATTAATAATAATACCTCTTAAGGTTGTTTACATTCCAGGGTCGAGGTACTGACTTTTTCATCTAAATCTTCTAGGTAGTATGCGCCTATCCCGCCACGGATGTGACACGGTATGGTCCCTCCCGGTTGGGCCCCAACTTTCCCCAAGAGGGGTTCTTTGCGTTGCCAAGGACTTTTCTCATCACGAGATCACCTGGACCCCAGGTCGCAATCGGCGTTAGCATCGCACCCTTGTCTCGACTTTTCACGATGATAATAGGCCATGTGAATCGTGGCCTTTTCCCTTCTCTCCTCGGCTAAGTCCGGACTTCTTCCTAGCAACTCATCGTTATCGCTTGGGGTGAACGAGCTAGATCTCAACGTGGGGAAATTGTTCTCGATCGGAAGCACGACCGGCCCCGTAAGTCATTGAGAAGGGGTTTCACGGTTGAACGCCGCGGCGTTGTCCGATATGTCCATAAGACGTGTGGTAGCTCTTCCGCCCATCTTCCCTTGGATTCATCTAGTCTTTTCTTCAATCCGTTCACTATGACTTTGTTTCTGACCTCGACTTGTCCGTTTCCTTGGGGGTATGCGGGGGTGGAATATCGATTAATGATCCCAAATTCACGGCGGTACTCTCGAAATTCTTCTTTGTCAAACCGGAGGCCATTGTCGAAATGAGTGTTCTTGGAGTCCCGGCGGGTGATAATGTTCTTCCGGATGAATTTACGGGCATCCACGTCCCCGATGTTGGCCGAGGTTCAGCCTCCACCCATTTGGTGAAGTAATCGGTTCCGACTATTATATATCGCTTGTTCCCCCAGACCCTGGGAAAGGCCCGACAATATCGAGGCCCCATTGCGCGAACGGCCATGGACTGGAGAGTGGGTTGAGCACCCCTCCCGGTTGGTGGATATTCGGAGCAAATCTTTGGCACCGATCGCACCTCTTAGCATATTCCTGGGCCTGTCTCTGCATGTTCGGCCACCGGTATCCTTGAGTGAGTGCCCTGTGTGCCAGCGATCTTCCTCCGGTGTGGCTCCCACATACTCCCTCATGCAACTCCTCAAGAAGGGACTCGGACTCTTACGGATGTACACAAAGTAAGTATGGTCCAAAGTAGGAGCGCCGATAAAGTTTGCGGTCCCTCGATAGCCGAGAAACGAGGAGCTTTTCGTCGTATCTTCTCGGCTTGAGTTTCTCTTCCGGGAGGATATCGTCTTGGAGGAAATTCCTTATGGGGTCCATCCAAGCGGGACTCTGTCTTATCCGGTGGACTTGGGCCGGGTTTCCAATGAGGGGACTGGCCTTGACTAGATCTTCTACTAGAATTATTCGTGGCAAAGCGCATGCCGAGGACGTGGCAAGAGCGGCGGCGAGTCCGCATGAGTGTTTACGCTCCGGAAATGTGTGTCGATGGAAGGATTCGAAACTCGTCTGCTGCCGTTTGATTTGTCCCAAGTACTCTTGCATCCTTGTATCTCGAGCTTCTAGCTCTCCCATTACTTGTCCGACCACTAATAACGGAGTCCGAGAATGCTTCAACTATTCTTCCGCCCAATCCTCGAACCATTGTCATCCCCTGGAGTAAGGCCTCGTATTCGGCCGTTGTTCGTAGTCGAGAATCCAAGTTTCAATGATTTTTCAATGACAGCGCGCCGTCCGCGATATTAAAACTATCCCAACTCCCGATCCTCTCGGTTGGCCGCGCCATCCACATAGATCTTCAATGCATGGACTCCCCTGGCCGAGACTGCGCCAACCAGTTTTCCACCCAGGTCTTTCTTCTCGGTCATCGTTTCTATAAAGGGCTCAAGCAAACTCCGCTACCAAGTCTGCAAGGACCTGTCCTTTGACGGAGGGTCAGGCATATATTTAATATCAAAGGCCCCCAAGAGAGCACTCCACTTAGCGATCCTTCCCGTGTAATCGGGCGCCAAGCACGGCTCGGAGGGGAAGCCGAGTCGAATGATGATCGTGTGTGCACGAAAGTAATGGGGAAGCTTAGGGTTGCGTGCACTATCGCGAGAATGGCCTTTTCTATAGGTAGGTATCGTGCCTCGGCCTCGTGTAGTGATTTGCTCACATAGTATACCGGTCGCTGCACCCCATTATCATCCCGTATTAGTACCATGCTTACGCGTGGGGAGCTACGGCGATGTAGGCAACAAGACCTCGTCCCCGCCTCCTGGTTTGGACATAATGGGTGGTCGGGACAGGTAGTCCTTAAGCTGCTGGAAAGCTTGAACGCAATCCTCCGACCATCCGAACTCTTTCCACTTGTTTATCGGGAGGTAGAAAGGGCGGCATCGATCCGCCGATCGCGATATGAATCGGCTTAATGCAAAGCAATCATGCCGGTGAGCTTCTCGCACTTCCTTCGGGTTCCGAGGAGTCGTAGGGTCGTTAATGGCTTTGATTTGGTCGGGACTTACTTCTATTCCCCTGTGGGTGACCATGTACCCTAGGAATTTTCCGGACCCGACTCGAATGAGCATTTGGAGGCATTGACCATAAGCGGTGCTCCTCAAGATAGCGAAGATGGTTCCAAGGTCTTCCACGTGCTCGGACACCCTTTTGCTCTTCACGACCATATCGTCTATATACACCTCAATAATTTTGCCCGGTGTGGGCTCGAACATCCGAGTCATCATCCTTTGGTATGTTGAACCTGCGTTCTTTAGTCCGAAAGGCATCACCTTGTAATGATAATTTCCGATGGGCGTCATGAAAGCCGTTTTCTCTTGATCCTCTAACGCAAGGGGTATCTGATGATAGCCTTGGAAGGCGTCCAGGAAACTCATTCGAGGGTGTCCCACGGTTGCGTCCACCAATCGGTCAATTTTGGGTGGGTAAGGAACGGGTCCTTGGGGCACGCCTTGTTCAGGTCCGTGAAGTCTACGCAGACCCTCCACTTCCCCGTCTTCTTCTTCACCACCACTGTGTTCGCTAGCCATTCGGGATAAAAGACCTCTTTGATAGCCCCTGCCCTTTTTAACTTAGCCACCTCGTCTCTCACGGCATTAGCGTGCTCCTTTGAAGGGCGTCGGGCGGTTGCTTCCTCGGAGTGGAAGAGGGGTTGACATTCAAGTGGTGACAAATAAGGCTGGGATCAACTCCGGGGCATCGTAGGCGTCCCAAGCGAATACATCAACATTTTCTCCGAGAAATCGACCAGTTCCTCCTTTTCTTGAGAGGGCAGTTCTGAGTGACCCGAAAGAACTTCTCCGGTCATCGTTGATGACAATCTTATCAAGACCTTCACACATTGTCTCCTCGGCCATCCCCTCGTTATTTTTTGCCGAGGAGGTGGTCGCTATAAGCTCTTTGATTCCGAGGACTGGACCAAGGGCCGATGTAAAACGGCGGCCATCACACATTTCTGGACAAGGCACGATCTCCTCGGATTTCTTCTACCCGTCCTTGGGATGGGTATTTTACTCGGTGAAGTGTGGAGGTCACGGCCTCGAGGTCGTGGATCCATGGCCTTGCTACTATCGCGGTGTAGGGCGAATAAGCGTCGACCACTATAAAATTCACCTCCACCACTTCCGCCCCGTCCGTCATGACGGCAGCCGGATTAGCCCCTTTGGCGTGACAAGCTTCCCCTCAAAGGCGAGGAGGGGGAATCATAAGCCGTTAAATCTTCTCGGCGTCAAGTTTAGCCCCTTGTATAGGTCGGGTACATTATCTCCACCGCACTTCCCGAATCTACTAGCACCCTTTTAACGTCAAAGCCCCCAATCCGCAAGGTGACTACCAAGGCGTCATCATGAGGTTGAATCGTTCCCTCTTTATCCTCGTCCGAGAATCCTAATATCGAGAGCTTCCCTTTCTTAATCTCTTGGGCTCTCTTTGCCCGCCCTTGTAGGGGAAATGATCCACGGCCGCACACAGGGATGGGCGGCCCGGTTCTTCCTGGTGCGGCGAGGATGACATGTATCGTCCCGGTGGGGGTCTTAAAGACATGTCCCTTCGAGGTTCTTGTGTTGCTTGGCGGGATGGCCGCTTGATGGGTGCAGCGGTGAAGTAACTTTCCTTCTCGGACCAATTGCTCCGGTGGTTCCACAGACTCTGCAGTCCTCGATAGTGTGCCCGTGGTCCGATGATAGTGGCGGTACAAGTTTTGGTTTTTCGTCTGGCGGGGTCTCGCCATCTTTCCCGGCCACGAAATAGGGTTCGTCCCTTACTTTCTCCATGCACTGTTGTAATCTGGCTCTCACGAATACGGCATTCTTTGCTGCGGGGGTTGCTCTGCCCACCCCGCCGCGAAAAATCTCTCCTCGGTGACCAGGGTTGTGACGTTCGTCACGAAATCATTGGCTTTAGGGATGGAGGTAACCTTTTCCTTTCCCTTCCCTTGCAGGTGATCCTCCTCCACTCTCTTGTATTTGTCGATCCTATCCATTAGCATTTGTTGGACGTTAGCGACGGGTTTTCCAGTGAGGGATTTCCTTAGGCCGTGCCCGATGGGGAGACCGCTCTTGAACGTGCTGATAGCAACATTATCATGGTTGTCATCCAAATCATTATACACCTCCCAATACCTGTCCGAGTACGCTTTAAGGGTTTCTCCTTCATGCATGGACAAGGACAAGATGTGAGCCGAGAGGTCGAGGGACTATAGTGTTTGTAATGAAACGGGAGCAAAAAGCTTGAGTGAGTGTTTGTAGGAGCTTACGGAGTTTGTCTTGTGTTGAACCACCTCATCGCCATCGATCCCAAGTGGATGGGAAGATTTTGCACATCGGGGCCTCGTTTTGCGAATAAATCGCCATTTTCCTGGTTAAAGCGGCTCACGTGCTCCACCGGGTCCGTTTTGCCGTAATAGATGGCGAACGCCGGTTGGTTGAAGCGTCTTGGCGGCTTAGCCTCTTTGATTCTATTCGTGAAGGGTGACGGAGACTGTTCGGGGGCCCTTTTCATGACATCGCTCCCGAGCCTTGGTGGACGGGTTCTCGTACTTCCGCATGGGCGTGGCTCCTTTTCATAAGAAAAGGTTTCGCTTGGGGGTCCTTGACCTTCGTCGTAACTCACGTCTTCCGCGTTAGAGGATTCGCCCGATCCGAGGGAGACCGTCTTCATTGCGCACGCCGCAACTTCCTTTTTAAGTCGTCTATTTCATTTTTGCATGGCCTGGTGACTATTTCGTCTCGGGACACATGACTTCTGTGTTTGAGCGTGGCTCAGCTCGTCCGGGTGGTATGCACACTCCCTTCACGATTCCCCCTTTCACCTGGTCCGGTTGGGTTATTTCGCCTGCGGGATTCGGCATGTCGTGTCATTTGGGAGTTAGCCTGGTGAGGATCTTCCTGGTGCGGGTCTAGTTCGACATGCTTGACCGTTGCACAGGCGATGCCCTAGTTCTTCCCACAGGACGACGGCGCCAATTGTGGTTGCACGATTTTCTGGCCCAACTTCCGTTGATTAGGCCTTGGCCCAAAGCACAACCCACAATAAATATTTGTAGAGAATGGGTTAAAGAACTTGGCTTGAGTGAAAATTCTAGGTCTAATGCATGCAAGATATCTTTGTTTCTTTGAAAGAAAAGAAAGAAAGTCAAGAAGGATTTCTCAAGCCCGATTTTATTTCTCTTCTCCCTCTTACAATTCTCCGTCCCCCTCTTTGAGGGACTCCACTACATTATATAGCTCTCTTCTTTTCATCTCAACCTTACACTGTTGACCATCTAGGCATCCACTTGAGCACTGTCCCATCGGACGCCATCATCGGTCCCCTTGTGAGTTGCGAGAGACCTAGGCGGCACTTTGTCAGAGTCATTTCCTCATTAATCGGGAGGGTGGTTGGGGTGCCATTAATGCGGCGGGGAGGGTGGTTGGGGTGCCATTAATGCGGTGGTAGCCTTCTGCGAGATATTTTGGAGTTAATTCATTTTATATCTTTGGGGACGGTGAGCCAAGATGGTGAGCACGAGTTCCTTGTCTGGGCCTCGTGATTTCGAGGAGTAATTCTTTGCTCGGACGGGTCTTCTTGGAGCTACTGGGATTGGATAATGTTGCCTTCGAGACTCTTCCTCGGACAGGACGCTTCTCGGATGGGCCTGAGTTAGGAATAGCCCATCATTTTTGGGCTGGCCCCCACAATTATAATAAAATAATTTTTAAATATATAAAATGTATCGTAAAACCTATTTTTAGAAAAAAAATTTCTGAAAAGAAAGACGTGTGAGTCCCGTAAGCGATGCATATGACCCTTTGTAACGCTTCAAGGGTATGCGGGGAACAGGTTGGGATCCACGCGGTTTCCTTCCGGTGCAGGGGCCCATGGGCCATGGCCCATCATTCACGGTTATTACTTGTATCATGAATCATGCAAGCACTCAAGAGTCAAGACCAGGGTCTTCTATTTTGATCACTCTGTCCAGTTCATTTTTTCTCTCACATATCATTCTAAGATTACCGTTCTCACAAAGATATAGTCAATTTATTCTACTTCACTAAATTGCCTGGTAATTAAATTTCGGTGAAGAACCTACTCTTAGGATTTGGAGCTTAATCAAAACTTTTGGGTGGCTGCAATTGCTCAACAAGCCAACAAACTCACTGGTATTATATCTATTCTTTTTTTCCTCTTCTATGTGCTCATAGTCATAGGATTTTCTTTCTTCAATTTATAACTTTCCCATTGGGAAACAGAATATATCTTTGTATCTTTTTTCTCACATTAACTCATTGAGTTAGTCCGTTCTTCTGAATATCACTCGTCCATTGTTCTAAATAGATCCTTACCTTTCAAACCAATGGCCTATAGCCCTATTAGCGCATTCACTGGATTATTACTTGGTGCATGGTCCTAAACTCAGAATATATACATTTCTTCTTCTTCTTCTTCTTCTTCTTCTTCTTTTGGGTAAATTGCATATATAAACATCTAATGTTTATTTCATATTTTAGATTAGATATTGATACATCAATCCATCTTTGTCATTCATTTAATTTATTCTGACCATAGCAGAACATATAAAAAGTGAAATTTATTAATTAAACTGTGTTTTTATATGGGGCTTATTCATAAATCATTTTAATGGCCATTAAATAGAGAAGGTAGAGAGAAACTCTTTTGTTTTTTTTAGAAGAAGAGAAACTCTATTTAGAGAGGAAGAAAGTTTCTCTTAAAGTGAGAGAGTAATTTTTAGAAAGCGATAAACAGAGACTTTGAAATAGTTCCAAGAGTTTGATAGGTTAATTGAAAAAAAATTAAAAACTTGGACATAAAGAGTACTAAAAATCTTTGGCCTGTTTTATTATATAATTTCGCCCCTTTTTTTAATAATGACAATACTTACATGAATGGTCTAAAAGTGCCATGTACCATTTTTCTATAAACAATAATACCAAAGCATCTTTCTTGCAGATGAATTTTGATTCTTTTTTCCTGAGGTGTTGCCAATCCTTTTTCTTATCACAATTATTTAGTTAGATATAATTTTACGAACTTATGATTAGGTTTGAGGAATTTATTTGTGGAGAAAGGTACAAATATGCCATACTTACACTAAAAAGAGATAACACAAGTTAAAAGTATTTGAGTTTGGATTATATTTAGTGCTCCTGTGCATCAGATGTGATGCATATACCATATGTGCCCTGAAATGACTCTGTATTAACATCTTATTAAATATTTAATGCATAAGAACATTGAATGGAAGCCAAACCCAAAAAAATCTACAAGTCTATCCAATTTACAAGACCAATAAGGTCTCTCAAACCCTCGACCGATAATTAATGTACATTTAATTGATTTTGCATAGGCATTGATAATTTGCTAATTTGCTAAACTGCATTCCCTGGCAATCATCTTTGTCTATTGTGATTTGTGATGGGCAAGGATTTTCTTTCACCTTGCAATTCAACAGTAAAATCTCATTAATATCACAGAACTTAGCAAATAAGTGGAATTGGTTCATAAGAAATAGACGATTAGTTTGCGTGTTAGAGGAGGGCGTAGATTACAATACAAACTGTATCAAACAATTTCACTTGAAGATATATTGCATTTCCAGATGTGAGTAGGTTTTGTTAGTGTAATACTGTAATTTACTATTTCTAATTTACCGTCTAGACGGATGAAAGAGAATTAAGAGGTGTGCCTCGCGCTCCAACAAAAAGGAGTGTCCGTTTAGCATTGGTATAGAGAGTAGAGCTTTAGTGTGCCTCTGGCAATGACTTAAAAATTCAGTTTTTTTTTTTTTTTTTTACTATTTAGCTTATTTTTCTAGTATTTATTCATTTTATTGTACTTTTTGGTATTATTCATGGGTTGTTTTACACTATTTCAACTATCTTTTAACTTTATCTAAAGTACTTTTAACAAAAAATTTTCAGTTTTAACTAAATAAATTGTTTCCAAACGGATATTTAAGGTTATGTTTGGTAATAATTTTTGTTTTCTATTTTCAAAATTTGTTTATGGGAATATAAAGAAAAAATAATTTTCTTGTATTTTTTAAATTAAAAGCATGTTTGGTTAGTTGGAATTTAAAAAAATAGTTTTTTGAAAAAAATACTAAAATATATTGTTGTTAAAATTTGAACTTTGATACCAACTCATTAAATGAGACAGATTCATTAAATTAAATACGTTTTTCATTGAGTTTTGAAGATTAGAAAGTGAAAAACAGTCTTTTGCATATTTCAGTTTCCTTTATAAATTTGAGTTTTGATAACAGTTTTTATTTTCTATCAATTTTAAATTGTCAAACAAGTCTTTTTAAGTCTCAAGAACATAAAATTGTTTTTGGAAACAAAAAATAAAAGGTAAAAATAGTTACCAAATATATCCTAAGTGTCCCTTTAGTAATAGGGTATTAATTTTCCTTTTTTTAAAACAAAATTAGAAAATTTAGTAGTAGAGCATTGCTGTAGTAAAAAAAAAAAAAAAAAAAAAAAAAAAAAACTCTGCTACTAAAATACCAAAAATTGGGAGATCTTATTCGAATGAATTTTTTTAAAAACCCACTGATTTAAATAATAATAATAATAATAATAATAATAATAACTGGCTGGTTAATGGGAAGACACAATAATTGCAATTTCTCATTAGCCATTACCCCAAATCATCAATAATGCTTCAAAAATAATGCGGGGAACACTTCGGGATCCACACGGTTTCCATTCGGTGCTGGGGCCCGTGGGCCATAGCCCATCATTCATGGTTATTTCGTTCGCTTCTGACTTATGAAGCCCACTTATGAAAAAATGTTTTTTTTTTTTTTTTTTTTTTTTTTTTTTTTAATTTATTTATTCACATCGTTATAGACTTAAAGTATACCTCACAATTACGTGTATCATGCATCGAGATAGACTTAAAGTATACCTCACAATTACGTGTATCATGCATCGAGAGTCAAGTCCACGGTCTTATATTTTGATCACTCTATTCCCTCAAAATATATGTATATATATTTTGATCGCTCTGTCCAATTCATTTTTCTCTCATAGATCATTCTAAGATTACCATTCTCACAAAGATATTGTATTCATTCAATTCACAGTAAGAAATGGCTGAAGGAGTTCTGTACGACGTTGCTGCACGAATCATCGAGAAAACAGGCGACCTAGCGGTCCAAGAGCTTGGACTACTCTGGGGTTTCAAAGAGGATATTGTAAGACTAGGGGATAAGGTTTCCACAATCAAGAATGTGATTCTGGATGCAGAGAAGAAGGAGCAGACCAATCAAGTCAAAGAGTGGCTGAAAAGGCTGAATGATGCCATTTATGATGCAGATGATTTGCTTGATGACATCTCCTGTGAAGCTTCACGACGGGAAGTGATGAGTCAAAATAAGATGGCCAAAAAGGTAGGCATCTACTTTTCCAAATTGAACCCGCATGCATATGCACTTAAAATGGCTCATGAAGTTAAGGCAATGATGGAGAGGCTAGATGCCATAGGAAGGGATAGGGTGCTGTTCCATTTTGAGGAGCGTCTTGAGGAGACACATGTTAGGAATAGGGCAAGAGAAACTCATTCTTTTGTGTGTGCTGAAACTGTTTTTGGGAGAGAGAATGATAAAAATGCAATTATAGGAATTCTTTTGGATTCTAATGTTAAGGAGAATGTTTCGATTCTTCCGATAGTTGGAATTGGGGGGTTAGGGAAAACCACATTAGCTCAACTTGTATTCAATGACGAAGAATTTAAGAAACATTTTGATCAAAAATTTTGGGTGTGTGTCTCCGATGACTTTGAGGTAAGACTAATTGTTGAGAAAATTATAGGGCCTGCAAAAGATATAAAAGAAGGAAATCTTGATTTGGACAATCTAGTTAATAAGCTTAAGGAAGAAATTGATGGGAAGAGATACTTACTTGTGTTAGATGATGTATGGAATGACAATCGTGAAAAATGGCTTGACTTAAAAAATATTTTAATGAGTGGTGGAAAAGGCAGTAGAATATTAGTGACAACACGTGAAGAGAAGGTTGCAAAGATTGTACAAACTATGCAACCACACTTTTTAAAGGGTTTAAATGAACACGAGGCTTGGCTTTTATTTGAGAAAATGGCTTTTGAAAATGGTCAAGAGCCAAAGGATCCAATCATTAAGTCAATTGGAATGGAAATAATTGAGACGTGTAGCGGAGTCCCTCTCGCCATAAGGAGTATAGGAAGTTTATTATATTTTAAAGACCCTGAAAAAGATTGGTTGTCATTTAAGAATAATGAACTTTCGAAAGTAGTTGATATCATGCAAACACTTAAATTAAGTTATGATCATCTTCCATCATATTTGAAGCAGTGTTTTGCTTATTGTTGTTTATTTCCAAAGGATTGCAAAATTCATAAAACAACATTGATTAAAATGTGGATGGCGCAAGGGTTCATTAGGTCTTCAAGTCAAGACCAATGCTTGGAAGATATTGGTCATGAGTATTTTATGGATTTGCTTTGGAGGTCATTCTTTCAAGAAGTTGAAGAAGATGGGAGAGGCAATATACTACTATTTAAAATGCACGATCTTATGCATGATCTTGCAAAATCAATAGCAACGTCTGATAGCGCCACATTTTATTCAAAAGAGGAAAGCACTCATGAAAAAACACGCCATGTATCATTTGATAGAATGTTTCTTTTATCATCAAGAATTCCAATCTCGTTGTATAAAGCAAGCAAGATAAGAACATTTCATTTGCCAAGTGAATCAAGAGACACATGCAAGCTTGGGTAAGTCAACTTGTCATGCAATTGTTTCAAGTTTTAAGTTCATTCGCTTGTTGGATCTACATGATATGGAAATTAAAACAATTCCAAGTTCTATAGGGAAGTTGAAGCATTTAAGGTATCTTGATGTATCTTATAATCCTATCAAGATGCTTCCTAATTCCATCACAAGATTGCATAATTTACAAACACTGAGACTCACTAGATGTTATCTAATTAAAGAATTGCCTAAAGATATTAACAAATTAGTCAATCTCATGTATCTTGAGATAGATGATTGTTGGAATTTGACTCATATGCCACGTGGACTGGGGCAATTGACTAAGTTAAAGACATTGTCACAATTTGTGATAAGTAAGTATACTTGTTTTGCCTTCACGCGTAACAGTGGATTGAAGGAACTCTATGAGCTAAACGAGTTGAGAGGTACACTAATGATTAGAGAATTGAGACACGGAAAAGATGCTACATTAGAATATAAGGATGCAAATATGAAAGAGAAAAAACATTTACAAGACTTGAGGTTACGGTGGATAGAAGAAAATGACGTGGATGAGTCCGACTTTGGGTATGATGAAGAGTCACTTGTAGCCTTGCTCCCACATGGCCCACCTTCAAATCTTCAAGAATTGTGTTTAGGTAGATACGGGGGAGTGAAATTTCCAAGTGCGATTTCTTCGCTTTCAAATCTCGTAAACTTGTCCTTAAACGAATGTAACAAATGCCAGCATCTTCCACCGTTGGATCAGTTTCATTCTCTCAAAACTCTCTCTCTTAGATATATGAATGATTTGGAGTACATATCAGAGAGAGAAAACAACGGGGAGTTCTCTGATTCTTCATTCCTCCCATCTCTAGAGCTACTCACAATTGAAGATTGCCCTAATCTAAAAGGATGGTGGCAACGACAGAGGGATTCTGTTGAGGAGTTCCTTAATCATTCACTGCCTTCATTTCCTCATCTTTCCAACTTACAAATTCGGAGATGCCCTAAGCTGATATCCTTACCTCTCTTTCCATATCTCGAAAAGCTAAGGCTGAGAGATTGTAGCTTGAAGCCATTGGAGCAAACACTGAGAATGGAGGTGATAAACACGGCAACCCCAAAGAACCTGACATCAATAGCAGCAACATCAACCTCTTCTTCTTCTTCACTTGCCGCTTCCTCGTTCATCCCTCTCTCCAAATTGAAGTCCATGTCAATTGAGAATATGGAGGAAACTCTGCCCAAGGAGTTGATGTGCAACCTCATTTCTCTCCAAGATTTAAAGATATATTTTTGTTGTGGTCCTCTCCCTCTCTCTCGACATCTCACTGCCCTTCAGAATTTGGAAGTTTGGGGTTCTAAAGAGGTTGATTTAACAAACGATGGAGATGAGATGGAATGGCATGGCCTTCAGAGCCTTCGCTACCTACAGTTCTACGACCTTCCAAATTTGGCCACTCTACCGGTGGGGATTCAACATCTCACCTCTTTGCAAAGGCTCTTCATTGACGGTTGTCCAAGTTTGTCGGCTATACCGGAGTGGATCTGTAACCTTACCTCTTTGCAGACACTGCGAATTTGGGGATGTCCCATCTTATCGAAAAGATGCGAAAGGGAAGCGGGTGAAGATTGGAGCAAGATTGAGCACATCCCAGACTTACGTATAGACAGGTAGCTATCTAAGTCTCTCTTTTATCCCAGTCCTTGATTGAACATCAAAAATCCAATTTCTTCTTCTTCACTAAATTTCCTGGTAATTAAATTTCAGATTATGAACCTACTTTTACGATTTGGAGCTTAATAAAACCTTTTGGTGCTGCAATTGCTCAACAAGTCTACAAACTCACTGGTAATATCTCTTTTTTTTTTTCGTCTTTTAGGTGCTCATAGGATTTTCATTCTTTAATTTATGAATTCCCATATTAGAAAAAAGAATATGTGAATTTTTCCAAATCTATTTCTTCGTTTTGGCAAATTACATCTTTGTATTTTGAACTGAGTTGATCTGTTTTATATGCTTTATAAACAGAGTAAAAGATCAATGGTACAAGATGATATCGGGTAATATTGTGAGAAGAATAAAATCTGGTAGCCATTCTGCAGGAACTAGCATGTTGTGCAGGTATTTGGTTGATTCAATTTCAATTTCTTGTTATATCTACAGAACTTTTTATTTTTTGGGGGTAAATACTACTATATCTTCAAATAATGATAGACAGTTTAGTATCTGAATTAACAGAGTAATTTTTGTATTTCATCCTGATTTTATTTCAGTATCTATAAAACACAGTCTTGATACTGAATAGTCCTCACTTTTCAGTTTTTAATAAAAAATTTCATTTATTGTAGGAGACCTATCATTCAGTAAGGGATTTAGCACATCTTGAAGCTTCATTCTATTTATATATGTATACAATTTTCTGGAATTGGCTTACAAGGTGAAGGCGAGGCCCCATCTCAATCAAGCTAAATCAGAAAGATCAATGCTTTTAAATGTGCACTTCCTCTCTACATGATTCTTTTGATTGATGGTTAGCACTCTTTCTATCTCTCATCTGTTGATTGTGGAAATTTCCTTTTTGAATGGTAATTTTTATTTATTTTTGAGGTGGGTATGTCACTTTTAGGAGAATGAAGCATGAAGCAATGCAGGATATTGGAGAGGTGGATTCGCTGCTGATATTTGTGCCCTTACCAGTGAAGATTTCCCAAAGATTTGTAGATACTGAGAATTCATCAGTGTCCCATCTTTCCAAAAAGATGCAAAAGGAAGTATGTGAGGCTTTCCATAAGATTTGTTACATCCTAGAGTTGGAAGGAGATCCAATTCAGTGGTAAGAAAACTTATGTCTACATATCATTGTTTTTTCCCTATCCTTGATAGAAATCAAAATCAAAATTTCTTCTTGGTTCCCTCCCAGAGATGGAGCTTAATGAAAAACTTTTTGGTTTCAACAACAACTCAATGGTATTAGTATTTTTGTTCTCTACAACTCAACAAAATATGTGAATTTTCCTTTTATCTATTTCTTATTTATATCATGGTATCTCAAACTGAGTTGATTAGGTGGTGTGTCTGGATGCCATAGTTTTCTCCCGTGTAATTTGTAAATAGTGTCAAAATTGGCACTTGGTGATGTTGTGGTAATGTTTGTGGGGAGGAGTAAATCTAGCGTATAAACCTACAGTACAATAATTAGCTTGTTGTGCAGTATTTGTGTTTATTCCTTTTTCGTGTTGTGTAGTGTCTACAATTGATGATGACAACCATAACAAAAATTCACAAAATTTAAGTTAAGTTGCTATGAACTATTTTGTCAATAACAGATAATTTTTGCATTTCCTCCTTATTTTGTTTAGTATCTTGGTGTTAATTGAAAAGAAAGGTGCTAGTGCTACACTTGGTGTTCTAGAAGTTCACAATTTTAGGGGTGGATTTCACTTGGTGCTGCACTTGGATTTCACAATTTTAGGGGTGGATTTGGATTCTTGGACTTGATTTTGACGCAAGATCTCTGTTTATTTATGTGTTTCTTTGTTGGAATTTTAGGGTTTTAGGTTCTTGGATATGGTTTTGGTTGTTCTGAGTTGGGGTTGGTGATTTCAATTTTTGGGGTTTTGGGACTGTTGGACATTTTAGGGTTTCCTTGGTGCTGGATTTGGATTCTTGGACTTTGTTTTGATGGCATGTATGGTTAAGCTGGTTTGTGAGGATTCATGGCATTTGATTTGTTTGATTGAGTTTTCGGTGCATGATGGATTTAGTTAGGGTTTCAGTTTGTTTAGTGGTTGTTCTTTGTTTTCTTTATTTCATTCTTGGAACTGATACAATTTTAGGTTATGTGATGTGGGCCAATTTTTGATTAACTCCTTTGTTTTTTCAATCAGTCTTTTGGTTCAACTGGGAATTTAGGATTTATTATGTTTCTGAATGAATGGTCTCGGATATCTCTGAATTTCAGTTATTGTTTATTACAGTGAGAATTCTGATCCTTTTTTTTTTTATCTAGTGCTGGCTTATTTATCATATAAAAAGAAAAAAACTGTACAAAAGTATTTCTGTTGTGTAGTTATTGAAGGGTTCTTGTCTAGATGCATATGCATAAGGTTCTGGGTTTCATGGGTTATTTATTTGATTATATTATAATTAAAATGTTGATAGTTCATAGATTTGTGGGTGTTTTATTACCTAATGTGGTTCAGAGTTCCGTTCACTTTATGGAGACATAATATTGGTCACTGATATTTATTGTTTAATGTAGTTCATAGATATTTTGTCGAGCAATTTTAGCATCCTGTTCTAGATTAGGTCTCATTCCTTTGAAAAAAATAGCATTTCATCAATGTGCTAATTCAGTAAAATGGTTTGGTGATCTGAAGATATTTTCCAACGACATGGGAACAAAATCTGAGCCAGTCATTTCAAATTGCAAAGAGAGTGAGAACTGGACTAAGGTTTCATTTAAGCCCGACTTGGCAAAATTTAACATGACTCATCTTGAGGATGATGTGGTTGCGCTGATGAAAAAGCGGGTATTTGACTTGGCTGGGTGCCTTGGGAAGTCTGTGAAGGTTGAACTGAATGTAACTTGGGTCCCCGTAAAATCATTTACTGATTATGTTAATCTCTACTTAGATAGTTAGATTCTGCTGCTAAATCTAAACCTGAGAAACCTCCAAGGTTCTTTCTATGAAACTCTGAATGTTTCTATTTTATTTGTATTTTTCCCCTTCATAGTAATAATTGCTTACTAGAATCATTTGTTTCCTCAGCTATCATGTGAAAGTTAATGATAGGTGGGAGATATGCGTGAGTCATAGTGACGGGTAGTTTCAACAGTTACCTAGGTCTTTTGAAGCAAAGGGAATAATGAGTCAATTGAAATTGCAATTGTGTGAGACTTACATGGTTTTTTTTTTTTTTAACCAGGTCAGCTTTGTGAATTCGATTGCCACAACCAAGGGTGGAACTCATGTTGATTATATCACTAATCAAATTACAAACCATATAATGAATTTTGTAAATAAGAAAAACAAGAATGCCAACATCAAAGTCCATAACGTGAAGAACTACTTGTGGGTTTTTATCAATGCTCTTATTGACAACCCTGCTTTTGATTCCCAAACTAAAGAAACTCTGACACTTCGTCAAAGTAGTTTTGGGTCCAAGTTTGAGCTTTCACAAGATTTTCTGAAGAATGGTTCGTTTCACTTTATTTTTCATTACTGTAGACACTAGTATGTTTCCATTGAAATACGGGAAAGTGATTCTTATTAACCATTTGTTTTTGCAGTCTCAAAGTCTGGAATTGTAGACAGTCTCCTATCATGGGCAAATTTCAAGCAGAGTAAAGATCTAAAGAAAAGTGATGGAACAAAGACAGAGAAGATTCATGGTATTGAAAAACTAGACGATGCTAACAAAGCAGGAGGGAAGGAATCTGATAAATGTACCTTGATTTTAACTGAAGGAGATTCAGCTAAGGCTCTTGCAGTAAGTTGTTGTGTCATTGTGCAGAGCATTTTAGCATTAAAGTTAGCTCTATTGGGTTTCACTTTGTATGATTTTTGACGTTATTCATTTTAATAAAGTTGGCTGGGCTTGCTGCTGTGGGTCGAGATTACTATGGTTTGTTCCCATTGAGAGGTAAATTGCTCAATGTTAGGGAAGCCACTGCTAAACAGCTCACTGAGAATAAAGAAATTGGGTACATAAAGCAGTTTCTTGGACTTCAGCAGCATAAAGAATACACCAATGTAAAATCTTTGAGGTATGGTCATTTGATGATAATGACTGATCAGGTGCGCCTTAAGTTTCTCTTATTGTTTTGTTCTTGTTTTATGCTTAGAATTCTCTCTACAAGGCACACTGACAGTCTTCAACAAATATAAAATTTTAACTGTAATTCTTGTACAGGATCATGATGGTTCCCACATCAAAGGGCTGTTGATCAATTTTATTCATTCGTATTGGCCATCACTGTTAAAAGTTCCATCTTTCTTAATTGAGTTTATCACTCCTATTGTGAAGGTTGGTATTTTCAGTTAACTAGTTCAAATATTAGCACAACTTCAATATCAGTGGAATGTTTCTTGAGGGAAAATGATCATTTATCATCTTTGCTGGCAACTCACAAAAATGGGACACAATTATCATTTTATACCATGCCTGAGTACGAGTCATGGAAGCACAATTTGACAGGCAATGCAAGTGGGTGGTCTATCAAGTACTATAAGGTTTGCATTGTTAAATTTGTTACATGTGAACCAATTACAGAACCTTTTATTTTATTATCTGTTTTCTGTTTTTGCATATTGATTTGTTTATGTCTTTTTAGGGGTTGGGAACAAGCATATCAAAGGAAGGAAGAGAGTTCTTTGCAAATCTTGAGAAACACAGGGAAGATTTTATTTGGGAGGATGAACAGGAGGAGGAGGCCATTGAGCTGGCATTTAGTAAGAAGAAGACAGAAGAGAGGAAGAGTTGGCTTAGGCAGTTTGAGGTCAAAGTTTTGCCATGCTTTCTTCTTGTGTTTTTAGAGAAAGTGAATGGATATATATCTAATATTACACCTTCTGAATGTGCAGCATGGTACTCACCTTGATCAGACAGGCAAGCTCATAAAATACAGTGACTTTGTCCACAAGGAGCTTATATTGTTTTCAATGGTAGATCTTCAGAGGTCTATTCCCTCCATGGTTGATGGCCTGAAGCCTGGCCAAAGGAAAATTCTTTTCTGCTCTTTCAAGAGGAACTTTGTCAAGGAAGCAAAAGTTGCCCTGCTTTCTGGTTATGTGTCTGAGCATTCAGCTTATCATCACGGTGAGCAGGGTCTTGCGAGTACCATCATCAGAATGGCACAAGACTATGTGGGCTCCAACAACATTAACCTGCTTCAACCAAATAGCCCATTTGGCACTCATAATTATGTGAGATGAACATGCCTCATGTGTCACTCTGTAAAGTTGAATCTAGTTCAGTATGCATTTTTAGTTCTAATCTTATTATCACATTTTGAATTTCAGATGAAGAACCTACCCTTAGGATTTGGAGCTTAATAAAACCTTTTAGGTGCTGCAATTGCTCAACAAGTCAACAAGCTCACTGTTAGTATCTCTTTTCTTTTTTCCTCTTTTAGATGCTCATAGGATTTCATTCTCTAATTTATGACTTCCCATATTAGGAAAAAGAATATGTGAATTTTCCCAAATCTATCTCTTCGTCCCAGCAAATTACATCTTTGTATCTTGAAATGAGTTGAAGAGTTGTTCTGTTTTATATGCTTCATTTCTCAGTGTGCAAACAGAGTAAAATTGATAGCCATTCTGCAGGAACTAGCATGTATTCGGTTATATCTACAGAACTTTTTATTTTTACTACTATGTCTACAAATATTGATAGACAGTTTAGTATCTGAGTTGATGGAGTAATTTTTGTATTTCATCCTGATTTTGTCAAGTAGCATAGTTTTCATTAAAAAGACTGCTTGATAATTGAATCAATTGTTAATTTCTAATTGAATGGAAAATGTTTCTCAACCAAAGCAACTGAGGTCTCACTAGTAATCAACTGATTTACATTGGGAATTCAATAACAAACAACATGATGGCATTGAATTGATACTAGTTAAACATCTGTGGCTTTGGTGATTGAATTCCCAATGTATATGTTTAAATAAATTATGATATCAAGCATTTTGTCATTGCTTGATATTTGTGTAATAGTTTAGTTTTCATTAAGTTGTCTTGTTCCTTACCTAAATAAATCTTTTGAAATAGATTAGGTTCCAATTCCCCCCTTTTATTCATAGTTAGCAAATTACTACTTTCCTCAACTAGTCCCATTTTAATTTATTTCCCAAACTTAGGTCTGATGGATTCTTTTGAATGAAAGACCATAACTTGGTGTTGCAATTAAATTCATGGTGAATGACTCGTGGACTTCTCAACCAGCAAGACTTCCTTGAACAAGGATTACTTGGTGAGTTGTATTACTTCATAAACAATTTTCCGGAATTGGCTTCAAGGTGAAGGCAAGGCCCTGTCTCAATCAAGCTAAATGAGAAAGATCAATGCTTTTAAATGTCCACTTCCTCTCTTTATGCTTCTCTTGAATGGGTAGAGGTCCACTCATTTTAATAAATTTTTTATTCAGCCAAAAAAAAAAATATATATATATATATATATATATGATTGCTAAATAACTATAGCTATCAAACAAAAGACAACAAATGAGTACTCTTCCAACTGTTTGGGTCTGCAAGTAAAATTATGAATAGATTATTGTTACTAATAGGAACTCCTCTCTTCATATTGCTCATATTAATGTTTCAATTATATTCACTTTCTTGGTAGTGGTTCTTGTATCGGTGAGTATTGGAATTGGGCACGTGTTCCAAAAGTTTCATTCTATGAATCAAGTTAGATATATTAACACTTTTCTGGACAGAAATCTGCATTCAAGGAGAAGGTAAGGCTCTGTCTCAATTCATCCAAATGAAGCTCCTAATTTTCTACCTGACTCTTATTTGACATTTTTTCTGACTAGAAATTATGAAATGTTCCCAGTATGCCAAATAAAATTGCTGCACAAATGACTGCAAAGGTTTTCCACAACAATTTTCTCTGGTAGCAGCTTTTCAGAACCCATGGAAAAATGGGCTTTTGAATTCTTATTGTCTCAACTGATTAACAAGTGGATTAGAGAGTTTTTTTTTTTTTCCCGCCAAGGAGTTTTCCATTGATCAGACTATCTGTGGTTAGTTTGCAGTTCCTGGAGATTTTGTTGGTCATCCTTGGTGGTTAGTTTCTCTCACATTTTAACATCAGAATGGATTGTTTATCTTAGAAATTTTTGATTGGTTGATAAATGTGTGAAGTGTGCTTTCTAGATATTGTGAGAAAGAAGTTATTTTCACTTAATGGATAAAATTTAAGTATAAGTACTTGCACTCACACTTCAGGAAACAAAAGCCTCATATAGCATTCAATTACAAAATTTGCATTATTGTTTTTTTCACCCACAAGATTTTCAAAATATTTCTTAAGATAATCACCATATGAATGTTTGGATGAAGTTCCATATTATTTTGTTTAAGCATTGATTATGTGTTTGAGTTCTTTCTTCTTCCACGAGAGTGGAAAATTAACCACATGTGCAATTAGCTAACCTTATTTGAAAGCATTTCTTGTTAGGCACTTATCAACTCAGAATTTTCAATATGTTAATTGGAGTTAACACAATTAATCAGTTTCATTTGTTATTCATCCAATATTAAGTTTTGTCCTAACAAATGCCAGGTTACTCTTTTTTTGCAGATTAGATGACAAGAGCAACAAATGTCATCTCATAGCATTGTGAAGTCCATCATCTTGGAGGACTTGTGCTTTTGTGCAATAGAATGGAAAATAAGGGTAAGTGGATATAATAAAAGAAAAACATCAATTTTTGGTTTTGTATTTGGTTGACTGTGTCTGCATAATTTGCATATTGTCTTATGATAGACTTCTATGTCCAGAAAAATGTTTAGGTATCATGTTGGAGCAGATATAAATTTGATTTTAAACCAAGAAGAGAATGAGAATTAGCAGATGAAGGAAGCAATTGAAGGAGTTCTTGTTTGTTCCATGTAGTCGAAGATCTAACAACCATCAAGAAGAGCTGCTCTATCCCCAACTGGGAGGGGTATTCTTAAGTTAGGAATTCAACCACCAATTTCAAGTGTGAAAGTCAAATTTGAGCCGTATCTGACTTGGACTCCTTTTTTTTACTTTGGCTTGGACTCTATTCCTTTTTGGTTTTGTACTGTACTTGGTTTAGGATTTGAATCATTTTCCTACTACACCTTGACTTGGGGTACTATATATATGTGGGCTCTTTATGTAAATATCTTCAGCCTTGGCTCTTGTAAACTGAGAGAGTGAGAGTTCTTTGAATGTATTTGGAGTTAGGGTTCTATGAGAGTGTCTTTATATCACATTTGTAATCTCCTTATTTTCTTAGTGAAACTTTCTTGACACCGCCTGTGGATGTAGGCCTAAGGCTGAACCACGTAAATCTTTGTCTTCTTGTGTGATTCTTTCTTCTATTTTTCTGTTTATATTCACACAAACCCATTATTATTCTCTACACTTACAAAAAATTGACATTAAAGCTTCTGCTATGTCAATAGATCTCTTCTATTGATCCCTCTCTCCTGCTAGTCATTTAGAAAGGTAATCTATTCCCCCTTTATCTTTTGCTTATTTCATTGGCAGAAAACTTGCAAGCTTGATTTTGTTTCATTCCTTTTTGTCCCCATTTCTTTGGATGAATTTTGCAATTCTAAGTATGTTTAGTGTTGCTGTGAGCTATACAATGAGTTTTTCATAGTTTATCCATAATTTCTTTATTTTATTTATGCATTTTGATGAGTCCATGTTTATATATGTACTTGGTTGAAAAGTACTTGTAAATCAAGCTTCATGTGGTGGAATTTTATGAATATACCAATTCAATCTCTGCAAATTGTAGATATATGCATTTGATAATCTGGAGATCAATTATCTTTCGTGCTTTCCTATTATCATTTAGTCCCATTTACCAAGCCAATTTATCTGCCTAAAAAATTTCAATATCTCCTGTAAATAGATATTTGCTAATTGTCAGGTGTAATTTTCTTACCCCTTTCTATTTGGTTAGGAAGCACAATTTTTGTACCTAAAAGTTTGCCCTAAATTGAGGAGAAAAGCTATAAAGTTGAACCAATTGATTATAAATGTTGCTTAGATCAAGCTCTAGTGACAAACAGTGAAGACCTTTTTTGCGAAGAAGAGGCACTATCTTGGTCTAAAAATCGATGATTTATGTTATGACTGCTAGATAGATATATAAGATCTCTGTAAGAACATATTTACTGCTTTTTTCATAGTATGTTCAAGTGCAACAGATGCAATTAGCATGTTATAGTTTATTCTTCTGTGTAGTGTGGATATCATTGAAGTGCTCTGTCCTCAATTAGATACCACTACATACTCTACATATCTATAGCATAGCATACCAACAAACATGCAGGAGAAATCAAAAGCAAAAGCATAGCCTTTAACCCATTGGTTTAAGTTCTCCAAAAATCCTTGTTAAACTGATATTATTGAAGGGAAAGGGAATGATTATTACATGTTGGCGTCAATCTATATATTTAAGTGGATTGTAGATTCCGTTGACAACAAAACTGTAGACATTTTATTAAACATTCTGCTAATGGTAAATGCCTTCAATATCTATTTTTTCAATAAATTCCAATTTTTAAAAAATAAAATAAAATAAAATTCTATAGCATTGCTTAAAGCTATAATAGTGATGATACTATGTTTTTAGCTTTTTTTTTTTTTTTTTTTTTAATTTTTAATTTTTAATTTTTTGAGTAATTGACTTGCCATAAATTTGTGTGGTAAACTGGTTATGTGTTTAATTATGTCATAATTAATTATGATAAAAATGGTGATTGAGGTATAAAATTTGTTACCTTAGAGAATTGACTTATTTAAAAAGAATTTTTAAAAAATAAACTTTTATTCTTCTAATGAAAGCACTTTAAAGTTTAAACCTTAATTATTTGATTATTGTTTTGAGAAAATGTACCTCACCGTTCATTCTTATTCCACATTGTTGAGGTCCAAAAAATCATAACACCAAGGCCCAAAGAAATAACACAATGGGCCATGGAAAAGTGAATCTGAAAAAGATTAAGCTTACCACAAGGGAAAATGATGATAAGCCCAAAACCCACATTGGACAGGCCTTAGAACTCATAAAATAAAGGGAAGAAAGAGAGAAGGCCCAGCCTGCCTAGACTAGAGAATTAGAGAGAGTCTAGTGAGAAGAACTAAGGCGAGATCCCGGAGGCTGTCAAAAGTTCGGCATCCCCGGGACGTGAAAGATGGGATTAAGACAACTCAAGGGGAATACCAAAAAGACACAAGAAATGAAGGGTAGATATGTCCTTCTCAAGCGATCAGTGATGCAACAAGAAAGTCAAGGCTTAGGATAGCCATTCATGAGCAAAGGGATGGTACCTCGGGAACCTAGAATGAGGAGCTATAAGGGGAAGTAGCGGGGAAAACCTTCGTCCCAACAGGAATGGATTACGCCCATTTGGGAAAAATGACAAAAAGAGAACAACCAAAAGCTGAGTTTGAAAGGGTGAGAAGCTTGGAAAAAAAGAGAAATCAAGAACTACCACCAAGCACATCCTGGAATAGAAAGTCAGTCATGGGCTTTCAAAGAAACAACACCAAAATGAGGAAATTATGAGGAATAGGGAAAGAATCAATCTTCCAGTTGATAGGCACATAATGGGCTCTGGTATCCAAGGGAGCAAGGGAAGGGAATCAATAGGACCCGGGGTCTTTGGAATGACACTATAAAAAGGGGAGGGATCACGACGGAAAAGGCAAAAGAAAACTTGGCCAGAACTTAGAAAAGTAGAAAAGGAGAGAGAGACATTTCTCGGTATCCTAGATGACCACTATAGAACATACTTGGATTCAAAGGGATTCAAACTTTCCAAGTCTTAGAAGTTTGAATGGTCATCTAAGTTTGTAATTTTTGAACTTATGTGGACCTTGTAACATGTCTTAGTGAGCATTTTGTAATTTGTAATTGAGAAAAGACAACGACATATTTAATATTGACTTGAGGATATTTAACATTTATTCGTGTCCTTTGTTATTACATTTGTTGCCTTCTTTTACTTTTGCTTGCTGTTCCAATATATTCTTGCTTGGTGGCATGTATTTCTTGTAGGATCCCCACTCCGTGCATCACTTGGTTTGTAAACACCATTTATTTGTGATGAATCAAGCCCAGTCCCTTCAAACCACAACAATCGGGCCTAGGGTCCTTGCTTCAATTTAGGCCTGGACTTTGTCGAAAAAAAAGGACCCACACACATATTAATATATAATATGCGACTTCAAGCATATTTTATTCAAATAGTAATAATAATAAATAAATCAAGAAATATGTTGTAAACCCTATGTTTCGTAGAGTTAAAACATTAGTTGCTTGCTTCCATGGATGTAGGCATGAATCAAGAAAAAATTGGAGATCAATTATCTAATTACAAATTACAGATTTATGCATTTCATAATTTGACTTGAAAAAAAATTGGAGATAAATTATCATGCCTTCTTATTACTAGTTAGCTCCACTAGCTGAACCAATTTACATGCCTCTTAATGTCTCAATGTCTCTTTATGATTAAAATTTGTGCCTAGATATCTGCTAATTGTTAGTTACATTTTTTTTACCCATTTCTATTAAATAGGGAAGCTAAATTTTGTACCTTGAAGATTGCACTATATAGAGGTTAAAAGCTCTAAAATTGAGTAATTAATTTTATTTGTAAATATTGTTTAGTTCAAAGTCTAGAGACATTGTGTGCCTTTTCCGCCAAGAAAAGACACCAGCTTGGTTTCAAATTTCTTTATGCCTTGCTAAGGACTGATTTGTGCATGATTTTATATACATGACTGGTAGGTATTGTTGTTATTAGAAAATGCTGCAACTAGCATGTTGGTCATACTTATACCAATAGTGTGGATAATTAATAGGCCCTATTCTTGACTAGATACATCTACAACATGGCATTCCAACAATTGTGTAAGAACCACAATATGACATGTACTTACAGGCTAACCTTTCCATTGTAATTAAGAAACCTTGTTAGTAGGTTTTCAATTTGTTCTCCATCAGTTTATACATAGTAATTAGAAAGAAGCAAAAAGCATAAGCCATAAAAGTCCTTGCTGAGATGCTATCAAAAAAGGGATAATTATTCAACGTAGGAACTAGTCTCTGTTTTCCAAGTGGATTGTAGTCCCAGTTTAGAATAAATATGCAAATATTTCATTGAAGTGCAAGCTTCTGCTTTTAAAGTGGATTGCTCACATTAACTTATTTTCTATAGCCTTCTGATCATCACATCAACTTATTTTAAAGCAATGGCCCATATGCCTATTATTGCATTCACTAGATTACTTGAACCGGCCCATTAGAACTTGGACTCCCTTCCTTGCAACGTGATCCGACGGTGCATGGTCCGAATATATACATTATTTTTTGGGTAAATAAAATTAGATATATAAAAATCCAAAGTTTATATTATATTTTAGATTAGGTATCAGATTTGATGATTTTGTCAGTTAAAGTCCCAAATTAATACCTTCTCAAAAAAAAAAAAAAAAGTCCCAAATTAATAAAATCGTTCCAATTTAAGGCATTCATTTAAGTTATTATGACAGTAAAAAAGCTTATTAAAAATCTTGTGTTTTATAGAAGATTTATTCATCAATCAATTTAGTGGCCATTGAGAGAGAGAGAGAGAGAGAGAGAGAGAGAGAGAGAGAGAGAGAGAGAGAGAGAGAGAGAGAGAGAGAGAGAGAGAGAGAGAGAGAGAGAGAGAGAGAGAGAGAGAGAGAGAGAGAGAGAGAGAGAGAGTTTTGGCTCGTACATAGTAATGTAAATAAATAATAAGAAAAATATTATGTCTATAATACTTTCATAATACTTTTATAACAAATTATAAATGACAGGTTGTTACAAGTTGTTATTCGTGCACAAAAAGTAATTTCGGTGGTAATTTTAAATTAAAACTAATAATAACTTACCATTTATGATTTGTTGTGAAAGTATTGTACATTATGGACATAGTAATTCTTTAATTATAAAGATAAATAGAGACTTCCAATTTGAACTAGTTTCATAAGTTTGAGATGTTAATTAACAAAATTAAAAACTTATAAAGATAAATGTATGGTTCATTTAATATAATTCTCTCTCTCTCTCTCTCTCTCTCTCTCTCTCTATATATATATATATATATATATGTATATAAGTATTTTTCTTATTAGTCTTTAAAATTTTAAAACTCTTCAATTCAGTCCTTAGTTAGACTATCATATGAAAAGAAAGGGGATGCATCACCAGCTGCCACACTAGTACATCACAGCATGCCACCCAGTGCAGCACAGGATGCCACCCAATGCAACAGCCAGTGCACCAGGTGATGCAGACTCAGCTGCAACACTCAATGCAAAGACAAAGCATGCTACCCAGTGTAGCAGCTCATGCATTAGACCAACTCAGACAAGAAATTCAAGATCAAAGACAAGTGAAGTTCAGATTGAAGATTCAAGTAAGAATCCAGAGTTAAAGAAATTGAACAAATGTAATTACTCTTATAAACGACAGTGTGGTTTACTTGGTCTACTTGATGAGTGTACAAAAACGACCTGTAACTTTGTTAGTTAGTTTAGTTAGTTTGAAGTCAGACACGTGTGTGAGTTTGTTATGTTTGTTGCGTTGCGTTCACATGTGCTTGTAGCAGTTAAGTAAGAATGTATATATACAATTGTATAGTTACTGAATTAATAAATGAAAACAGGTTTTCATCAATTTCTCATGCATCATTCACTACCTACAGTTATGATCCCAAAACGTACAACTTGGTTTTGGCTTGATTTTAAATTTTATTTTATTATTTATTTCTTAATAAAAATTTAAAAAAAAAAACGTTAATTTAAAAAACCGTTAGAAAAAAAAAAAATACCTAAGTTATAAGAAGCTCCAATTTAATGGTAGGCTACTTCGTCTGTATTGCTGTGCTTATATTTTCAGCACATTTTCAAAGTTCAAACGTACAGTGCAGGATGCATTTGAAGTGATTTGGAGGACAGTTCACACAATAGATAGACTAAAATGTACTTTGGGAAACCATTTAATAGGTGGTATATATATATGACAGACTAATAAAGATGGCTTTTAGAGAGTGAGGCTAAGCAAGAGTTCAAAGAAGAGAATGACTGAGACAAAAAGCCATCTGCTAATGAGTGGCAAAAAGTCGAAGGCATTTGTAAACAATTATTATTAGAGAGTTTATATAATGCCGCTAAAGCTTTTCTTTGAAACAAAAAGAATCAACGGCTGGCATGCATGCATCTATGTGCAGAATCTTCGAGAGGTAAGGGCAAATTTGACCAAGGAGACTAATTCTTCAGAAAGTTTTATTAGAGACAGGGCTGCAGAAATGCTAATGGTATTTTTTTTTGAAAACAATCTGTGTCTGAGAAAATCTGGGTTTTATTTTTCTCTTTTATTTTCTTATTTATATGTTTTACTTTTATAGTCATAGACCAGCATCAGTTCATGTATATCTGGTCCGTGCTATTGTGATTGTGAAAATCTATATATGTGTTTGTATTATTATTATCTGCTATCTTCATCTTTTCATTTCACTTTGTGTCCGGTTAGCTATGTCTTCATCTGTGGATATCTCAACACAAACCGATGAATTCTTGACCTTTGAGAACATCATTGCCACCCTGCTTGCTCGTCTTTCTGCACTCAAGGGCACTGTTCCTCAATCCAGCAGCAGTAACAACACCACTGACAACAATAGTGGCAGTAATTATCTCAACAACGACAACAACACCATGGCCGCCACCACCACTGACAACGGTCATTCACTTAACGAAGAATATCTTGTTACACACAGGCAATTTGATAAGTTACAGAGAGATCTCAATCAAATTAAAGAAGCTTTCCGCCAACTGAAGAATTTTTAGCACGATGCCGGTGAATCAATCAAGAATATTGAATTCTGCCTTGATGACATCTCCAAGATAGTTGTAGAAGCTACTAATGATGCCTTCCCAATTCAAGCCAAGCTTAGTGCAGTAAGAAAAAGATGCCTTGAAGTTGAAGTTGAACATTCCATTATTGACACCCAAAATGTCTACTAAATCGAGGCCAACTAATGGCTCCAATAGTGTGGTTAATGAATTTCTGAGCTTACATACGAATCACAAGTTTGTATGTAGCTCAGTTTTCAATGAAATTAAGGAAGTTTTTGAGAACCTTGATATGAGGCCGAAGCTTTGCTACTTGTCCTTTGCTGTTCTGAGGATACTGATAAATTGGTGGGTCGGAGAGGGTTTAGTGGATCCTCCAAGTACTGGAGAAAAGAGAGCTGAAGATGTTGCTGATGAGATCCTTAAAGAACTTGAGCTGAAGGGCTTTATTGAGCCCGTTAAGGAAAGGTGCAAACTGAACAGGTTTAAGATGCAGTCTTTGGTGCACTATGGGTTATTATGCTTACCCAGGAGGCTGGGTTCTTTGATTGTCATTTTTATGGGATTCCAACTGTAAATTCTTCCCGGTGTAACAGGGTATGTTTAGTGAAGGATGAGGATGGAACTTTGGAGCAGGTATTGAAAAATAGTCCTAATTCAGATCAGGAGAAACTGCAAACCATATTCAGTGTGAATGAGAGTTTCCCTGATCTCAGATTTGAGTGGTTTGCGAAGCTGAAAAATGTTAACATTTGTTGAGTGGTTTTCAAGGATGAAAAATGTCAATGTTCTTTATTTGGGAAGGTAGAAAAGCTCAGATTAGCATCACATTGTAAGGGAAGGCTCACTTGAGAATCATATTGAAGTAGAAAGCACTGAGTTCTTAAAAGGGTTGAAGATTATGAAATGTTTAAGGCTTTTATGCCTGCAAGGAATTTCTAGAATTGAAGAGTTTCCCAATTCCATAGGCAATATAACAAATTTGAGGATTTTAGATCTCAAAGCCCGTCACAATATGGAGGCACTTCCAGATGGGATAGCGTTACTCAAGAAGCTGTCACACCGGGATATTTCAAAATGTTACTTGTTCTGTATGCCCAAGGAGATAGCCTCACTTTCAGAACTAGAAGTCCTTAAGGGGTTTGTAGTTGGTAATTTGGAAAGCAACAGAAATAATAATTACCTGGGCCTGCCACAGAAATTTCTTGGGGGAATTTGTTTCCCTCAAAAGAGAAACTCATGTACTCTTGAAGATTTGATAAAATTTAAGAAGCTAAGAAAGTTGAGCATCAATACAAGCGGCAAGGCTTTCCTACAAAGGAAGAGCTAGAGGCTCTAAAAATGTTGAAGGCGCTGTGGAAGCTAGCAATACCCTAGGGTGTCAACAGTAACTGCAAGAAAATGGTCTCAAACTGAGACACCAGGACTTCCTAGAAACATGGAGAAACTTGAACTTTAAAGCTTTTCTGACTATTACACCCAATTGGCTGATGCCTGGAATACTGAAGAGCCTAAAGAAACTTTACATCAGTGGAGAACTCATTAATTTAGGGTAAATGCAAGAGGGAAATGATAAGTGGACCGTGAAAATTTAACGTTCGAATTTCTTGGAAGAATTTAATATGGACTGGAATGAACTGCAAACATCATTTCCAAAGTTGATTTCCTTGGAGAATCTCAAATGCCCTAAACTCACTTCATACCCATGCGATGATTGTGGAGTGTGGCCAAAGCATTGAGCAATGTCCACAATACATTATGAATTCAAACTGTTGTATGTTTATGATTTTCCTGCATACAGTTTTAACCGCCCTTGTGAATCATTTTAAGTTAATTTTATTGCACTATTCAGAGCATAAAGCAAAGTTTTTCCCCCAAATTTTATGAGTTCTGATAAATTGCTGTGCTCAATTTGTCTTGTTTATTGATCAATAGAAGGTTGTATTGCAGTCACAGTCATCATTAAAGGAAATGGTGTTGGACAAAGTTTCATAGCAGTGACTTTAGGTTCTAGAGACACAATGGGTAACAGCGTAATAGACGGCAATTAAAAAGCTTCCAAAACTCGCTTGGTTGTCAGTCAGTTCCTCTTATTTTACAGATAAATCCCATGACCAAGGTTATGATACTGTCAGAAGGGCAGCCAACACAAAACCTATTGTCAAGTGCTTAACAATAAAATCTAATGTGTTAATATGACCCCATCTAGATGTTTATTAATCAAACAGTAGAAGTCAAACAGTCGTTCTAGTTGCACACAGTCTGCAATATGTGAATTTGATGATACATCTTAGTCCAATATGTGTTCCTTAGATGAAATTGTTAGACTTTTATAAGTTAGGTTTTACTGTATGCCCTTAAGGCATATAATAAACTAATTTATGAAAGTTTTTATGGAAAAATTAAAAAAATAACTCACTTTTTTTTATAGTTTTTTCAATTTTTTGTAAAAAGTTTCCTAAAATTGATAATTAATGTTTGTCCTTAGGGCATGTATTAACCGGACTCTTATAACTGTAATATTAGCTCAAGTACATCGTGGTGTGTGTTAAGCATGTGGTCCAAGAGGACAAGAAATTTGAACACATTGACCTTTTATAGAGTACAAGAAATTTGAACACATTGACTTGATGGTTGCTGACAATAATATTTCAACTGGTGAACAATCTCTAACTCCATGCTTTCCATCTAAAAGTAGTCCAAACCGCTGCTTGTTAGATTTAGAAATTTAAGCTGCTACATCTTTGTTATGTTCAATTGTAAGCTATTAATGAACGTAAGTAGGGTATTTACAATATACTTGGGCTAACCTTGCAAGAAAGATCTTAGCATGCCATCACTGAGCTTTAACTCAAATGAAACCTCCTTGTTCTTATAGAGCCTAAACAACACCTTATACTGTGGAAACCAATTTGCTTTACATATTGTTGCTACTCCAATTTTTCATGAACACGAAAAGCACATTGAGTTTATTAGCTATATACCACAACTGCCACCCAACTTGCAGATGTTTTTACAAAGCTGTTTTACATGCATTGATTTCCAGTTCCTTCACTTTCCATCTTCAGGGGAGTACTATAGAAATTAGCTTCAGTACAACTGTACAAGAGAAAGACTCCTCCATCCTTATCAAGTTATTATTTAAGAATAGTTTCATCTTTTTCATGTCTTTATCTCATCTTTTTTGTTATTTATTTTTTAATTTTATTTCCTTTATCTTATTATTGATATATTTTTATTCATTTCTACTGCATCACGTAAACATACCAATCCAATATTTATACGAATATATAAATAAAAAACATCAATAAATAATACTTTAACTCTTTTTCACACATTCAAATTTTATCAAGAGCTATTATTGTGAGTTCTAGTTTGTTTAAGTGATAAATTTTTTTTCTTCGCTTTAAAGATTTGAGTTCAAAGTCTGCTTATACCAAAAACGAAACATCCCTCGGTGACAAAGTGTAATCATTATGAACATAGGCAGGGGGGGCTAGGGCCATGGACCCCCTAGATTTTTCAAAAATGCCCCATCCCCCTTTATTTAATGATAAATTTTTTAAATATTGATTAAATTTTAGGTGATGGCTCCCTTTCACTAAAAAAAAAAAAGGAGTATAAATGCTCTTTAATTTATTATTGTCTCTTATTTTCCTTTTAATATTTAATTTTTTGTCATATATAAGTCATTAATTTAGGAGAATAAAGTATAAGTAAATAAAAATATATAAGTAAATTTGTTTAACAAAATATTTTTGTTGTTTTTCATAAATAGTCACACACACACACACACACACATATATATATATATATATATATATATAGAGAGAGAGAGAGAGAGAGAGAGAGAGAGAGAGAGAGAGAACTATTAGAATACAATGATACATTTTTGGCTTAGCCTCCCTTGAGAAAGTTTTCTAACTCCACCACTGATTATGAAAAGGGGAGGATAGAAAATAAGAGAGAGAGAGAGCTATTAGAATACAATGATACATTTTTGGCTTAGCCCCCTTGAGAAAGTTTTCTGGCTCCACCACTGATTATGAAAAGGGGAGGATAGAAAATAAGTGAGAAAAAATTGATTTTATGGGTATTAGGTTAGAGAGAAAGAGAGGACGGAAAATTGGTGGGGTCCAAGTACTTTCTCCCCTGACCGACCAAAATTCTATCTCTCCAACTTGGGGAGAAATAGAGGGAGAAGAATAGTTGCAGTCAAAGACTGAACTACCCCTCCTCCTCTTATGTGAACCTATTGCTTTTTCACTTTTTTTTTTTTCCTAAGCATGGACCTGGTTGGTATTTCACTTTTTTTTTTTTTTTTTTTTTGGGGCTTTCCTGCGTGGACTGGACCTGGTTGCTTTTCCACTTCTTCTTTCTATATTTTTGGTCGTGATACATATTTTGTTTTGTTCTTTTTTTATTTTGGTTTAACTATACGGTGAATTTTATTAAAAAAAAAAAAAAATTCTAGGCATAGTTTTTAGTTTTTAATAAATTTGGGTGATTGGTCTTATTTATTTTTTGGTTGTTTGACACTTTTCTTGTTTTAATTGGACATCATTTTTTAACAAGAACATGTGATTAAATTTATACAAACTTATTTTTTCAATCCCTCCACTTTTCCACCTCCAGCCAAACACAAATGAGAGAAACTAAAATCTTTTTTATCTTCCCACTTTTCTACCCCTCCAACCAAACGGACCCTATAAGTTGAAATTCTATCACATCTAAAAAATTGATATTTAAAAATAAAAATAAAAATAGAAAACCTATCACATGTGCGTTAGTGCCTAGTATATCTTAAGAATGATGCTTGTAATTTGTAAACCACAAAAGCACATTCTTCTCAAAAAAAAAAAAAAAAAAAAAAAACACCAAAAGCAGATGATTAGATGCTTTTATCAACTCAACGATGGGTATGAAATTTTTTTTTAGCCCAAATTATAGTTATGAACTTATTAATCAAATATTTATCTATAAGGAATGTCAAATTTATAATTGAAAAAATTGTTTGCCAATTAAATTTTATGTGCAAATGTCCATTAATTAATTATTCAGCTCTCAATGATAAACATTTAATTTTTTGTTTTACAATTTAACAATTCATTTTATATAATTTTTTTACTAGCTCTTAATATAATATTGTAACCCATAAATATCATAAAATTCAACCCATCATTAGTGACATATTTTCCTTATCCTTGTTAGTTAGCTTCTCCTTTTTATGGCCCAAGATTGGGCCCACATTAACTCATTTTTTGCCACCTTCTGAAAATCAATCAATTATTTCTCTAATATATCCCGCCCATCAAAACCAATAGGCCATGGGCCCATTAGAACATGCACTGGATTACTTGGATTGGCCCACTAGCATATATACTCCATTTTTGCATCATGATCCGACGCTACGCGGTTCAAATACATATAAAAAACTCAAACATCATTCCCAAAGTTGATTTTCTTGGAGAATTTCAAATGCCCTAAACTCACTTCATACCCATGCGATGATTGTGGCGTGTGGCCAAAGCATTGAGCAATGTCTGCAATACATTATGAATTCACCTGGTTGTTTCTTGTTCAAAGATTGAAAATATCAAATTGTTGTATGTTTCGATTAATTCTCTCTCGGTTTGTCCCTACACAATCATGTCTGTGTTTTCTAGTTGCACACACGATTTTGCAACATGTCCTGTCATCCGAAAGACATCGATTTCTAACTCTAAATTGAGTTATGTGAATTTGATGCAACTAGCTAGTTAAAGCAAATTGTGTTTAGACCTTTATAAGTTTTGTACACATTGACCTTGATGGTTCTTGACAATAATATTTCAACCGGTGAATAATCTCTCTCGACTTTGCATGTTTTCCATCTAAAAGTAGTCCAAATAGCTACTTGTTAGATTCGAGAAAGTTTCATTTGCATCTTTTTGTGCTCAATTGTACTGAGCAAATAATGAACGTAAGTGGATTATATACGATATACTTGGGCCTCTTGGACCACATCTTTAACACACACCCACAATATACTTGGGCTAACCTTACAAGAGCATACAATATACTTGGGCCTTTTGGACCATATCTTTAACACACACCCACAATATCTTTAACAATGGTTTAACCTTACATGTGTTTCATTTGAGGATTGGCACCTAGATGTTACTATCCTTGGATTGACAAAGTGCAACTTATGGAGTTCCATCATTGAGCTCTATGACTCAAGTGAAACCTCCGTGTTCTTATAGAGCTTAAACAACACCTCAGACCATGGAAGACCAAGTTTATTTACATATTGTTGCTACTCCAATTTTTTACGAGCACGAAAAGCACATTGAGTTTATTTTCCATATACCACAACCGCCACCCAACTTGCGGATGTTTTACAAAGTTGCTTTACTTGCATTGATCTTGAGGTAGAAATTAGCTTTAGTACAAGAGAAAGACTCCATCCTTATCAAGTTATTTTTTTAGAGTTGTTTCATCTTTATCACATCTTTACCTCATCTTTTTTTTTTTTTTTTTTTTTTTTAATTTAATTTCTTTAATTAATTTTTTTATTTTTGATATATTTTTACTCATTCCTACTATATTACATGTAAACATACCAATCCAATATGTATATATAAATAAATAAAAACCATCAATAAATAACACTTGACTCTTTTCCACACATTCAAATTTTATCAAGAGTTATTATTGTGAGTTCTAGTTAGTCTAAGTGATAAATTTTATGTCTTTGATTTAAAGATTTGGGTTCAAAAACCGCTTACACAAAAAACAAAACAGCCCTCAGTGACAAAGAGTAGTCATTATTGAAAAAGGGGATAGAAAATAAGGAAGAAAAAATTGATTTTATGGGTGTTTGGTTGGAGAGAAAGGGATGATGGAAAATTGGCAGAATCTAGGTATTTTCCCCCTTGGCCCACCTAAATTCTATCTAAAATAGAGGGGAGAAGAATAGTTGTAGTCAATGACTGAACTACCCCTCCTCCTCTCATGTGGACTTGTTGCTTTATCACTTTTTTTTTTTTTTTTCTTTCCTGGGCATGGTTGCTATTTCACCTCTTTTTTTTGGCTTTCTTGCGCAGACTGGACTTGGGTTGCATTTTCACTCTTTTTTTTTTTTTTTTTTTGGGCATGATACATTTTTTTATTTTGTTTAACTATACGTGAATTTTTTTTTTTCTAGGCATAGTTTTTAATAAATTTGGGTGATTGAGTTTTATATATATATATATATATATTATTTTTTGACACTTTTTTGTTTAAATTGGGCATTATTTTTTTAACAAGAGCATATGGATAAGTTTTTACAAACTCATTTTTTTCATCCCTTCACTTTTTTACCCCCTAGCCAAACACAAATGAGAGAAACTAAAATATTTTCTATCATCCTACTTTTTCACCTCTCCAAACAAATGGACCATATAAGTTGAAATTCTATCCCATCAAAAAAATTGATATTAAAAAAAAAATAGAAAAGAAAGAACAGGTACCAAAACATGTGCGTTAGTGCCTAGTATATCTTAAGAATGATGCTTGTAAACCACAAAAGCACATTCTTCTCAAAAGCAAAAACAAAACCAAAAGCAGATGGTTAGATGCTTATATCAAACTCAGCGATGGGTATGGATTTCTTTTTTAGCCCAAACCATAGTTATGAACTTATTAATCAAATATTTATCTATAAGGAATGTCAAATTTATAATTGAAAATTTATTTTCCAATTAAATTATTATGCGCAAATGTCCATTAATTAATTAATTAATTATTCAGCTCTCAATGATAAACATTTTATTTTTGGTTTTTCAATTTAACAATTCATTTTATATAATTTTTTTACCATCTCTTAATATAATATATTGTAATCCATAAATACTATAAAACCCAACCCATCATCAGTGACATATTCCTTATCATTATTAGTTAGCTTCTCCTTTTTACGGCCCAAGATTGGGCCCACATTAAGTCATTTTCTACAACCTTCTGAAAATCAATCAGCCATTTCTCTAATATATCCAGCCCATCAAAATCAATCTAGTTATCTTTTATTTACTCCTTTTGATCTTAGTTTTCATTCTAAACACCATTTGAAGGCCATGAATTCATTTTATTATCCATTATTGCTCTTAAGTTTCTATATGATTGAAAAATAAATGCTTAAAAATATATAAAGATATAATAAGTAATTATTACATGTATCACTGATATATCGTACCATAGAATTTAAAAAAAAAATGTTTGTGTCCCCGTATTTTTACCCATTCCCTTATCCGCACCCGTGCATCTTATGCATAATGTTAAGCAAGTTTTTGGACTTGCATTCTAGAACATTTGATTGTCTCTTTTCTCCTTCCAGAATTCTATAATTAATTTCTTTACCAATTCATTTTAAAGCATACTCAATGTAACATCTGTAGTTGAAATATTTTTGAATGAGAACTTTAACCATTGAAGTTAAATTTGTGTTACTTCAGAAATTAATGATCAACTATTAGTCTAACCATTAAAACCCAGCCCATCAATGACATATTCCCTATTCTTATTAGTTAGCTTCTCATTTTTATGGCCCAAGATTGGGCCCACATTCGCTCATTTTATGCAACCTTCTGAAAATCAATTAACCATTTCTCTAATATATCCAGCCCATCAAAATCAATAGCACATGGGCCTATTACCACATGCATTGGATTACTTGGATTGGCCCATCAGCACAAGTACTCCATTTCTTGCATTGTAATCTGACTATCAATTTACGGCCTTTATGCATCTTTATTATTTACTTACGTTATTCTTCGTAAAATCAATTGCAAGAGAATAAAATACTGTTAAGCAAAGATCTTAAGAAAAGTGATGGAACAAAAACAGAGAACATTCATGGTATTGAAAAGCTAGGCGATGCTAACAAAGCAGAAGGGAAGGAATCTGATAAATGTACCTTGATTTTAACTGAAGGAGATTCAGCTAAGGCTCTTGCAGTAAGTTGTTGTGTCATCATTCAGAGTATTTTAGCATTAAAGTTAGCTCTATTGGGTTTCACTTTGTATGATTTTTGACGCTATTCATTCTAATACAGTTGGCCGGGCTTGCTGCCGTGTGTCGAGATTACTATGTTGTGTTCCCATTGAGAGAGGTAAATTGCTCAATGCGAGGGAAGCCACTGCTAAACAGCTCACTGAGAATAAAGAAATTGGGTACATGAAGCATATTCTTGGACTTCAGCAGCATAAAGAATTCACCAATGTAAAATCTTTGAGATATGGTCATTTGATGATAATGACTGATCAGGTGCGACGCCTTAAGTTTCTCTTATTGTTTTGTTCTTGTTTTATGCTTACAGTTCTCTCTACAAGGCGCACGGACAGCCTTCAACAAATATAAAATTTTAACTATAATTCTTGTACAGGATCATGATGATTCCCACATCAAAGGGCTGTTGATCAATTTTATCACTCCTATTGTGAAGGTTGCTGTTTTCAGTTAAATAGTTCAAATATTAGCACAACTTAAATATAAGTGGAATGTTTCTTGAGTGAAAATGATCATTTATCAACTCACAAAAATGGGACACAATTATCATTTTATACCATGCCTAAGTACGAGTCATGGAAGCACAATATGATGGGCAATGCAAGTGGGTGGTCTATCAAGTACTATAAGGTTTGCATTGTTAAATTTGTTACATGTGAACCAATCACAGAACCTTTTATTCTATCATCTGTTTTCTGTGTTTTGCATATTGATTTGTTTGTGTCTTTTTAGGGGTTGGGAACAGGCACATCAAAGTAAGGAAGAAAGTACTTTGCAAATCTTGAGAAACACAGCAAGGATTTTATTTGGGAAGATGAGCAGGATGGGGAGGCCATTGAGCTGGCATTCAGTAAGAAGAAGATAGAAGAGAGGAAGAGTTGGCTTAGGCAGTTTGAGGTCAAAGTTTTGCCATGTTTTCTTCTTGTGTTTTTTAGAGAAAGAGAATGAATATATATATCTAATATACCACCTTCTGAATGTGCAGGCCTGGTACTCACCTTGACCAGACGGGCAAGCTCATAAAATACAGTGACTTTGATGAATCAGTCTGAGTATTCGACGCCATTGATGAAGGCTCGAGCTCTGATACCATGTAAGAAAGTAAAGACGAAGGAAGGAGAAAAGTGTGAACACAGAGAGAGAAATTGAGAGACAAAAGATGAAGAACTTTCTCTAATTGATACAATGAATGAATCTGTACAGAATTAGAGCTTTATACAATTACATCTAAGCTAGGAACCTAAACCCCAAAACAGAGCATAACTAATTATACCAAATTATAAGGGAAGCAGTTACTACACGTGCAAAGATTAGTTATAACACGTGTGAAACAAACTGAATAAAATTAACACCTAAACTACTTGTAGTTTAGCTACTGATCTAATCCTCTTGCAGCTTCAGCTATCATTGTGAATGAGTCTATTCCCTCCTTTTTCACATGGAAACAGCAATAATGATAGAAAACTGAAAAAGTTTATTACTACTAAGGCATTATTGATAACTTTATTGCAACTACTGCACCAAACACTGGAACAGCACACTTGGCTATTGCGCTTTATTTTCTGAGTCTGACATTAGGTATGCTAGTTTTTTTTTTCACGGTTCTGTGTGCTTTGGATACAACCCTTTTAGTCCCAAATGTTCCTGTTTTTGTTAATCTAATTCTCTGCTCTTTAAAACATACAATAACAGAAGGCTTTATATATAGAGAGCAGTCTAGGAACTTAGAAAGTCATTTTGTAGTTAATGCAAAACTTCTACGTGCATTTTCCAAGACTTATTCATTGTAACGAGGATGAGAGCACGTGAAAAAGTGGATTAGATCAGAGAGTAAAATCTTATATTGTTTTCAATGGCAGATCTTCAGAGGTCTATTCCCTCCTTGGTTGATGGCCTGAAGCCTGGCCAAAGGAAAATTCTTTTCTGCTCTTTCAAGAGGAACTTTGTCAAGGAAGCAAAAGTTGCCCAGTTTTCTGGTTAAGTATCTGAGCATTCAGCTTATCATCATGGGGAGCAGAGTCTTGCGAGTACCATCATCGGAATGGCACAAGACTATGTGGGCTCCAACAACATTAACCTGCTTCAACCAAATGGCCCATTTGGCACTCGTAATTATGTGAGATGAACATGCCTCATGTGTCACTCTTTAAAGCTGAATCTAGTTCAGTATGCGTTTTTAGTTCTAATCTAATTATCACATTTTGAATTCACAAATGATCTGTTCTATTTCAGGGAGGAAAAGATCATGCAAGTGCTAGGTATTTCTATACGCGACTTTCTTCAATCACGTGGTTTCTGTTCCATAAGGATGATGATGACCTTCTTGACTACTTGAATGAAGATGGGCAATCAATTGAACCAACTTGGTATCTTTTTCCCCATTCTTCTACCTATTTGGTAGAAGGGATTTTAGCATTTTGTATGAAGAACTCCTATATATAAATAAGGCTTATACAATTTTTTTGGTTATTTTAGGTACATGCCAATTATACCAACGGTTCTTGTCAATGGTAGTGAAGGAATTGGGACTGGTTGGAGCTCTTACTTTCCTAATTACAACCCAACAGACATAATAGCAAATATTAGGCGCTTGATGAATGGTGATGCTATGGAGCCTATGGATCCATGGTATAAATGGTTTAATGGAACTGTTGAGAAAACTGCTGCAAAGGAAGGAGGGAATAGCTACACTATTTGTGGAACTATAGAGGAAGTCAATGAGACAACACTAAGGATAACAGAGCTACCAATCCGTAATGGACACAAGATTACAAGGAATTCCTGGAATCTATTTCTTCTAGTAATAAAGAATGCAAAGATCCCTTCATTGAGGTAAATTTGCTCAAGTCCCTGAGAATTATGTTATACACCACAATGTGAATTAGATTATACCCAATTTCTCATGAAAAATAATGCTGGCTGCAGGATTTTGATATGAATTGTGATGACGTAACAGTAGAATTTGACGTCTTCTTGACCCCTGAGAACTTGATTAGGGTCACTCAAGAGGGCTTGCTGAAGAAATTTAAACTAACCACTACAATTAGCACAACTAATATGCACCTATATTAAGAAGTATGACAACCTGGAGCAAAGTATGTGAGAGAAAGAAACTAGACAAGCACCCAAGAACCCACGGAAGAATAATAATAATAATAAGGCAAATAATGTAGAATCTGTTGCAGAAGCTGTCTCATCGTCTATGGCTGAAATGGAAATTGGTTAGTGTCAAACAATTTTATGTTTATTATATGTTTTAGTTTTTGTTTGATTTTTGGTTTACATCTGCTTGATTTACAAGAGAAAGCTCCTGAGGCAGCAAAACCCAAAGGCAGAGAAGGCTCTAGGAAAGCTCCTGCTAAGGTCTGTTTCTGTTCCTATGTTCTCTTTTTCCTTGTAAAGGATTTCTCTAAAACTCACGTTGATATTACTTTTTCTTTTCAGCCGAAAAAGCAAAATTTAGTCTTGAATGATAATGATGATGTTGACGACGACAATGTAATTGAGCTTAAAGAACGACTTGCTGCCTATAACCTCGACTCATCTCCTGATCAGTCAGCCGGTAAGTGCTATATTATTTTCTTTCATTAGACTATTTATTATGATCTTTACACAACTCAGCTGAAATGATATGGGGATATTGTTTGCAAACCAGATAATATATGATCTTGTGTAAGAAATTGTGTTTCTATTATTCTTCTTCATAAAATCAATTATAAGAGAAGAAAATACTGTAATGTACATAGATAAAAATTTTCCATGTTACAAGCACCAACTAAAATTTCCACTTGAGATTCAGCAGAACTAATAATTAGTTTCTTGTGAATTTTTCCATGATCTTTTACTGTGATCAATAGGAATGTGTTGGAGTGTTTTTTCTGTAAGTATTTGTGAGGTACATTTCTCTTTGTTTTTATGCCCGACAGCCATGGAGACTGAAGTGCCCAAAGTACCGGCCAAGAAGAAAGAACCTAGCAAAAGGGCTGCTGCTGCACAGAAGAAGAAGCCCTTGGCAACTGTTTCGGAGATATCTGATGATGATGATGATGATATTAATGAAATTGATGATGATGATGAAGATAGTGAGATAGAAGTTGTGGCTGTTCCAGAAGCCAGGAAAAAGGGCGGGAGAAAACCGCTGCAAATGCTCAGAATTTAAGGCCCCTGCAGCGGCAAAGAAGAGAGGTGCAGCCAATAAGCAGCAGCCTCAGACATTGGGCCAGAAGCTTTTAACTGACATGTTAAAGCCTGCTGAAAATTCAGGGATTTCACCAGAGAAGAAAGTGAGAAAAATGCGGGCATCTCCATTCAACAAGAAAAGTGGTTCTGTGTTGGGAAGGGTTGGTAAGGTAAATGAAGTGACTGAAAATGAAGAAAATTCGGTTTCTGCTTCTACTACTGCCAGTACTGAAGAAACTATTGAAGTTGCACCAGCAAGAGCAAGACCTCAAAGGGTGAACCGTGCGCAGACAAGGTATGTGTTGAGTGACTCTGAAAGTGAACATGCCACTGAGGATTCTGAATTTGATGAAGTGACTGATGAAAGTGAAGATGAATAGAGTAGTAGTTCTGTTGAGAAAGTGACAGATGGAATTCTTGAAATGGGAACTTAATCTCATTCCCCTTGTAATGTACTCCATTACTCTTAGTTGTGACTTTGGTAGTTTGCTTAACTGCGTCCCCTGGAAATGATCTTTGTCTATTTTGATTTGTTATGGTCAAGGATTTTCTTTATCCGTCACTGCAGTTCTACTGTTACAACTTAGAAATTAGAATGTCTGCAATTTAAATAAGTGGAATATTTTTTAAAAAAAAAAATACATGTACCAATCTCACATGAAGAGATATAAAGCATTTCCAGGTGTGAGTTGGTTTCGTTAGTTAGTTAGTGTCACTTGTTATTTCTGATTTATTGTCAAAGGATGGAAAAGAGGAATTAAGAAGTGTAAAGAAAGTGCATAACATGCCTTGCACTCCACCAAAAAGAGTGTGTTGAACTTTTGGGTTTTGAGTGTGTCAAATTATTGCGAATAATGTTCTAAAATTCTTGATTTATAAAGCGTGAACAATGAATTATGGGGTTGGTGAACATGGCTACCAAATCCATTCTTGTCTTCTTCTACCTATAGGGCACTTGCTTCAACAGGGCAATCTAATCAGCTGATTAATTAGTGCAAAGTTGGAAACTACTAAGTTATACAATATTTTGAGACTACACATGATAACATTCTTTTCCTCTCGTATGAATAGTGACTTAGATACAGTACCTTAGGTGCTGTTCTTTAGGTTCCCCTTTTAAGATTTAGCTATGTAACTACTTAACTTAAAAATACTCTAGGTTCCCATGAAAAAAAATTCACATAACAGAATCTTAAAAGAGGAACCTAAAGAACAATAGTTAAGTATTGTATCTAAGTCTTTCTCATACCAAAATACCTTCTCATCCTAAAAAGTTAGGAGTCAAATGGCATCCTATGTGTGTCACTGTGTGGGTTCAAAGCCATCATCTATTGGATTTTTTTTTTTTTTTTTTTTTTTTTTTTTTAGAAAAAAATCATCTATTGGAATCTAAAAATGTGGGGATCTATGCTCTGTAGTAGTTTTGATGATGTTTTGAACCCTTTGGTCACATTCTTGCTAAATGTTTAAGGCCTTGTTGCTGCTATAGTCATTAGAATGGATGGATTTAAAATTTAAAAAAAAAAAAAAAAAAAAAAAAAAAAAAGATATCCAGAAATAATGGGAAAGAACTTTGGTTTGTTAGCACATAGTAAAATGTAAAGTATAATTATCTCACTGCCATACCCATGACTAGTGTAATTTCGAAAATGAGGAAGAGGAGACGATGATGACTTTTTTCCGGATTAGAGAAAGAATGTCTGGAATTTTGAAAAATCAAGAATAAAGTGAGGTGGTGGCGCTTAGTGTTATCACATTAAATTTTAGAATATTAATGAATTAACAAGTAGTGTCTTTTACTCTTTTTCATTATTAAATCTTAAAAAATATCTCTGGTGAAGCTACATTCGGTAATGGTGTAACTTGAATTTATCTTATATATATATATATGTGTGTGTGGAACCAACACTTTGACATGTTAGTTTGCAATGAAATGTTTTTATTAAAAGAACTCTAACTAAACTCCAAAGAGTAGGCTTAGTGATTCCTAAGGTTTCATGATATCCACGAGATCCCGAGTTTGAAACCTCTTTGGATCACCTTCATGAGATTCATCCCTATAATAATTTGGTGCGTGTGAGACGCGCCGGGGGAGGGGGGGGGGACTGCATACACACGAGGGAAGAGTTAGATACTCGAAGAGGTCTAAACATCCTTTTTTGTAAAAAAGGAAAAGAAAAAAAGAACTCCAAGTGGTAAAGTTTTCTAAGAACTCTAGAGGATCTCAGCTCTAAATGGGTATTAATAGTGTAAAAATATTAATCATTAATAGGCGGTGCATTAATTATTTGTGTAAAATAAAATTTATGATTAATATGTTTTTTTTTTTAATTATATAAAGAAAAACTGATTTGGAAATTGGAAGATGAAAATCTTGCTCAAATTGTGTTGCTTTAGTAACAATTAAAACAAAGTCTAGCAAAAGATTAAAAAAAAAAATTATTAACACAAAATCAAGAACAAAAAAATAAACGTACGATTAAATTAATAAAAATAACTAAATAGTCCTTTAATTAATTCACTCAAGAAGAAGATTTTTACCTAAATTATGGTCAATTGGCACTTGCCTTTGTTGAGGTTTCTGGATGTGTAACACCTCCTTAGGTATGTATAAATTAATAAATATCTTTTTTTAAATGAAATATTTTTGTAATGAAAATTTAATTGTTGTATTTTTTAAAACTAGGGGTATTATTAAATGAAACCCTATATTGGTGTAATTTACCCTTACAGCTATCTTTATTTACTCTGTTTCTAATGACACGTAATATACTTAAATTTTTTTGAGAAGAAATAATACTCTTACAGTTCATTCCTTCAAATATTAGAGCACATAATAGTTACTAGCTCAACAGAGAAAGTCTCTATTAGCGACAGTTCCTAGAAAAGAAGTACTAGACTGATAAAAGGGAAGATAATTATTTAAGACAGATATCACTTAACTGATTGCACCATAAGTGCAGCATTAGAGTAAAGGAGGAACTTTTTAAAGACCAATTGATTACTTGCTGACAGACAGGCTATACTTGATACCAAAAGGAATGAAAGACCTGTATTCCATCGCACTTGCGTTAGGCTACACTTGATAATTACAAAGTTCTAATAAGCATTGTAAATAGATTCTTGAGAATTTATTATAAGTTGCTTTTGCTCTGCATGAGTTTGGAGTATGTTTTTATTTAAAGGAACACAAAGGGAATGATTAACGGGAAGGAATCAACTCTTTCTTTAATTTAATTATTTTTAGTGAGATCATAACAAAGGTGACTTAACAAATGAGCAATCGATTGAGAGAGAAAAGAATCAGACATAACAAGCCGACACTTGTGAATGTGAAGGAGACCATTTCTTGTTTGCAGAGAAAAGAATTAAACAGACATAACTTAATTGCAGGTCGACACTTGTGAACATGAAGGAGAATATTTTTGTTGTCATGGTTTATAAGCAACGAATGCGTGTGTTATTATCAATGTCATGCAAGCACGCAAAAGCACTTAGTATATATATTGGTTGCTCTGTCTAGTTCATCCCCCTCACAAAAATTGTTCTCATCTTAACTCTCTTCACAAAAATAGCATTCATTTAATTCCCAGAAAGAAATGGCAGAAGGTGTTAAAAGTCACAAGCTAAAACAACAAGCTTCAAATCAAGAAAGAAAACACAGAGAGTTCAAGAAGATTCGAGAGAAAACAGAGAGAAAATTCTGAGTGAAAGAGAGAAAACTTTATTGCGAAATCTATGTATTACAAAGGACTATCTAATTTACACATATCAATACCTATTTATACTAGAAGTTACAGAACAGAAAGAAGAAGAAGAAAAACGGGAAAACCTCTAACAAACTCTTAACAGAATTTCCTAATTTTGCTCCTCCAATAAGCTTATGACAAGTGTCACTCTACTGCTAACTAACTAACTGATTACTTCTTCTCACGTGCAACTCACACGCTTCTATTTAACTCTTTAATATTGCAGCAATAATCTTCTTTAACCATACTTTAAGCTTCTTTTGATTCAAGCTTTGATTACCCTGCTTTGTTTGTGCAATGTTCTTCTTCAAACCAGACTTACATCTTTCCTTCATTTCTGCTTTATCCTTCTTCAATTCAACTACACCCTTAGTCTTTTTCTTAACAGCCCCCCTCAAGACCAAAGCTACCTCTGATGTAGAAATAGCTTCAGTGTCTTGCAATGACTGTGGATAAGTAATGTTGGCACTAAAAATATTGATCAAGCCTAGCCTACTTATCAGGTCCAGAAAGGTAGGTATGCCAAGTGCCTTAGTGAAAACATCAGCCAATTGCAAATGTGTTCTTAAATGGAAAGTTTTCATCATACCTGCCTGTATCTTCTCTCTAATCAAATGACAATCTACTTCAATATGTTTTGTCCTCTCATGGTATATAGGATTGGCAGCTATGTGTAGGGCTGCCTTGTTATCACAATAGAGTAATGCAACCTTTGAATGTTCAATTCGAAAATCTTCAAGTAAGTAAAAGAGCCAAGTGATTTCACAGCAAGTTGAAGCCATTGATCTATATTCAGCCTTTGTTGAAGATCTGGATACAACACTTTGTTTTTTTGATCTCCAAGAAATCAAATTCTCTCCAAGGAAGACACAATACCCTGTCAATGATATTCTGGTATCCGGGCAGCCAGCCCAATCTGCATCACAGAATGCTTTCAATTGAAAATCTGACTTGGCTGAGAAAAACAACCCTTGCCCTGGAGTGCCTTTAATGTATTGCAAAATCCTGAGTGCTGCCACCATATGAGGCTGCCTAGGCTTGTTTAAGAATTGACTTAGTCTATTTACTACATAACAGATATCAGGTATTGTCAAAGTTAAGTACATCAACCTCCCTATCAACCTCCTGTACTGTGAAGGATCATCAATTAAGTCACCCTCATCCTTAAACAATTTGAGATGCTGTTCCATAGGAGTTCTCATAAGCTTGCAACCTAACATTCCTGAATCTGTCAACACTTCAAGTGCATACTTTCTTTGGTTAAGACTGATCTCGTTTAGAGGTAGATTGAAAATCTGAATCCATAAGGGTGACCATTTTAGCTCAATCTCCCTTGGGGTTAACTCTCCTTCAAAGTCTTGGATTAGCACCAACTGTTTTTCATAGCTCCATGGACATATCAATCACTTCCTTCTTATCTTTCCCATCTCCGAACTCTACCAGAAACAAATCCGCCTCTAACTCAAAAAAATTAACTCCCTTGTTTGTTTTCCACAGCATCCTCAAGTTCTTCCTCAGTGCATCTAGGCTTATGCTTCTATGGGTCAATATCTTCATAATAGCATAGTTCTTTCCTATCTCTTTTGCAGCTTTGGTACTACTACTTCCAAGCTCAATTCCTTTGTCCTCCTCCTCTGTGAAGGATAATTTCTTCCATAACTCTTCAAGCTCTTCTGACATTGTATGCTTCCTCCTTTAGCCACCCTAAATGGGTGTTATTGCCTAACAACCCCACCCCCGACCTCACCCAAGGAAGGCAACTCTAACTCTTGCAAGAGCTGCAAGACTAACACTTACTTCTACGTGCACAAGCACACGAGAGCACACCTTACATGTGTTTGTGGTTTCTTTGATATCATTGTACTATCACGTGTATTATTAGTATATCATACAAGCACTCAAACAATCAAAATCAACCATAATGTTAAATTTGAGAGAGAGAGAGAGAGAGAGTTGGACTTTTTTTTGGATTTTGAAAGGTATATATCTTAGTTGGATGGCTGTGACTATAGTTGTTGGTGGCACCGGTGAATGATGTGTTTTGTCTGCTTTTGATGCAAGTTGTCGGGAAAAGCACAGTCTATTTGTAATTAATAAATTATAGCTGAAATTATATCATATAAGTAAATTAGATAGAGTTATTTTAGTTTTCAAAAAATTGATTCACCAACCTTAAATGTTTTATCAATAATATTTACTAAAAACTAGACTATTTGTATTATCAATAAATTAAAATAATAATTTAATAATTTGTAAATTTATTTACAAACTTACATAATCTAATCTTAAGGTTATATAAATTTATTTTTATATGTCTCTTTAGGGACACTCGGGTAATAGGTTCAATAGACTTAAAAGATGTGGTGAAAACCTTGAAGTCTCAAATTTCATCTACCACATCCTGGAAAAGTCTCATAGGCATATAATGGAACAATCTAGCTAAAGATTAGGATATCACTTCCGTATTCTAATATATATAAATACACACACGCATAAACTCATAAAATTTTAAAAGGCTTTTATTTAAACATAAATATATTTAATTTTCTCTCTCTCTCTCTCTCTCTCTCTCTCTATATATATATATATATATATCTATAATATTCACACATTATACATTTCAAAATTTGTAGCTAATTAAGTACCTCAAAAATCATTATAACATAAGAAAGTTAATATTATATATATATATATATATATATATTTTTTTTTTTTAATAAAGAGTGATATTATACTATTACAAAGTTTAGCATGTATGTCTTATAAATAAATAAATCAAATTCTAAAACATAAATAATAAATTATTGATTATGTTATTTATGTGACATCAATTACCTTCATTAACGCATTGGTTTTTGAAAATGCAGGGACTTGTTTGTTTGCTTGTTTGTATTTTTTTTTTTTTGATGAAAAATGCAGGGACTTGTTAGTCATGAATCATGATGCATAATGGCTCTTAACTTTTTTGTAATTCGTAGAAGAACTAAAAAGTTCATGTCTCTCTGTCTGAGGAAGTGAGCTTGCTCTCTTCCCTTAGCAGTAGAAGTATTTTTGTCCCTTCTAACGAAGGAGAGTTTTGTATCTCTAAGGTAATAGGTTACCTTTAGAGCTAGTGGGTTTCGGTTTTTTGGGGTTGTAGGGAAACACAATTGTTTTATTTGAGTTTGTATCTCTGTTTTTTTTTTTTGGTATGGAGGACTTAGTAGAAAAATGGAGTCACTTTACTCTATTAGAGAGGGAGACTATGGGTTCTGTACTTCAAGGAGATCATCAACTCGGTGAGTTCATCATGGTAGCACAATCCCATGGTGTTCAGTCGCAGTTAAGCTCGTCCGTGAGAGAGGGTGAGGGAGGTTCGGTGGAGGTGCAGCCAGCAGAATGGATGACAGAAAGGGACGATGATGATGTGGCATTACAGAACATTAATGGAGAGATGTTACAGACCGTTGAAGGCAATAAAGAGTGTGAGGCGCAGGAAAATTATTGCGTGGAAGTGGCAGACACGTTACAACCAATTCAAGGAATCCAACATAGTTCAGATTCTTTATTGCCTCCTATTAATGCTCCTAATAATGAGGAAGTTGTTTTGAAGTCTGAAATTTCAATTCCTAATTCGGTTTCAGTTTCTGACTTATTTGATTTACAAATAAGGGAATTACAGGAGAAGGAAGTGCAAGGGCTAGCTGGCAACGACAATTCTACATTTAATTCTAATAACTTGGACCCTGCCTTCACGCATAGAAATCATTACGTGAAAAATCAAGGCTTCATGTTCGATACCATTACTGAAGAGCAGTCTAACATGCAATTGAATGAAACAGAGGCTGAGTTGGACAAATCAGATCATCATGATTTTATTTCATTTAATCCTCATGATATTGACTCACGTGCATCTTCGTGTACCTCAGTCCAAACTCAAAAAAAAGAAGCACGTGCCTCTCATGATGCGGCTAGGGTTCCCACACCAAATACCCAATTTTGTGTTCTTCCTAAGTGGTCACGCAAAGTGAGAGAAGTACACCCCTCGGCAAGGCCAGTAACTGAATCTCTTTCAAGTCAACAACGTGATGCATCTGACATGGATATTTGTTCTGATTTACCCTCTAAAAGGCAATAAGTTTATCAAAGTGATGTTGAAGAAATTTTTGAATTGGTGGAGGTTGATCATCAACCTTGCCAGGACCAATGAGTTGCCTAGCATGGAACTGTCGTGGGCTTGGGAACCTATGTACAGGGAAGGAGCTTGTAGAGATAATACGAGCAAAAGATCCCTCTGTTGTCTTTTTAGCCGAAACACCGAAAGATGAAGTAAGTCTAGATATGGTACAACGAAACATTGAGTTTGACCATCGGTGGGTGGTTCAACGAGAAGAAAGAGGAGGTGGATTGGTTCTGTTCTTGAAATCATCGGTGAATTTGAAGATTGAGGGTTCACATAAGTCTTACATTGATGCAGTCATTGATAAAAATACAAGTGATCAATGGCATTTCACCGGTTTTTACGGTGAACCGAGACAAGACAAAAAAAAAAGCAAGGCTTGGAGTAAGTTGAGACTGCTAAATTCTGATCCGGGTATTCCATGGTTATGTGTGGGGGATTTTAATGAGATTACAAGACAAGATGAGAAACTGGAAGGTGCATGGAGGTATCACAATCAAATGCAATTGTTTCGAGATGTTATTAACAAGTCTAGCTTCATGGACCTTGGGTTTGTAGGTTCAAAATTCACTTAGGCTAGACACTTTGAGGATGGAAGATCTATCCGGGAGAGGCTTGATAGAGGACTAGCCAATAATGGGTGGTTTATGAAATTCCCGAGGGCTCGGGTTCATCATTTACATTGTAATTCTTCAGACCATTGTCCACTTCTTATTGTTCTTGCACCTTTAACATTCCTTAGAGGAAAAAACCATTTCGTTTTGAGGAAATATTGTTATCTCATCCAAGTTGTGGAGAAACTGTTTAGGTAGCATGGGACTCTACGGTTGGGTCAGAGTTGAGCAATGAAATTTTGGCAAAAATTGAGAAGTATGGGTCAAACTTACTTGGGCGGAACTGTAATGTTTTTGGTAATGTGAGACAATAATTAATAAAAAAGAGGGAGTTGTTGAGAAGGGCCTAATTTGAAGCTCAAGTCAATGGAGTTAAACATCAAGTAAGGGAGTTAAAAACAGAAATTGATGTACTCATGGGTAGGGAGGCGAGAATGTGGGCCTAAAGGTCACGGTTATTGTGGGCTAGTCAAAGGGATAAGAACATGAAATATTTTCATAGTCGGCAATGAAAAGATTCCAGAAAAATCAGATTAGGGGTATTAGAGATGGGATGGATACTTGGAAAATTGAACCCGATGAGATTGCAGCGGTATTGATAGGTTACTATCAGAATCTTTTCACAACTTCTACTCCCGAGAATTCAATGAATGTGCTAGAGCATGTCCCTCAATTAATTATGGATGAGATGAATTTTTATCCATCACGTGAGTTTTTGGAGTGTGAAGTTTCAAGTAGCTTTGAATCGATGGCCCCACTTAAGGCATCGGGTCCGGACGGAATGCCACCCCTTTTCTACCAACATTTTTGGGGGATAGTGGACAAGGATGTGACCTCCTCTATCTTATTTTGGCTAAACAGGTACCTTACCCCACCTTGTTAATCATACTTTTATCACACTCATTCCAAAGATTGAAAATCCTGAATGTGTTACTCAATTTCACCCTATTAGTCTTGAAATGTGCTATATAAAATTTTTTCTAAAGTTTTAGCCAATCGATTAAAGAGTATCCTTCCCATAATAGTCATGAGCACCATTTAGCTTTTACAAAAGATAGATTGATTTTCGACAACATCTTAGTTGCCCTTAAAACACTACATGGTTTACAAAAATACAATTCTGATTCCTCGGGATTCATGACTCTTAAATTGGATATGAGCAAGGCGTATGATTGGGTTGAATGGATTTTCCTTGAGGAAGTCATGAGGAGAATGGGGTTCAATGAGAGATGGATCAATCTGACCATGATCCGTGTTAAAACAATGACTTATTTTGTTCTAGTGAATGGGGAATCAAGAGGCCTTATTCACCCATCTAGAGATATCGGATAGGGTGACCCTCTATCCCCCTTTCTTTTCTTGCTATGTCTTGAAGGATTGAATGGGTTGATCAAAAATGCAGAATTGAATGGAGATATTCATGGCTTCTCTCTCTATAGGAGGGGTCCAAAACTAACTCATCTCTTATTTGTAGATGATAGTCTCCTATTTTGCAGGGCAACGGTGGTAGAATGTGTCAATGTACTAAAAATTTTGGAGGCATATGAGAGGGCTTTAGGCCAAAAGGTGAACAGGGACAAAACAACTCTCTTTTTTAGCAGATCTACTTTGGGTGATATAAAATCTAGCATCAAACAAAGCCTTGGGGTGCAAGAGATTTTACACTATGAGAAGTACTTGGGGCTTCCATCTTTGGTGGGGAAAGGAAAGAAGTCAAGCTTCAATTATATTAAAGAAAGGGTGTGGAGAAAGCTTAAAGGTTGGGAAGGTAACCTACTCTCTCAAGCTGGAAGGGAAGTCTTAATAAAATTTGTTATTCAAGCAATCCTCACATACACTATGGGATGCTTCAAAATTCCCTTGGGTTTGTGTCATGATATTGAAGCAATGATTAAAAAAATTTAGTGGGGGCAAAGAAGAGATCGTAGAAAGATTCATTGGGTGAAGTGGGATGAGTTGACAAAATCCAAAATGGTGGGTGGAATGGGATTCCGAGATTTGGCATTCTATAATGACTCTTTGTTGGCAAAGCAAGCTTGGCGCCTTTTACATAATAGATCATCTCTATTTTATAAGGTGTTCAAAGCTCGTTTTTTCCCAAATTGTTCAATTATGGAGGCCAATGATTCGATGGGAGGATCATACGCTTGGAGGAGTATCCTTAAAGGGCAAGATGTCATTCAAAGAGGGGCTAGATGGAGAGTTGGGGATGAGAAATCAATTAACATATAGCAGCATAGATGGATTCCAAGGAAAACCTCCTCCCTAGTGGTTTCATATCCAATTGAGTCCATGGAGAATTGTTCGGTGCCTGTCTTGATTAATGAGAGTGAAAGGAGGTGGAATAAGGAATTGATTGATGGAATTTTTTCACAGGAGGAAGCAGCAATTATTAAAAAAATTCCACTGAGCCGAAGAGTGAATGAAGATGTCCTGATTTGGCCATACACGAATGATGGACAAGATACTTGTAAAACAGGCTATAGGTTCCTCAAGGAAGAAGTTGAGATGGATTCTGTGCAGGTAGATTCAAGTGCGGATTCAAGTTTGTGGAAAGGGATTTAGTCTCTCCAAATTCCTAACAAAGTGAAAAATTTGTTGTGGAGGGCTTGCAGAGGTGCGATGCCAACAAAAGAAGCATTAGTCCGACGTACCATCATCGATGATCCACTATGTGATTGTTGCCATGAAGCCCAGGAGTCTCCGCTACATGCTCTGTGGCTTTGCAAGGAGCTAGACACGGTATGGGAGAGATCCGCTCACCGCCAAATGCGTCGAGAATCAAGCTTCCCGAATTTCAAAGAATTACTCTCATGGATACTCACACAGTCAAGTGAAGTGGAACTCTTTGCGATGGTAGCGTAGGGGATATGGAATCAATGTAATAAGGTTCGACTCAACCAGGTTGCTGCTCCACTACACCAGATTTTCCAGATTTCTTCAGTGAAACTTACTGATTTCTTGGCGAGTCAACCATCCGCAACTCCGGTGATGGGTAGGCGGGTCAATCACGTAACTAGATGGCAACCTCCTCCAACGGATTTAACGAAAATTAATTTCGATGGAGCTATTTTTTCTAGTGCTAACGCAGCAGGCATTGGTGTGGTTATTAGAAACAACTCAGGTCAAGTTATTGCTTCTTGCTCCCAACGATTGTCTCAAGCCTACAACAAACAATGAAATTGAGGCTTTGGTAGCGACTAAGGCGGTGTCTTTTGCGACAGAGATTGACATTACCAAGGTCATCTTTGGAAGGTGACTCACTCACAATCATGAAAGCTTTATCAAGTGACCACAATTCACTAGCTCCATTAGGATTGTTGATTGATGACGTTAAGTTTAGTGCAGAAAATTTCGATCAATTGCTTTACTCTCATGTAAAGAGAGAATGTAATTTTGTTGCTCATTGTTTAGCAAGACATGCTTTTTATATTTCAGATTTTTTAGTGTGGATGGAGGATGTTCCACCACAATTTTCAGTTGTAGTTTAGGCTAATTTAGCCGACTCTTTTTAATCAAAGTTCAATCTGGTTTCTCAAAAAAAAAAAAAAACACATTGGTTTGTAAGTTTTTTTATAATAAAATTACTAGTTGCTCTAGGATTTTTCAAAAAAAAAAAAAAAAAAAATACATGCATAAAATGTTTCATCATATGAATTATAAGGTCTTTATATAATGCTATCTTCATTAGGAGACTTAGTGTGCGTTTGACATTGGCTTAAAACCAAAATTTTTTTTCTCTTTAGCTTATTTTTATTACTATTTATAGGTCCCATTGCACTTTTTGGTACTATTCATAGGTCCTCTTGTACTATTTTAGCTATTTTTTAGCTTTATCTATAATACTTTCAATTTCTGGTTAATAAGTTTAGATTCATTTTATTCAATGGATAGTGAATACAACTACAAGATCAATAAAATAAAGTGACTGAAAAGAATGAAGTTGCAATAACCAAGTTCACCAATGTGAAAAACAAACTTATCGTTCGCTTTTTTCTAAACAAAAGAAGATGATTAGTGGGTCCCTTTAAAATAAAAATAAAAATTTTTTTTTTTTTGCTCTATCACATACTTGATATTTCACTCCCCTCACAAGATCACGAGGACACAGCAAGTCTATCAAGAGTTAAGATTGAATAGCGGGTCTCAATTTTAGGTATACTCAAGATCGTGGCCTTTATATATTGATCACATACAGAAATCGTTCTCATCTTTAGTCTCTTCACAAAGATACTATTCATTCAATTCCCACTAAGAAAATGGTGGAAGGAGCTTTGGTCGGCGTTGCTAAGGGAATCACAGAGAAAGCGAGCAACCTCTTAGCCCAAGAGATTGTATCTTGCTCTGGGGGCGTCAAAGACGAGATCGAAAGGCTCGGCGACATTACGTTTTGACAATCATTGCTTTGTGATTGAGGACGCAGAGGAGGAGCAGACATCACAACAATCAAGTCGAGTGTGGGTGAAAAGGCTGAACGATGCACTTTATGAAGCGGACGACTTGCTGGATGACATCTCCACCGAAGCTTTACGACGGGAAGTGATGACACGGAATAAGGAGTCCCTCTTGCCATAAGGACACTAGGAAGCGTATTGTACTTTAAAACCCCAGAAAAAGAATGGTTATCTTTTAAGAATGATGAACTTTCAAAAGTAGCTCAAAAAGAAAATGATATCCTACCATCACTTAAACTAAGTTATGATCATCTTCCTTCATATTTGAAGCAATGCTTTGCTTATTGTTGTTTATTTCCAAAGGATTACAAAATTCATAAACCGACATTGATTAAAATGTGGATGGCGCAAGGATTCATTAGGTCTTCAAGTCAAAACCAATGCTTGGAAGATATTGGTCGTGAGTATTTTATGGATTTACTTTGGAATTCATTCTTTCGGGAAGTTGAAGAAGATGGGAGTGGAAATATATTAAAATTCAAAATGCATGATCTCATGCATGATCTTGCAAAATCGGTAGCAAGATCTCGATAATGCCACTTTTTATTCAAAAGAGGAAGACGTTCAAGAGAAAACTCGCACATATATCATTTGATAGAACGTTTCTTTCATCATCGTGAATTCCATTCTCATTGTATAAAGCAAGTAGGATAAGAACATTTGTTTTGCTAAGTCAATCACAACACCCAAGATTGGGTAAGTCAACTTACAATGTAATTGTTTCAAGATTTAAGTTCATACGCTTGCTGGATCTACATGATATGAGTATTAAAATAATTCAGAGTTCCATCGGGAAGTTAAGGCATTTAAGGTACCTCGATATATCTTCTAATTCTATTAGAATGCTTCCTAATTCCATCACAAGATTGCATAATTTGCAAACACTAAGGCTCTCTCGATGTCCAATTAAAGAATTGCCTAAAGATATTAAAAAATTAGTCAACCTCGGGTATCTTGAGATTGATGAGTGTAGGCGTTTGACTCATATGCCACGTGGGTGGGGCGATTGACTAAGCTTCGGACATTGTCACAATTTGTGGTAGCTAAGAATAGTTGTTTACCCTTCTGGCGCAATGGTGGATTGAAGGAACTCTATGGGCTAAACGAGCTAAGAGGAACTCTACAGATTAGGGGATTGAGGAGGTATTGTGCATATCACCTTTCTTCAACCATTCAAATTAGTTAGTTAGGCACGTTTTCAAACAATTTAGAAAACTAACATCTCGAGTTTCAAACACTCGAGATCCATATTAGAACTCGAGTCTAAAAGACTCGCTTTAGATCTTGAGTCTTTAAAACTCGAGTTTTATGCAAAAAAATTTAACCTATAGTGGCGTTTTTAAGACTTATAGTGACGTTTTAAAACCCTATAGCGACGTTTTCCTGTAAAATTTTTTTTTTATAAGTACAGGTTTAAGGAGTCCTATAGTGGCGTTTTTAAGCCCTATAGTGACGTTTTATAGACCTATAGCGGCGTTTTTTTGCAATTTATGAAAATCGAGTCTCTAAAACTCGATTTTCAGCGCAATTTTTTTTCACCAAATCGAGACTTAAAAACTCGAGTTCCATTTGGAACTCGAGTTTTAGATACTCGAGATGTTATTTTTCAAAATTGTTTTGAAATATGACAATTAACTAAATTGTTTAATATTTATTGTTATTTTAAAAAAAAATTCGGGGATTGAGACATGGGAAAGATGCTTTATTAGAATCTAAGGATGCAAATATGAGAGAGAAACAACATCTTCAAGGCCTGACGTTGAGGTGGATAAAAGAAGAAGTGGATGAGTCCAACGTTTGTTATGATGAAGAGTCACTTGAAGCCTTGTACCCACATTCAAATCTTCACGAATTGCATTTACTGCGATATGGGGGAGTGAAATTTCCAAGTGGGACTTCATCACTTTCAACTCTTGTAAACTTTTCCCTAAATAATTGTAATAAATGCCAACATCTTCCACCATTGGATCAATTTCATTCTCTTAAAAGTCTCTCTCTTGAATGGATGAATGATTTAGAGTACATATTAGAGAAAGATGACAACTGTGGGTTCTTTGATTCTTCATTTCTCCCATCTCTAGAGCAACTCCAAATTAAATATTGTCCAAATCTAAAAGGATGGTGGCAACGACAGAGGGATTCTGTTGAGGAGGTCGATAATCATTCACTGCCTTCATTTCGTCGTCTTTCCAACTTAGTTATTTGGCATTGCCTTAAGCTGACATCCATGCCTCTATTTCCATATCTCAAAAAGCTAAAGCTGGGTATGTGTAGCTTGAAGCCATTGGAGCAAACATTGAGGATGAAGTTGACAAACATGGCAACCCTAGAGAGCCTAACATCAATAGCAACATCAACCTCTTCTTCTTCTACAATTGCTGATTCCTCGTTTATCCCTCTCTCCAAATTAAAGTTTATGACAATTGTGAATATGGAGGAAACTTTGCCCAAAGAGCTGATGTGCAATCTCATTTCTCTCCAAGATTTAAGTTGTGGTCCTCTCCTCTCTCTCAACATCTCATTGCTCTTCGGCGTTTGATAATTAATGGTTCTAACGAGTTTGATATAATAAACAATGGAGATGAGATGGAATGGCATGGCCTTCAGAGGCTTCACTACCTAAAGTTCTACGACATTCCAAATTTGGCCACTCTACCAGTGGGGATTCAACATCTCACGTCTTTACAAAGATTCAAGATTTATGATTGTCCAAGTTTATTGGCTATACCAGAGTGGATCGGTAACCTCACCTCTTTGCAATCGCTAAAAATTCGGAGTTGTCCCATCTTATTGGAAAGATGCAAGAAGGAAGCGGGTGAAGATTGGCCTAAGATTGCTCACATCCCACACTTGGATATATAGTCAGGTAGCTATTTAAGTCATTATTTTATCCCAGTACTTTATAGAACATTAAAAATCCAATTTCTTCTACTTCACTAAATTTCCTGGTAATTAAATTTCAAATGAAGCACCTACTCTGAGGATTTGGAGCTTAATCAAAGCTTTTGGGTGCTGCAATTGCTCAACAAGTCAACTAACTTATCGGTAGTATCTCTTTTCTTTTTTCCTCTTTTAGGTGCTCATAGGATTTTCGTTCTTTATTTTAAGACTTCCCATATTAGGAAAAATAGTATGTGAATTTTCCCAAATCTTTTTCTTCATTCTACCAAATTACATCTTTGTATCTTGAATTGAGTTTGAGTTAACATAATAATTTTTGTATTTCATCCTGATTTTGTCAAGTAGCTTAGTTTTCATTAAAAACACTGCTTGATATTTAAATCATTTATTAATATTTAATTAAATGGAGAATGTTTATAAACCAAAGCATCCGAGGTTTCACTTGTAAGTAACTGGTATACATTGGGAATTCAATAACCAAAACATGATGGCATTGAATTGATACTCGTGAAATGTCTGTGGCTTTGGTGATTTAATTCTCATTATATATTTAAATCAATTATGGTATGATATGAAGCGTTTTGTCATTGCTTGAGAATTGCCCTGATATTTTTTACATCCTAGAGTTGGAATGGGATCCATTTCAGCGGTAAGAAAACTTACGTATGTGTATCACTTTTTTTTTCCCTGTTCTTGATAGAAATCAAAATCCAAATCCTTTCATGTTCTCTCCAAGAAATAGAGCTTGATGAAAAGTAATTGGTTTCAACAAGTCAACAACTCAATCATATTAGCATATTCATTCTCTACATCATTTCAGAACATATTATGAAACTAATAAATATGTGAATTTTCCTTTATCTATTTCCTATTTTAAACAATTTATAGCATGGTATCTGAAACTGAGTTGATTAGGTGAAGAATCTGGATGCTTTGATTTCTGGCTGTGTAAATAGGGTTAAAATTGGCACTTGGTGATATCAGGGTAATGTTTGTGGGGAGGATTAAATCTGGTGCATACATCTACAGTTTGTTGTGCAAGTATCGTATTGGTTCATTCCTTTTTATATATTCCAACTTGTAGTATCTACAAATAATGTGCAGTATCTGTGGTTATTCTAATTTTCTTGTTGTGCAATATCTACAAATGATGATGACAACCACAACAGAAATTCACAAAAATTAAGTTGAGTTGCTAACAGTTATTTTGTCAATAACAGAATAATATCTACATTTCCTCCTTTTGTTTAGTATCTTGGTATTCTAGAAGTGCACAATTTCAGGAGTGGATTTCACTTGGTTCTGCACTTGGAGTTGATTTCTCCTTTTAAAATCAATCAATCATCCTTAATTAAATGAAAATGTTCCTATATTTTATTGAAAAATCAAAGTACCATATTTTTCTAATTGTATAATTTTTTAGATTGCAAGTTGCCCTGGGCTAAGATCATAAGCTGATGTTAATGGTCAAAGTAGTACCCAAAGAAAGGAACTATTCATTTTCCTGATAGTTGCCTTTCAGTTATTGTATACTCCTACTGGTTAGATTTTACAAAGGTAATAAAATACAGGTGTTTAGTTCAAAAAATAAAGTGTTTTATTTTGGTTAAAGCACTATTGTTGTTGTGACAGGAAGGTTAGGGGACTTTTAGGATATGCTTCATAATATTCATTATAATTTATTACAAAACTAGATATAATGTGTTGATTACTGTTATTGTCAATATAGACTTAATATCAACTATTGTTTCTATTAGCATTAGCATCAGAACCAGATACATCATTTCATTTTTTGTAGCAGCAGACTTTTCATTTTTGTAGCAGCAGACTTTGGTCACGCTGATTTATTTAGGCAGCTCTCCATAACAATTTCTGCCATCTCTTAAATTTTGTGACACTTTGATTAAGAGAAGAATTCAAATAATTTGAATAAAGCAGCTAGTGATGACCACATTAAATTTTAGAAAGCATGACCCTTGCATTAAAATATGATCTATGAAAAGTAATTTCAGTTTTCTTTGCGTGAATCATCCATGGAGGTAAGTCATATACAGTATCATAAGTTCCTAACTTCCCCTTTAGAGACCTTTTTGTCATTTGACTCTTCCCTCTTCACGACCTGATTCTGATTGGATTTTCATAGTATCACCCTAGCTAGTACAGTTTAGCTTTAACTATTGAGGCGAATGGGCAACCAGATTTTTCCCATTTCTTTTGTTGGGGTGTGATGAGAGGGGCATGGGGGAGAAAGAAAGAAAGAAAATGCTTTCTGGTAGAGAATACAAAAATCCCAATGAATTCTTTCTTCAAATGAGGAATTAATTCTATGAATATCAGTCTAGCTCTATCTTAATTTTTCCCTTTCATCGGGTATGGTGAGTTTATCCAGAATCGGATTTTAGCAGAAGCTTGAGGAGTATTGAATACTGAAGCCGACAAGCTTAAGAATGCATGTTTCTTCAAACCTAGCTGCTAATAAGATTATGCAGCATACTATTAGAAAAGGAATGGTAACTATCTCATTTATTACCAAATTTAATATTTTCTCATAATTTAGGTTTCATTTTTTGGAAATTTTTTTGCAATATGGTTGGCATATTTTTAGTTTCCTCTCTTGTTCTGTTTTCATTTCATTCTTAAACAGAGTTTTGGTAGGTTCTAATGAATGAAGAGCATAGCTTGTTGTTAGAGCAGACTACAGAGTACCCCCTGATTTCATAGATAGCTTAATTTCATGGTAAATAATTCTTGGACTTTTTACCACTTGTGACGTTTTTTTAGTCATAAATGTTATTTTTTGCGCTTCTCAAAGTATAACCTTTATTCCTACATAACAGTATTCTTAAAGCTTCTCATAGAAATCAATCACAAGAACTCTCAAGAGAAATATTTTAATCTGGACTATAGATGCTATTAGTTACTACAACAGGTTTTGATATTATTATTTTCTCTATTTGTGCATATATTTCAATGAGAAAGCCATCCGATCTTGCTCTAACAGAAAAGTGGTTGATATACAACTTACTAAAGAAAATAAGAGATTAGCATTGTCAGGAGCCATGTTCAATTGACTAACTGATTTGCAGGGAAAATACATGAATTTCCAATGAGATGGTCATTAAGCCTTTCCATGAACAACGCTTGCTTGGTGAGTGCATTTAGTTCATTAGCATGGCATTTGGTTTCATCTTTGAAATCACCTTACATTTTTAAGGATGCTTGGCATACAAAATAATCCAGCTGCAGACAATTAAAGTTTTGACACCTATGACATATCATTTTAATCCAGCACCTTTTAGTCTCAATAACAGGAACTCATTAGTTTTCACAAGGCTTTAAATGGAATGCTAAATAATCACATGCGTACTGGCATTGATTGCCTACTCTTGAACTAAATTTTACTGTCTTTATGAGTGGACTACTGGTATTGGCAGACCTACAGTTCCTTCTCTTTTGTAGACATTGATTATTTAATTTTAGCTTGTAATTCTTCAGAGGGTTTCTATGATTACTGCTTGCATGGGTAGTGGTCTACTCTTTTTAATTAATTTTTTATTAATTATCCAAAAAGAAAAAAAGATGGCTAAATAATTATAGCTATCAAACAAAAGACAACAAATGAGTGCTCTTCCTACTGTTTGGATCCTTCTCTCTTCATGTTGCTCATATTAATTTTCCAATATGTTCATTTTCTAGGTAGTGGTTCTTGTATTGGTGAGTATCAGCATTGAGCACATGTTCCAGAAGTTTCATTCTATGAATCAAGTCATGTGTTTCAACACTTTTCTAGACAGAAATTTGCTTTCAAGGCAAAGGTAAGGCCCTGTCTCAGTTGATCTAAATCAAGCTCCTAGTTTTCTACTTGACTCTTATTTGATATTTGTTTTTACTAGAAATTGTGAAATGTTCCCAGTATGTCAAATGAAATTGCTGCACAAATGACTACAAAGGTTTCCAACAACAATATTCTATGGTAGCATCATTTCAGAACCAATGGAAAAATAGGCTTCTGAACTCCTATTGTCTCAACTGATTAACAAGCGGATTAGAGAGTTTTCAATTGATCAGACTATCTGTGTTTTGTGTCTTAAAGATTTTTGGCTTGCAGATTATTGGAGATTTTATTGGTCCTCCTCGGTGGTCAGTTTCTCTCACATTTTGACATCAGTTTCTAAAATAGAATGTTTATCTTTGAAATTTTTGATTGGCTGATAAACGTGTGAAGCATGCTTTCTAGATATTGTGAGAAGTTATTTTTGCTTAATGGTTAAAATTTAAGTATGGCTACTTGCTCTCACTAACTTTAGGAAACAAAAGCTTCATATAACATTCAGTTACAAAATTTGCATTATTATTTTCTTCACCCACAAGATTTTCAAAATATTTCTTAAGATAATCACCGTATAAATGTTTGGGTGAAGTTCCATCTTATTTTTTTTTGCATTGATTATGTGTTTGAATTCTTTCTTCTTCCATGAGAGTGAAAAATGCACCACATGTGCAATTAGCTAACCTTATTTGAATGCGTTCATTGTTAGGCACTAATCAACTCAGAATTCTCAACATGTTAATTGAAGTTAACACAGTTAAACAATTTCATTTTTCATTCATCCAATAATTTTCAACAAGATCATATGAAGTTTTTTCCTGACTAATGCTAGGTTACTCTTTTTTGCAGATTAGATGACAAGAGCAACAAATATCGTCTCAAAGCACTGTGAGGTCCACAACCTTGGAGGACTTGTGCTTTTGTTCAGTAGAGTGGAAAATAAGGATAAGTGGATATAATAAAAGAACGACATCAATTTTTTGATTCGTATTTGGGTGGCTGCGTCTGCATAACTTGCAAGTTGTCTTTTGACAGTCTTCCATGTCTTATGATAGCTTGTTGATGATGCAACCAGTTGCTTTGCAACTAAAAGCCTAAAACCAAGAAGAGAATATAGTTGAAGGAAGCAATTGAAGGCGTTCTTGTTTGTTCCATGTAGTCGAAGACCTAACAACCATCAAGAAGAGCTGCCCTATTTCCAACTGGGAGGTATATTCTTAAGGAATTCAAGCACCAATGTCAAGTGTGAAAGTCAAATTTGAGTCATATCGACTTGGACTCCTTTTGTCGACTTGGGCTAGGACTCTATTCCTTTTTGGTTTGGTATTTTAATTAAGTACAGGGTACTGTACTTGGTTTAGGATTTGAATAATTATACTACTACACCTCGACTTGGTGTGTGCTCTTTACGAAATATCATCTTAGCCTTGACTCTTGTAAACCGAGAGAGTGAGAGTTCTTTGGATGTATTTGGGGTTTGGGTTCTATGAGTGTGTCTGTCACATTTGTAATCTTATTTTCTTAGTGAAACTTTCTTGACACTGCCCGTGGATGTAGGCTTAGGCTGAACCATGTAAATCTTGTTTTCTTGTGTGATTTTTTCTTCTTTTTTTTTTTTTTTTTTTGTTTATATTCGCAAAGATCCACGTAAATCTTTGACATGTTTTATAGCTACCACATGTGGTAATTTAAGTCTTAATATTCTTAAGTTGGCAAAAAGAAATTAAAAAAAAAAAAAAAAAGGTTGTCACAAAAGAGGAGTTCATTTTAAGTTTTTTTTGTAAAATGAAATACCTTTTGTAAGGCCACCAAACTTGATAATTTGCAAATGGTGGAACCACTCACAACAATATTTGCATGGTTATATAGTTTCAGCTAAAGTAATTAAGCATACTACCAGTGGTTAAACGTTCATCTTTGGTAGTTTTAACTTTTCATATAATTTAACCTTCACATATTCATCTATTTAAATTAGATTTTTCTCAAAAAAAAAACAAAACAAAAAAAAAGAAACTTTAATTTAGGTATTCACTTTGTGTAGTTGTAACTTTACATATAATTTTGCATTTATATATTCATCTACTTTAATTTAAATGTTTATAACTAAATAATGAAATCTATGAACAAGGTAATTAAAATAATCATATTTCTACTCTTGAGAAAGTCACCAATTTTTTTATTTTCAAAAAAAATTCTTTTTACATTTCCTTGGAAATTCATTTAAAAAAAAAAAACTTTGACATTTCACTAACCTAACCACTTCATACATTAAAAAAAAAAAAAAAAAAAAAATTAAGCTCATTATTACTTCCGTTAAGATATTATGGGAGTCTTAATTGATTGAGACTAGACTAGAGAAATGTCTTTTATATTTCCTAGAAAATTCAAACTGAAAAAGAAAAAAAAAAACCTTTGAAATACCACTCACGTAATTACATCTATAACTATTTAAGACATCCATGATATCTATTTCTTATTGATAACCATAAAAGTTACAGCTAGCAAGGGAACATACAAAATAATAAAGAATAAATGAAGGAAGAAAAAAAGAAATGAAATCAAACCTCAATTAGTAACTGTTAAATGGAAAACAAAGAAGTGATCAAGAGGAGTAAAAGAATAAAATAAAGATGACCATATTGAGGACATTAAAAACTTTACGATGCAATAAAACCAACCATTACATTCACTTAATTAAATCAATAATAAAAAGTTAAATATAATAATACGAAATTTAAACTTAAAACTAATCAAACTCTAACTATGAAATTTATATTTCCTATCACAACTAAAAATGAGATGTTCCCTTTAAAAAGTTTTAAACAAAATGATTGTATCTTTACCTAGCAGAAGACGCACGCATCAAAAAAAAAAAAAAAAAAATCTCAACAACTAAGAAGTAGCAAAGCCAATGGTTAGAGCCCCCTAATTTCAAATCCTAGCTCTGTCCCTACTAGTTTTCCATTGATCAAACTATTTATGGTTTTTGTCTTAAATGTTTTTTGGCTAGCAGATACCGGAGATTTTATTGGTCCTTCTTGGTAGTTTGTAAATGTGTTATGTATGCTTTCTAGATTTCGGTGATGAAGAAGTTAATTATTCTCGCTTAACTTTGGTTGATTAAATTCTAGGTATTTGAGTCCTTGCAATCGCTAAGTATAGGAAACGAAAGCTTCATATAGAAGTCAATTACAAAATTTGCAATATTGTTTTTTTCACTTGCAATATTTTCAAAATATTTCTTAAGAAGATCATGTTAAAAATATTTAGGTGAATTTCCATCATAATATGGCTTTAGCGTTGCTTATGTGTTTGAATTCTTTCTATTTCCATGAGGCTGAAAAATTCACCACATGTTTGAATGCATTTCTTATTAGACACTAGTCAGCTCAGAATTTTCAACAAGTTATTTCAAGTAAGCACAGTTAAAAAATTTTCGTTTCTTTCATACATTAATTTGATAATTGATGATCATATGATGTTTTATCCATACTAATGCCAGGTTGCCCTTTTTGGTAGATTAGATGACAAGAACAACAAATATCATCTCATACCACTGTGAACTCCACCACCTTAGAGGATTGTGCTTTTGTGCAATAGAGGGGAAAATAAGAGTAAGTAGATATAATTAAATAACACATCAATTTTTGGTTTCTTTTTAGATGACCACGTCTACATAACTTGCAACTTGTCTTATAGTAGATTTTTGTGTCTGAAAAAAGTTTTGAGTATCATGTTGGAGCAAATATCAAATTGATAGCTTGTTGATGATGCAATCAATTGCTTGGCAGCAAACCAAGAAGAGAATGATGAAGTAGCGGATGCATGAAGCAATTGAAAGCATTCTTGTTTGTTCCATGTTTGTTGAAGACTCAATAACAATCAACAAGAAGAGGTACCCTGGACTCCTTGTTAGAGATGGTGACTAATATTCTGAATAAGAGTGTGAGCGTAATGATTTTAATATAGCGAGTTAAGATTTTTTTTTTTTTTTTTTTTTTTTTTTAAATAGGGTTAGTATAAATATGTTGGAAACCATATTTTTCATATAGTGAAACCATTAGCCACTAGCTCTTGTGGATGTAGGCATATTGTATTGTTTTTACTCTTCCTTTTTCACTCTATTTCCATAAATTGTGTAAACAAAATATTTAGCACTCCTATATTACAGGGCCCGCTGAAATATCGTAAGTTACCAATAATCTTGTAGTTGACTATTGTTCAAGAAAAATAAAGATAACAAAATAGAAGATACAACATCGAGACTATTATTACTTCAAAAAACACACACACACACACACCAAGATTGGGAGGGATATTCTAAAGCTCAGAATCCAAGTACCAATGATAGAGGATGACAAAGGTTATATGATCTCTTCTATTGATCTTTCTTCAGCTAAATCTCACTTAGAAGAACAGGGAAATGAAATAGCAAATGTGATTTCGTTTTTCTCTTCTTAATTTTTTTCCTCTTTTCTTTGGTTGTATTTTGCAATTCTAGTTCTAGGTATGTTCAATGTTGCTGTGACCTATACCATTAGTATTTCATAAGTTGATTATTGATAAGTTACTAATTCTTCCAAAAACATAAACTTTTAGGAAATGTTAAATTTAATTCTTCTTTCATGCATAGGCCGCTTGTGTTGCCATTGTTAAGTGGGGCCCAAAATGTCCAAAATTTTTAATGGGGATAAGATGGAAATAAAGGATTGATACCATGATAAATTATTAATTCTTTAGTTTTTATGAAATAGTGAAATGGTGAATTTAACAGTAATATTTTCTTTAGTTTAAAGTGTCCATAAATACTTTTTTTTGGGTACATTTTCATTAATTTATTTACCAAAATAAACTTGGTTGAAAAGAATACGTAAATCAAACTTCATGTGAGGAGCCAAAGGCCTTGTAGCTGAATTGGCACCTCCCTATACACAAAGTGCTTAGGGGCCTAGGGAGGAAAGAGTTCGAGCTGCGGGGTTAGCAACATGTTGTAATTATCTCTAAAAAAAAAAAACTTCATGTGAATGTTAGATGCTATTTGTTCATACCAGTTTCTTCTTATTTTTTGATAAAAGTTCATACCTGTTTCTATTCAGTCATGAAGCGCAATATTTGTACCTCAAAAAGTTTGCACTATATGGAGGACCAGTGGCAATTCTAGAAATATTTTTTAGGGTGGTCACTAAGAAACTTAAATGATACGAAATCTAATAATGAAATCATTTGAATATTCATCGTCACAAAAAAAAAAAAAATTAAAGAGAAAAAGAAAAAGAAAAAACTAATAAGAAATAAAGTGGGAATTGAAAATACTGAGATAAGAGTAGTAAAGTAAGAGAGTTTGAAATTATATTAGAGAAGAGAAAAATGGGGAGAGAAAGAGAGAGAGAGATGATATTTGCTACAATTGCAAGACGAGTTGCTAAGAAGAGCAAAATTGTTGCAACTATAAAGCCATAGAGAGCATAATTGTTGGCACTACTAATGAGAACTCAAGACTATAATATTTCTCTTGGTACAAATTTTTAACGAATAATGAAATTATAAATTATTTTTATATAATGGGTTGAAGGAGTTACAAATTTGAATAGGCTTTTTATTGAACAATTTGTTCACTTATTGTTATTTGGTCTAATCTTGTTTTGTTTGGGTTATTTTTGTTGTTATTTGAGCTAATTTTTATTGTTATTATGTAAGCCATTTTTTTGGGGTTTAAGGTGTTAAGAATTATGTTTGGGAGGCTAAAATTATTTTTGGTAAAATACTAATGTCCACAACATTTTCACAGCAATTTTTATTTGACAAATTGTTATTTGTAGATAGAAAAATAATGTCAATAATGTTAGTATTGGGTCCAAATTATTGTGAAAAATATTGTGAAGGTAGGATTACTCTTATTTTTGTTGAACCTAAATTGCCATGATTTTCAAGTCAGGGTGTTCAAAATTTTTATTAGAGTGATCAAGATAAGTTAGTTCAGCATATAACTATGTTTTTGCAAGTCAGAGTGATGGTCTTGTGACCACCCTCACATATATGTAGAACCGCCAGTGAGGAGGACTGTTATAAAGTTGAGGCAGCTGATAAATGCTGATTAGTTCAAGCTTAGAGATACATATGTGGGCAAGTGGCTCGATTTGAGTGGGCCTGAAACCTTTTATTTTGGTGGGGGAGGGGGTGTTGTTTGAGATTTTTGTTTTGTTTTAATTGGATCGGGTCAGTTAAAGAAGTGTTTTGGGTTAGATTGTGGGTTATTAATAAAGAAGAAAGAACCACACTCGGCCTAAAACTACTCCCTTAAGGGAATAAAAAATCTTTAGCTTAAGAAATTAGATATGAGATGAGATCTACTATTTATATTGTTCATTTTTTTTTCTTTCTTAGAATGAAAAAAAAAAAAAAAACAATCTACAACTTCGGTAATATAAACTAATTGAAGAAATTAGACATGTGAATTTTCCTTTATCTATTTCTTATATCAAACAATATAGTCATAAATGTCAAATAACAAATTTCATTTTAAATTCAAAAAGAGAATTCCTAAAATTTAAGATTTTTTTTCCTTTTACATTCAAAAAAGAAAATATGGTTACTACTTATCTCTAAAGTTTATTCTTTTTACTTGTTTGAAAAAAAAAATTCTAAATTATAATAAATGCAAATTATTATTTTTACCTCAAAAAAATAGAAGAGCCTCTAAGCACACACGTAAACACGTACTCGGGGGCTAGTAGTATACTAACAATCATGTAATAACCACATTATGATATGTACTTTACAGGGCAACCTTTCCACTGTAATTAAGAAACACTTGTAGTAGTTCTTGAATTTATTCTACCTTAGTTTAGACATTATAATAACTAGAAAAAAGAAAAACCCGTCTTTAATCCTTTGGCTTCAGTTCTCCAAAAGTCCTAGCTGAGCTGCTATCAAAGTGAACAATTATTCAATATTGGGACTCGTCTCCATAATTCAAGTTGATTGTAGTTCCAGTTGAGAAATGGTATTTTGAAGATACATACATTAAGCTACATCCACATATTATGTAGTATCTAATTCTAAGTTACCACGAAATTATAGAAGTAAGAAAATGTGAATAGCACAATTGATAATTTAATCCCTTAACCAAAATGGCTAGTCTACCAGGTTTATGCTTATCATTTTTTTATTTGATAATCATTTATGCTTATCATTTTATAACCCAACTTGGGCTCACATTCATTTTCTACAACCTCTTTTTTTTTTTTTTTTTTTTTTGAGAATCATTTTCTACAACCTTCTTAATATCAGTTGATCGGCCGTTTGCCTAATATAGATCCAGAAACCATTGGCGCATTAGCACATTCAGTGGTTTGCTTGGATTGACCCATTAGCACATTTACTCCTTCCTTGTGACGCGATTATGGTTAGAATATGTAATTACACTACAATAAAATATTCTATAATGGTGCAATAGTCACACAAAGATGAGTATTATTATCGTACACGCAAACATTTTATATGTTGTCGATCCGCCTAGTCCAACCTACTTTCCCCATTCACTTTTGCTATAAATAACTGAGATTAAATCTCGATTCTCAACCACTGAATAAAAAAAAATAAGAAAAAGTACAAAGGTAAGATTAGTAAAAAATTGTTGTGAGAGAGAGGGAAATTCTTATAATTTTTTTTTTTTTTTGTGTATTTTATGATACATAATACAATACCATATATTATATAAAATAAAAAAATAAAAAAACTAAAAAATCAATTCAATATATTAAATTAAACTTCCTTCTTCACCGCTCACGTTGTAGACTTCGAGTGCGTTTAAGATTTTTTTTTTTTTTTTTTTTTTTTTTTTTTTTTTGCGAATGAACAGTAAAAATACTGTTCATGTATTGTGCGAAAGACAAATTTTACTGTTTGTGCACTGTTTGAGCAATGTTTATGGGACCCATAATCACTTTATTCAAAAAAATATTAAAAATGGGTCCCACGGTACTATTTACACATTTAAAAATTATTTTGCTACGGTGTTTTTCGGTTTTCGATTTGACACTTTCGGTTTTGGCCACATTTGTATCCAAACGGACCCTAAGAGTGCGTTTGGGAAGCGTGTTTTGCGCTTCCCAAACGCACGTTTGCTTTCAAGATTTTTTTTTTTTTTTTTTTTTCATCGAATGAACAGTAAAAGTAGATTGTTTATGTAATCGTCTACAGAGACAAATTTTCTTGTACATATCTTGTTTGTACACACTGTTCATGGGACCCACAATCACTTTATTCAGAGAAAAATATTAAAAATGGGTCCCACGGTACTATTTACACATTTAAAAATTATTTTGCTACAGTGTTTTTCAGTTTTCAATTTCAGTTTTCAGTTTTCACCTGTATCCAAACGGACCCTTCGACAATTGCTTTCAACTTCTGCGTTCGGCCCAACTGCTACAACAACTATATATTTTAGGTTGATTTGGTTGAGGTGGATCAGAAATGGGTCTAAATAATTTGGTGATTGTAACTAGTACTTGATTATTATAATCTAACCCTTTTTTTTTTTGTTAATCGAATTCAACCAATTAAATCCACGCTACAACGCGTAGTCAACCACTAGCCTTTTGGCATTATTGGCTTCTCAATTATCAGCCTGCTAGTTGATCAACTTGATCTTATCCACGCACAAAAAAAAGGTTATAGATTATTCATTATTAGAGTCAACTATCTAACACCCAATCACCAAATTATTTAAACGACAGACCCTTTCTTGTCCACCACCACCAAATTAATTACCCTCAATAGTTGTTGTTCTGTTGTTGTGCTTAATCTGACTGTATTTTTGTTTTTTGTTTTGTTTTTTAAAAATCAATTGCTTGTTTATATTGTAAAATTTTGGCAAATTACAAAAATGCCTTTGAAATTTGGGTCTATTATTATTATACTACAAAACTCTGTGGTTTTAGAAATTGTAAATTTGACCCCTACCTTTAGTTGGATTGAGATTGCATGTGCAGTTGCTCTTATTGGTTGTGATTTGAAAATTCACAACTCTTGAATAAATAAAAAAAGTTAAAAACAAAATTAAAAAGTGGAGAAGTAAAAAAAGAAAAGAAATATCAACTTATTCTCATTAATCAATACTCTAATGGTATTGGTTAATGAAAATATTTAAAAAAAAAAATTTATAGAAAAAAAAAAAAAAAACTTTTTTTTTTACAGCTTTTTATAAATTTCATAAAAATTTTATTAAAATTTTTCTAAAACAATCCATTAACAAATATTCTAAAAATTGGCATTAATGGAACTAAAAAAAAATTGTGATTGTAATAAGAAGACTAATTAAACCTCCTATAATTATAACCACATGGGACATTGTAAAAGAAGTTATAAACTGTTCCACCCAAGAGAGTTACATTACACCATATGTCTTAGAACCATAAGAGCATTAGCATTGGAAAATTGCAATGCTATTCTATTTTACAATACTAAAAACCACTTTATCATTTATATCATGCTATTTTACAATACCTCCACATTCCAAACTTCTATTTGTATTAAAATATTATTTTTTTAAACTTTCTTTATTATTTCTTTCAACTGTCAATTTTTTTTCAGATTTTGGTGATTCCAACGGTCACATTTCTTTCCAACTGCCAATTTCTTTCCTGGGCTTTCCAAGTTCCAACAGCCAATTTTTTTCAACAGTATAATTCCGAGATTTCCAGCAGTCACATTTCTTTCTTGGCCTTTATATAATTTCTTTCCAGCAAACCTTTTTTTTTTTTTTTTTGGGTCAAATTCAACGTCTATTCCAAACAACCTACCAATTTTTTTTTTTTTTTTTTTTAAAAAGAACCTGTCAAATATCTTTCCCTGGCCTTTATCATTTCTTTCCAGCAAACTTTTTTCCTTTTTGTCAAATTCAACAACTATTCCAAACAAGCTGCCAAATACATACACACACATATAGAACCTGTCAATTATTCCGATCCACACACACATATAGAACCTGTCAAATACATACACACACATATAGAACATGCCAATTTTTCTGATCCACACACACATATAGAACCTGTCAAATTCAACCCGCCAAATACATACACACACATATAGAACCTGCCAATTTTTCTTTATAGAAAGAACTTGCCAAATATCAATATACTCAACCTAAATCCACATACATATATATACATGCAACTTGCCAAAAATCCACATACATATATATAGATACAATCCACATACATAACTATCAATGTTGTCGTTAGAAGATTCATACATATATCAAATTACAATAAAACACCACATGCATAACTCACACACTTACTAAATTCCTACAACTCCCCTTGTAATTGCCATAAATGCTCAATGAGGTCTGATTGGAGTTGAAAATGATTTTTATGGTCTCAAATACATTGATGGGTTTCAATGAACTCCGTAAATGTATTTGTGTTCTCTCGTGATGATTGTATAGTAGGATTGTCATTAATTTGCTCATAATCTAATTCCACCGCTTCATTTACATCTCGTTCATCCTCAACGATCATGTTATGAAGAATTACACACGCTTTCATGATGTCTTGAAGCGTTTCACTATGGAAAAATCTTGCAGGTCCACGCACAATTGCAAATCTTGCTTGAAGCACTCCAAATGCACGCTCTACATCCTTCCTATTCGCCTCTTGGACTTTTGCAAATAATTTGTTTTTGTGTCCTCATGGAGATGGAATTGTTTTAACGAATGTTGACCACTTTGGATATATGCCATCGGCAAGGTAGTATCCCATTGTATACTCATGACCATTGATTGAGTAATCAACTGCAGGACACATCCATGTTCGAGTTCGTAAAATATAGGAGACTGTTCTAATACATTAATGTCATTATTTGACCTAGGTAACCCAAAAAATGCATGTCATATCCAAAGATCAAATGATGCTACTGCTTCCAAAACAATGGTTGGCTCACGAATGTGACCGAGTAATCGACCTTTCCATGCAACCGGACAATTTTTCCATTTCCAATGCATGCAATCAATGCTCCCTAGCATCCCTGGAAATCTACGTCTTTCCCCATTGGCTAAAAGTCTAGCAATGTCTTCGTTGTTTGGAGACCTCAAGTATTCCTTGGAGAAAATATCAACCACCGCTTTAACAAATTTTTTTCGGACTTTTCATTACAGTGGATTCTCCAATTCGCACATACTCATCCATAAAATCATTTGTAACTCCATACGCAAGCATCCTAAGTGCAGTTGTTATCTTTTGAAGAGAAGATAAACCCCATTTTTTGGCATTATCTCTTTTTTGGATAAAGTAAGATTCATATGCCTCTACCTCATGCTGAATACGGAGAAAAAGATTCCGACTCATCCGAAATCTCCTCCGAAATAAATTAGGAGGATACACTAGTGTGTCGGAAAAGTAATCGAGATAAAGTCTTTTATGGCCTGTCAAACGATCATGTTGGATATACCGACGACGTTTATGTTGTTTAGTTGAACCCTTAAGAATTTGCCTCATTATCTAATCCTCGTTCGAGTCGTCAAAAAGCAACTTTTTGAAAAGAGAGCGACCCATAGAGACAACCTTCAAGACAACAATGTTAGGAATTTATCACTATTATTGAACAGGAAATTATCTCACTTAAATAGCTTAAAACATACTTAAAACAGCCCCATAATGATTTTTACTAATTTCTTGCATTAAAAACAGGACATAAAACAGCCACATAGACAAACTTCAAGAAAAATTACACACACTTAAATAGCTTAAAACATACTTAAAACAGCCCCATAACAAATTTTGACAAATTTTGCCATTGAAACAAACATAAAACAGCCACATTAAACACTTGAATTTACCTTTTTGTGAACAGCCACCTAAATGACCACTTAAACAGCCACGAGTAACTTCTTGTTCACCTTTTTGTGGACAATCTTAGTGTTCCATATGCTTGAATTTACTCAAGCAGAACAAATTTTCTATCTATCTATTTTTTATTAACCTTTGTTTAAAATTAACAAGCAAATGGGTCATTATACTTAACCATAAAAGCTACAACAGTTATACTAGAAAATCAGCATAATCACTTATTTTGGATGAAGGAAGGGACACCTATGTGAATCACTTAATGCCCACTAATCACTTAATTTGTTCAGATGAACTCAAAGGGTATCTATTAAGGATAAGGCTTAGTTAAGTTTCTGGATGGACAATCCACAACCACTTACTACAATATGAATCAAAACAAGTGGACCAGTTCTCTTTATTGGGCTAAAACACCTTAGCAAGTAAATCGAAAGCTCGAAGTTTCCATTTTTATACAACTTGCTGGTGATAACTATTACCTCCTCAGACAAAGACAAAGGCATCAAAGCATCATTAGAGATCTTTAAACAAAGTTCATGTGATTTAGCAAACCTTTTTCAGAGTGTGTTATAACTTTAAGCATCAAATACAACTCATTAGACACAAAATTCAGGCCGAACTAAAAAGGAATTATATTAAAATAGAAATGGATTATCACTTTAATCAACAAGAGCTTTTACGAAACATAGGTATCAATGAAAGGACCACAATATCACTTTTTAAAGCTCAACATAATATAACCATTAAAACAATAACAAACATTGATTACACAAATCAAAACCAGGTTTATTGTGAACCAATTCAAAAGCGTAGTTTAATTTGTAACAAAAATGAACCTTGGCCTTATGATTTCAGCCATGACCCGACATTTAAAAAGTCGAAAATGTTAGAATTGGAACAATAAAACAACAACAGAGACACCAAACCTTTAATCAAATGTACACATGAAAACCGGAGAAAGAAGAAGAAAACATGTCCTAGATACCCATCCGTTGCTAAAGGAATCAAAGAATGCAAAAGCCAAAACCAAATAACATAAGCAATGCTCAAAACTCCAATGACGACCTTAACACAAAAATGAAAAAAATTGAAATGCTAGAGAACTAAAGACTAAAGTGCAAGAATTGGACTTACCAAATTCAAAATGAGCAATAAAAGAAAAGAAGGAAAATTGGGTAATTATGAGAGAAACAGAGGAATTGCAAAGAGAATGTGAAAGATTGAAGAAGTGGGGGGAGGAAGAAGCGAAACAAAGGTTGGCTTAAATAGGTGTAAACCGTTGGGGCTCTATGATTTGAAAACTAATTAAACTTTTTTTATTTATTTAAGTAGTTGTAATAAACACGTTTCATTTACACAGGGCAGTCATTTCTGCAGCAGAAAAGTAAACAGCAACACAAACATAACACTTGACTAAGCCAACAAGTCATAATCTATTGTACACTCTAAGTAATCGAGATACAAAACAAAATTCATTCCAACTCTTCCAACTCAGAAGATAGCCAGTTTAACATGTTAATTATAATAGCATGTTGAGATCGTGTAATTCAAACACAATGGTAACTAGATAGGCCACCCAATCACAAAAACACTATTCATAATTCTAGGAGACTTGAGAAGAATTCAACAAAGATAAGTTGAATGGTTGGGTGTCTATAATGGAATCCTAATGAACAAAGCACACAAGGAAAAGTAGCAGGGGAGGCTTTTCCAGTGGAATGTTGCCCTATCAATAAGTTAATATCAAATTCATCAAAATTTTGGCTCATGATCACATTGTGTTTTTTGCCCTGTGACATTACTCAGTTCCAAAATTCAAAAACTTCCAAGTAGCCTTCAGCATATAACATTAACAAACAAGAACTAAGGCCTCAACAAGTCCCAAAGATTATTCTCTTGCTAAGAAAAAATGGTCTAACGCAAAATGCCCAAAAGGAAAAGTCTCCATTCTTCTCTATCTTATTTACTAAGATGGTTATAAACAGGAAAGAAGGTGGAATAACTCATATGATTCATATGACTTATAAAATTCATGTTAACATTGCCAAAGCATCTATGATCTGTTTTCATGTTATTTCACATAGCATGAAGTAATAATCTAACACGATTCCACAGTAAATGTTTAAAATAACTAGCCCGTGAAGTACTATAATGCAATGCTATAGTGCTCCCTCCGAAATCATGAGTACATGCATAAGGATGGTCTATTGAACCTTGGCGGACAAGGTTGGTATTGGTATGTTTATCAATCAGTTAAAACTAGAATACAAAGTAGAGTAAAAAAATGACCACATAAACAGCTACACAAACAACAGTAAAACAGCCACATAAACAGCTAGCAAACTTAACTATCATAAACAGCCAAAGATACACCCTTAAAATAGAATTAAACAGACCTAAAACAGATACCAGTAGGCAAATAACTATCAAAAAAAAATTAAACAGCAGTATAAAACTGAAAATAAACTTAAAGTTGGAACAACCAATTGGTAGAAGATATGATATCAAACATAGAAAATACATAAGTTTTTCATATAAACAAAAATGATGTGATTACATAAGTGACACAATCATCGCCAATTGATCAAGTTGGAACAATACATCACCTACATGTTCCAAACCTACGCTTAAAATAAGCCACTACCAAAATAAGGTTACTTACAAAATGGCATCTACATATGCCAAACCCAACCCTAATATAATTTACTACCAAAATAAGGTTACAATAAGACATCTACATGTTCCTTGGGTCAACTCCAACTTGTCTTGCAAGGATTTGATCCTTGAGATTTTCAAAATAAAGTCTTTCTTTGTCATTCATACCACTTGTATCCATGGTTATTATTCTTCCCTCCTCCCTAATAGTTTTAAGACGAAGCTTTTCCGCTTTGATGCGAAGAGCCTCTTGGTCTTGTTCATGTGATGCCTGAATATACTGCAATTTTTTCGCCAAATAATCATCGAAACCCTTATCACCATCCGGCCTCTTTCGCTTAGCCTTTTCGGCTTTTCTACCAATTGGTCTCTCTAGTACCACTGTGTCATCATCATTACTATCAACTTGATCGATTGAACTTGGAGTTTGAGGGAGCCTTTTTGATCTTTCCTTAGGCATACTCCACTTTGGTTGGTTCTTTAACACAACCCAACAATGTTCATAAGCAAAAGCTATGTATTTGCCGGATGTTGGATTTGGTGTAGCTTTATATAGTTCCCTTGCCTCTTTCAACTAAAGTTTTTTTTTTAAAAAATAAAATAATTGGAGTCTTGAAACTATAAAGGAAATTAATATTGTGACACCATTGTAATATAATTTATACCTTGTCCTCGTTAGTTGTTCCACTTTTATCTCGAGCTTCAACTTTAGCCATGAACCCAGCAAACCTACTTGTCTCCCTATTAATATTTCCTCATCGACTTGATAGGGAGGTACTAGAACGTGTGGTTCCGTAAGTATTGTTCGCGCAAAAAAATTCCCAAATTTTTGTCCAAAATTTGTCACCCTTTTGGTCAGTACCATGCACAACATCCATGCCAATGTTAAGCCATGCAGCGATGAGGAGGAGGTCCTCATCTACACTGAAGTTGCCACCACGTTTAGAGGTGACAATTTCAACTTTCGGTAAAGACTGGATGGGCATTGAAGGATTTTGAGATCCACTTAAAAATGGTTCCACAAAATCAAAATCAGCTTGTAAGAAATCACCATATTGGTCATAGTCTTCTTGCCTAACCATCGCTTTTAAATAGGGAACTTAAAATAGTTAGTGTATGAAGTCAATTCTTATTTGTATCTTTACAATCAGTATAAGCTAATCATAATATTTTGGTGACAACTTCTCACATATAGCAATATCCTACAATATATGTTGACAACTCCTAATCAAAACAATATATATTGATAGCTCCTAATCAACATATTTCAAGTATACTACAGTAATTTTTTGTTACACAAATACTAGCCACATACACAGACCAAATATTAATAGAATACAAGAACACCGATTATCTAATAAAATTGGGATTTTCGTACAAAGGAGTTGTTGAATGATTTGTGAGGAAAAAAAAAAAAAGCTTATCAAAGAACGGTTTTACTGAGGGGTACAGAAACAAAGAGAAAAGAGAGAAGGGAGAGAAATAGATAGAGAGAGATACTTACTAGTAATTGAAGATGAACCGAGCAAACTTTCTCAAGATGAACTCAAGCTTACGGTCTCGAAGATGCTAAATCAACAACAAAAACTCTGTAAACATCAACAACAATTCTTTTATCAAAACCCAAACACAAACACAAGCTGAATCCCTCTTTTTCTTGCAGAGAGAGAAAAGAAACACAAACACAAAAACTCTACATTAATCAAAACCCACCTTACAATCAGCACCAACACCGATGGAGCTGAATCCCCCAACACCGACGGAGCTTCATTTTTGCAAAATCCGAACCCAAACCCAAACCCAAAAACCCTTGAGAATGGGTGAGGGTGAATCGGTTAATATGGGTGAGGGTGAGGGTGAATGGGTGAGGTGAGGGTGAATCGGTGAGGGTGAATCGGTGAATGGGTGAGGGTGAAGCTTCAGCGATGGAGATGGGTGAGGGTGAATCGGTGAGGGTGAATCGGTGAATGGGTGAGGGTGAATCGGTGGTAGGGGTGAGGTGAAGCTTCGGCGATGGAGATAGGTGAGGGTGAATCTGGTGAGAAATTTCGGAGATGGAGATGGGTCCAGAAATTTCAGAGATGGTCACATAGAAATTTCGGAGATGAAGCTTGAGAGATGAGGAGAGAGCAGATGAGAAACAGAGAATGAATAGAGAGAGGAGAGCCCGCGCAGAATGAATTCATGGGAGAGAAGTTTTAGGGGGAAACATCATAAAATATATTATTTTTGATACAATACTTGCTATAGTGCAATTCTATGTTTAGAATCGCATCAGAGCACTATTGCAAAAAAAATTTGCAGTAGTGCTGTTTGCCATTCCCCGATGCAGATTGTTTTCGCTAAATTTCCTTTAGATTTGGCATTAGCATTCCCCAATGCTAATACTCTAAGTCCCGCATGCCAAATACGGAATATTCATGTCTGAGTACATATATGATATATTTTGATAATCGCGGAGTGCATGTATGATATTATTATTATTATTTTGAGGAAGATGTATGATATTACTTGGTTGCATAAATTTTAAAAAAAAAAAAAAAATCTATAATTTCCCACTGTCAGTCACATAGCGTTATACCCCCACAAACATGTGTACTACTATTGACCCACCCAAACACTCGTATATATCGGTCGATAGTCCAACCTCCTTTCACGGAGATTGTTCTCATCTTACTCTCTTCGTAAAGATATAATAGCATCCATTCAATTCCAACTAAGAAATGGCGGAAGGAGCTTTGTTTAGTGTTGCTAAGGGAATCACAGACAAAGCGAGCAACCTCTTAGCCCAAGAGATTGTACTACTCTGGAATCTCAAAGAAGATATGGAAAAGCTCGACGACACAGTTTTGACAATCAGTGCTGTGATTCAGGATGCAGAGGAGAAGCAGCAGCACAACAATCAAGTTAGAGTGTGGCTGAAAAGGCTGAACGATGCACTTTATGAAGCGGACGACTTGCTGGATGACATCTCCACTGAAGCTTTACGGCGGGAAGTGATGACACGGAATAAGAAAGCAAAAGAGGTACGCATCTTCTTTTCCAAATCCAACCAGCTTGCATTTGGTCTTAAAATGGGTCATAAGGTTAAGGCAATGAATGAAAGGCTAGCTGCTATCAAAAACGCTAAGGGGTTCCACTTAGATGAAGGTCCTGTAGAGACTCAAGTGGGGTGTTATAGGGTGAGAGAAACTCATTCTTTTGTATGTACTGAAGATGTCATTGGGAGAGCTAATGATAAGGAAGAGATTATAAAAATTCTTTTGGATCCGAATGTTGAAGAGAGTGTTTTGATCCTTCCAATAGTTGGACTTGGAGGGCTAGGGAAGACCACATTAGCTCAACTCGTATTCAATGACGAAAAAATCCAGAACCGTTTTGAGCAAAACCTTTGGGTGGGCCTCTGATGACTTTGAAGTAAAAGTAATTGTTAAGTAAATTTTCGAGTGCGCAAAAAATAATAAACCAAAAGTCCTTGAACTGAACACATTGATTAATGAGCTTAATAAAGAAATTGATGGAAAGAGATGCCTACTTGTGTTGGATGATGTATGGAATGAGGATCCTCACAAATGGTTTGAACTAAAAAGGCCTTTAATGGTTGGGGCAAGAGGTAGTAGGATATTAGTGACTACACGCATTAATATAGTGGTAGAGACTACCCAAACAGTTCAACCATACATGAAAAGTCTTGGTCTTTATTTAAGCGATTTGCATCTGCAAAAGGGCAAGACTTAGAGAATTCATTAATCAAGGCAATTGGAATGGAAATCATTGCGAAGTGTAAAGGAGTCCCTCTTGCCATAAGGACATTAGGAAGCGTATTGTACTTTAAAAACCCAGAAAAAGAATGGTTGTCTTTTAAGGTTAATGAACTTTCAAAATTAGCTCAAAAAGAAAATGATATCCTACCAACATTTAAGTTGAGTTATGATCATCTTCCATCATATTTGAAGCAGTGCTTTGCTTATTGTTGTTTATTTCCAAAGGATTACAAAATTCATAAAACAATATTCATTAAAACGTGGATGGCTCAAGGGTTCATTAGGTCTTCAAATCCAAACCAATGCTTGGAAGATATTGGTCATGAGTATTTTATGGATTTGCTTTGGAGATCATTCTTTCAGGAATTTGAGGAAGATGAGAGAGGTAATATACTACAATTTAAAACGCATGATCTTGCAAAATCAATAGCAACATTTGATATCACCACTTTTTATTCAAAATGAGAAGATATTCATGAAAAAACACATCATGTATCATTTGATAGAACGTTTCTCTTATCATCAGGAATTCCAATTTTGTTGAATAAAGCAAGCATGATAAGAACATTTCATTCGCCAAGTGAATCAAGATACGAATATAAAGGCTTGGATGAGTCAACTTGTAATGCAATTGTGCAATTGTTTCAAGTTTTAAGTTCATACGCTTGTTGGCTTCAACAATTGTGTTTAATTAGATACGGTGGAGTGAAAATTCCAAGTGGGATTTCATCGCTTTCAAATCTTGTAAAAATTTCCTTATCGGCAGATGCCAACATCTTCCACCATTGGATCAATTTCATTCTCTCAAAACTCTCTTTTAAACAAATGAATTATTTGGAGTACATATCAGAGAGAGATAACAACGGGGAGTTCTCTGATTCTTCATTCCTCCCATCTCTAGAGCAACTCGCAATTAGATTTTGCCCTAATCTAAAAGGATGGTGGCAACGACAGAGGGATTCTGTTGAGGAGTTCCGTAATCATTCACTGCCTTCATTTCCTCATCTTTCCTACTTACAAATTTGGGAATGTCCTAAGCTGATATCCTTACCTCTATTTCCATATCTCGAAGAGCTAGAGTTGAATAAATGTAGCTTGAAGCCATTGGAGCAAACATTGAGAATGGAGGTGGTAAACACGGCAACCCCAAAGAACCTAACATCAATAGCAACAACATCAACCTCTTCTTATTCTACACTTGCTACTTTCTCGTTCATCCCTCTATCCAAATTGAAGTCCATGTCAATTGGGAATATAGAGGAAACTTTGCCCAAGTAACTGATGTACAACCTCATTTCTCTCCAAGATTTAAAGATATATTATTGTTGTGGTCCTCTCCCTCTCTCTCGACATCTCACTGCCCTTCAGATTTTGACAGTTTTTGGTTCTAAAGAGGTTGATTTAGCAAACGATGGAGATGAGATGGAATGGCATGGCCTTTAGAGCCTTTGCAACCTACAATTCCAGTTCCTTCCAAATTTGGCCACTCTATCGGTGGGGATTCAACATCTCAGCTCTTTGCAAAGACTTATGATTATCGGTTGTCTGAGTTTGTTGGCTATATCAGAGTGGATCTGTAACCTTACCTCTTTGCAGAAACTGGGAATTTGGGGATGTCCAATCTTATCCAAAAGATGCGAAAGGGAAGTGGGTGAAGATTGGAGTAAGATCGCGCACATCCCACACTTGGATGTATAGTCAGGTAACTATCTAAGTCACCGTTTCATCCCAGTGCTTGATAGGACATCAAAAATCCAATTTCCTCTACTTCACTAAATTTCCTATTAATTAAATTTCAGATGAAGAACCTACTCTTAGGATTTGGAGCCTAATAAAACCTTTTGGGTGTTGCGATTGCTCAACAAGTCAACAATCTCACTGGTGGTATCTCTTTTCTTTTTTCCTCTTTTAGATGCTCATAGGATTTCATTCTTTAATTTATGACTTCCCCATATTAGGAAAAAGAACATGTGACTTTTCCCAAATCTATTTCTTCGTTCTAGCAAATTACATATGAACTGAGTTGAAGAGTTGTTCTGTTTTATATGCTTCATTTCTCAGTGTGTAAACACAGTAAAATGGATAGCCATTCTGCAGGAACCAGCATGTATTTGGTTATATCTACATAACTTTTTTATTGTTACTACTATGGATATAAATATTGATAGACAGTTTAGTATCTGAGTTAACGGAGTAATTTTTGTATTTCATCCTGATTTTGTCAAGTAGCTTAGTTTTCATTAAAAACACTGCTTGATATTTGAATCAATTGTTAATTTCTAATTGAATGGAAAATTTTTCTCAACCAAAGCAACTGAGATCTAACTAGTAGTCAACTGATTTATATTGGGAATTCAATAACAAACAACATGATGGCATTGAATTGATACTAGTTAAACATCTGTGGCCTTGGTGATTGAATTCACAATGTAGATGTTTAAATAAATTACGATATCAAGCATTTTTTCATTGCTTGATATTTGTGTAATAGTTTAGTTTTTATTAAGTTGTCTTGTTCCTTAATTAAATCTTTTGAAATAAATTAGGTTCCAATTTTCCCCCCTTTTATTCATAGTTGGCAAATTACTACTTTCCTCAACTAGTCCCATTTTAATTTATTTCCCAAACTTAAGTTTGATTGATTCTCTTGAATGAAAGACCAAAACTTGATGTTACAACTCAAAGTACTCCCCAATTTCATGAATAGCTTAAATTCATGGTGAATGACTCGTGGACTTCTCAACCAACAAGACTTCCTTGAACAAGGATTACTTGGTGAGTTCTATTACTTCATAAACAAGTGGTTGCCTTCATCTTTGTCTGCTTCTCATATCCTGAAGTTATATTCTAGAGTTAGACAATTAGAAGTATGACATCTGTGAAATACCACATGAATTTGGCACCTTCTATACTTGAGGACAGGAATTTACTACTTGTCAAAAGGCTTTTAAATTGAATACTAAACAACAGAAGAGAATAAAGGATTTTAGGCATAAATGCACTTTTAGTTCCTACATTTTTGTTTTTTCCATTTTGGTCCTTACATTTTTATTTTACCACTTTTAGTCCCTAAACCAATTAACGCGTTACATTTAAGTCCTTATCATCACCCAACTAACAGAGAAAGCTGACGTGGTTGACGGCACATTAAAATAATAACTAAAAAATCTATTTTGGCATTAAAAAGCGCCACATCAGCTACTAAATTTAAAAAACATATATATTAATTTATTAATTTTAACTAAATAAAAAAATTAAAAACAAAAAATCACATGAATTAAGATCTAAAAGTGCCTTGAACAAGAAAAATAAGAACACAAATCCAGATTTAAGAACAAGAACATTTTCCTTTATTTTGAACTATTGAATAAAAATAAGCAAGAAGATGAACCCGGATCACGGGAACACAAGAAGATGAACCCAAATCACAAGAACACGAACCCAGATCATAAGAACACAAGAAAAATTGTATACATTGTTCCACCAAAAATCAATTGTAAATTAAATAAAAAATGGGTGTTGTGTTCTTCCACAAAAATCAAAACCGAAACCATCAAACCCAATGACCACCACCACAATCTGCCACACTAACCCATATTCATCTCAATGTCTCAAGATGAGTCTCTCGTCACTGGCACTCGACTTGAACCCTATCGGGGTCCCACAACCCCTTTCTTGGGTGCTCGCCACCACCACCTTAGACCCATTATTCTCCCTCGCTACCCAAACCTCATCGTCCGCTCCTCGGCCTCGGCCTCGGCCTTAGCATCTTTGAGCGTAGCCGAATTGAGCACAACCCAAGGAACCAACCGGATCAAGTCTCCGAGTCAAGTATCAAGAGTGTTGGGCTGTCGGTGGGGAGACAAAGGCAAAGGCAAACTAGTCGATATCTTGGCCCATCACTTCGACATCGTTGCTTGTTGCTAGGTACACTTTTTCCCAGATCTACTCGCCGTTGGTCGACGAGGGAGAAACCGAACATCGCCAACCACATCTCGGCCTCTCTCTCTCTCTCTAAACCCAAATCATCTTTTATTCTCTTTTCTCTCCTTTCTGGTCAACCCCCAAGCAATACTCTCATCCACCGCAATTCTCAGAAGTTGGCTGAAGTTGTTGATAAAATGATAGTCGTCGATTTTGGTCCCAGATCACTCTCTCTCTCTCTCTCTCTCTCTCTCTCTCTCTCTCTCTCTCTCTCTCTCTAAACCCATATCATTCTTGTGATCTAGTTCGTGTTCTTGTCAATTCATCCGATTTTTTGTTTTTAACTTTTTTATTTAGTTAAAATTAATAAATTAATTTTTTTAATTTAGTAAATGATGTGGCATTTTTTATAGGGATGGCAATTTAGATCCGACCCGCAGATACCCGGCCCGGCCTGACCCTAATGGGCCGGATTTTACCTGGCCCGATAAAGAATAGGGTCGGATATGGGTTTTTTTTAAAAAAAACTAGAAGTGGGTCCGGATTTTATCAAAAAATCCGAAACCCGATCCGATTAAGACCCGGTTATATTATATATAAAATTACTAAATTACCCTCATATATATATAGTTAAAACCCTAAACTTTCAATTCCTCTCCTCATTTCGGCCTCTCACGCCTCTTATCTCTTGACTCTCTCGGTCATTGCCTCTCATCTCTTCATCTCTCGGCGATCTCACACACATGACCACAAGCCGTATGTATAGCGTGATGAACATCGTGAACTCATCGGACAAGAGCTAGCGAGACTCCCGTTTCCGACGGATGGAAGTACCGATACCGGAAGAGCTAACCATCCTCGCCTGCCCCGCTGATTTAAGAAGGGAAGGAGGTAGTTTCGTCCTCGCCATTCCCATTTCTCTCAAGTCTCAACTCTGTTTTATCCTCGTCGTCGCCGATCTTGCACTGTCTCCATTTTTTTTTTCTTTTTCTATTTTTTTTTTTTTGGGTTCGATTCGCCTCAATCATGTGAATTTGTGTTTGTGTTTGTGTTTATGATTTACGAAAGGGAAAAATGAAAATCATGGATATGAAATTTGTGTTTGGATTGTGATTTTGAAAGGGAAAATGTAGATCTCAAATTTGTGTTTGTGATTTCTTTGTTTGTGATTGTGATTGTGATTGTGTTTGGATTTGTGTTTATGTTTGTGTTTGGATCTGAAATTTTTTTTTTTTTTGGTTGGGCCACAAATTGGGCCCAATCCTTTAACGAGGCCCGTGGGGCCTGGAAAAAAACCCGCTTAGTTAACGGGCCGGGTCCGGGCCATGGGTCTTGGCCTGCGGGTCGGGTCTGGGTATAGAAAAACCCGGCTCGAACCCAATCCATTGCCATTCTTAATTTTTTTAATGCTAAAATAGATTTTTTAATTATTATTTTAATGTGTCATCATCCACGTCAGCTTTTTTTTGTTAGTTGGGTGACGGTAAGGACTTAAATGTAATGCGTTAATTGGTTTAGGAACTAAAAGTAGTAAAATAAAAATATAGGGACCAAAATGAAAAAAAAAAATTAAAATGTACGGACTAAAAGTGCATTTACGTCATGATTTTATTTCCAGTTACAGTAAAACGCAGTCTTGATACTGAATATTCCTTACTTTTCTGTTTTTAATAAAAAATTTCATTTCTTGTAGGAGCACTGTCATTCAATAAGGGGATTTAGCACGTGTCTGGAAGCTTCATTCTATTTATATATGTAAACAATATTCTAGAATTGGCTTCAAGGTGAAGGCAAGGCCCTGTCTCAATCAAGCTAAATTATAAAGATCAATGCTTTTAAATGTGCACTTCCTCTCTGTATGCTAAATGATAATGGTAGGCACTCTTTTTATCTCTCATCTATTGATTGTGGAAATTTTCTTTTTGAATGGTAATTTTTATTTATTTTTGAGGTGGGTATGTCACTTTTAGGAGAATGAAGCATGAAGCAATGAGGATCTCCCAAAGATTTCTAGATACTGGGAATTCACCAGTGTCCCATCTTACCGCAAAAATGCAAAAGGAAGTACGTGAGGATTTCCATAAGATTTTGTTACACCCTAGAGTTGGAAGGGGATCCAATTCAATGGTAAGAAAACTTATGTCTACGTATCATTGTTTTTTCCTTGTCCTTGATAGAAATCAAAATCAAAATTTCTTCTTTGTTCCCTCCAAGAAATGGAGCTTGATGAAAACTTTTTGGTTTCAACAACTTAATGGTATTAGTATTTTTGTTCTCTACAACTGGACAAAATATATGAATTTCCCTTTTATCTAAATCTTATTTATATTATTGTATCTAAAACTGAGGTGATTAGGTGGCATATCTGGATGCCATGGTTTCTCACCATGTAATTTGTAAATAGTGTCAAAATTGGCACTTGGTGATATTGTGGTAATGTTTGTGGCGAGGAGTAAATCTAGCGTATACATCTGCAATACAGTAATTAGCTTCTTGTGCAATATTTGTGTTTATTCCTTTTTCGTGTTGTGCAGTATCTACAATTGATGATGACAACTGCAACAAAAATTCACAAAATTTAAGTTAAGTTGCTAAGAACTATTTTGTCAATAACAGTATAATTTCTGCATTTCCTAGTGCTGCACTTGGTGTTCTAGAAGTTCACAATTTTAGGGGTGGATTTCACTTGCTGCTGCACTTGGAGTTGATTTCACTCTTTAAAATTAATCAATCATCCTTAATTAAATGGAAATTTTTCTTATATTTTATTGAAAAAATAAAAGTACCATATTTTTCTAACTATATAAATTTTTATATTGCAGATTGCCTTGGGTTAAGATCATAAGTTGATGTTAATGCTCAAAGTGGTACCCAAACAAAGGAACTATTCATTTTCCTGATAATTGCCTTTCAGTTATTGTATACTCCTACTAGTTAGATGTTACAAAGGTAATAAAGTACAAGCGTTTAGTTCACAAAAAAGAAATAATGTTTTATTTTGTTTCATTTGACTCTTAACCTCTTGACGACCTAATTCTGACTGAATTTTCATAGTATCACCTTGGCTAGTACAGTTTAGCTGCACCTATTGAGGTGAATGGGCAACTAGGTTTTTCCCATTTGTTTTGTTGGGGTGTGATGACTGATGAGAGTGGTTGGTTGGAAGGGGAAAGAAAGAAAAATACTTTCTGGTAGAGAATACAAAAATCCCAAATTCTTTCTTGAAATGAGGAACTTAATTCCACGAATACCAGTCTAGTTCTATCTTAATTTTTCTCTTTCATCAGGTATGGTGGATTTATTGGTTACTTGATTTTAGAAGCCCGTGGAGAATTGATACTGAAGCTGACAAGTTTAAGAATGCATGTTTCTTCAAACGTAGCTGGCAATAAGATTATGCAGCAACCTATTAGAAAAGGAACAGTAACTATTTCATTCGTTACCAAATTTAATCTTTACTCATAAATTTGGTTTCATTTTTTTGGAAATTTATTTGCAATACAGTTGGCATATTATTAGTTTCCTCTCTTATTCTCTTATTAATTCACTCTCAAACAGAGCTTTGATAGGTTCTAATGAATGAAGAGTATAGGTTGTTATTAGAGCAGACTGCAGAGTACTCCCTTATTTCATAGATAGCTTAATTTCACGGTAAATGATTCTAGGACTTTTCACCACTTGTGACATTTGTTAGTCATTAATTTTATTTTTTGTGCGTCTCAAACTATAACCTTTATTCCTACATAACAGTTTCATAAAGCTTTTGATAAAATTAATCAGAAGAACTATCAAGAAAAATATTTTAATCTAGACTAAAGATGCAATTAGTTACTACAACAGGTTTTGATATTACATTATTTCCTCTATTTGTGCGAGGTCCAGACATGATGTAAATATGATGAGAAAGCTATTTGATCTTGCTCTAATAGCAAAGTGGTAGATACAACTTACAAAAGAAAATAAGAAATTAGCATTATGTTGATTGATTCATGTTCAACTGACTAGTTGATTTGCAAGGAAAATATGTGATTTTCTAGTGAGATGGCTCCTTAGACTTTCCATGAACAACAATTGCTTAGTGAGTGCATTCAGTTAATTAGCATGACATTTGCTTTTATCTTTGAAATCACCTTACATTCTTAAGGATGCTTAGCTATAAAAAAAGATTGCTAAATAACCATAGCTATAAAAAAATAAATTAAAAAAAAAAAAAAGACAACAAATGAGCACACTTTTCCAACTGTTTGGGTTCGAAAGTAAAATTATGAACACATTATTCTTACTGATTGGACCTCCTCTCAACATGTTGCTCATATTAATTTTACAATTATGTTCACTTTCTTGGTAGTGGTTCTTGTATTAGTGAGTATTGGGATTGAGCACATGTTCCAAAAGTTTCATTCTATGAATCAAGTTATACATATCAACACTTTTTTGGATAGAAATTTGCATTCATGGTGAAGATAAGGCACTGTCTCAATTCATCTAAATGAAGTTCCTAGTTTTCTACCCGATTCTCATTTGAAATTTGTTCTTACTAGGAATTATGAAAATTCCTAGTAGGCCAGATAAAATTTCTGCACAAATGACTATAAAGGTTTCCCACAACAATATTCTATGATAGTAGCTTTTCAGAACCCACGGAAAAAAATAAAAGGCTTATGAATTCCTATTGTCTTGTCTGATATCCAAGTGGATTAGAGAGGTTTTATTCCCCACCAAGGAGTTTTCCATTGATTAGTCTATCCGTTTTTTGCGTCTTAAAGATTTTTGGCTTGTAGTTATCGGAGATTTTATTGGTCCTCCTCAGTGGTTAGTTTCCCTCACATTTAGACATCAGTTTCTTACATGGATTGTTTATCTTAGAAATTTTTGATTGGTTGATAAACATGTGAAGTATGCTTTCTAGATATTATGACTCGTGAGAAAGAAGTTATTTTTGTTTAATGGTTAAAATTTAAATATAGGTACTTGCACTTGCGAACTTTAGGAAACAAAAGCTTCATATATCATTCAATTACAAAATTTGCCTTATTGTTTTCTTCGCCCACAAGATTTTCAAAATATTCCTAATGATAATCACCATATTAATGTTTGGGTGAAATTCTATTTTATTTGGTTTTAGCATTGATTATGTGTTTGAAACTTTGAATTCTTTTTTCTTTCAAGGGAATGTAAAATTTACCATGTGTGCAATTAGCTAACCTTATTTGAATGCGTTTAATGTTAGGCACTAATCAACTCAAAATTTTCAACATGTTAATTAGATTTTACACAGTTAAACAATTTCATTTGTCATTCATTCAATAATTTGAGAATAGATGATCATATTAAGTTTTGTCATAACTAATGCCAGGTTACTCTTTTTTGCAGATTAGATGACAAGAGCAACAACTATCATGTCAAAGCACTGTGAAGTCCACCACCTTGGAGGACTTGTGCTTTTGTGGAGTAGAGTGGAAAATAAGAGTAAGTGGATATAATAAAATAGCAACATCAACTTTTGGTTTCGTATTTGGGTCACTGCGTCTACATAAGTTGCAACTTGTCTTATGACAAACTTCTGTGTCCAGTAAAAGTTTAGGTATCATGTTGGAGTAGATATCAAGTTCATAGCTTGTTGATGATGCAACCAGTTTCTTGGTAGCTAAACCAAGAGGAGAATGACGAACTAGGTGATTAATGAAGCAATTGAAAGCATTCTTGTTTGTTCTATGTAGTTGAAGATTCAATAACCACAGACTAGAAGAGGTACCCTAAACTCCTTGTTAGAGATGGTGGCTAATATTCTGAATAAGTGTGTGAGCACAACAATTTCAATGTAATGGTTTAGGGTTTTTAATAGGGGTTATATCAATATGTTGTAAATCCTATTTTTCATATAGAGAAATCATTAGCCGCTTGCTCACGTGGATGTAGGCATATCGCTAAACAACATATAGCTTTGTATTGTTTTTCTCTTCCATGTTCCCTCTATTTCCAAACAACAATTTTCAATTCTCCTATATTACTAGCCTACTGAAATATCATAAGTTATCAATGATCTTGCAGTTGACTTTTGTGCAAGAAATAAAGATAACAAAAATTGAAGATATAACACCAAGATGGAGAGGGATATTCTTAAGTTAGGAATCCAAGCACCAATGAAAGAGGATGATAAAGACTATAAAATGATCTCTTTTACTAATCTTTCTTGACTTATCTAGAAAGGTTGAGTATCTCATTTTTCTGGTTATTTCAATAGGAATTGAATTTGTTAACTTTTTTGTTTCTTTCTTCTTTTTTTCCCCATTTCTTTGGCTGTATTTTACAATTCTAAGTATGTTAAATATTGTAGTGAGCTATACTGTGAGTATTTCATAGGGTGCTGATATCTACTTAGACTTTTTTTATTAATTTTTTATAATTCAAAAACTAGGGATGATGGATTTGGAATTTGGACGTCTCTTTTGAAAAAAATTAAGGAAGTATCAGTTGAAGGAAAAAGATTCTTGGCATATATCTTTAGTTTAAAATGTTTGTAATTCTTTTTTCTTTTTTTTTTTTTTCTTTTTTTCTGTTAATCCATTATCCATATGTACTTGGTTGAAAAAAGTGTAAATCAAGCTTCATGTGAGAATTTTTTTTTTATGAAATATACTGATTCAATCTCTGCAAATTACAAATGTATGCATTTGATAATTTGTCCTGTGAAAAAATTAGATAACAATATCTTGGCTGCTTACTTATTAATAGTTAGCTCCATTATTGAAAATTTTTACATGCCTCTTAAAGTCCCAATGTCTCTTTATGATTAAAATTTGTACTTAATAATTCTTTTTTTGACTTTGTTAACAGGTGCTGGCCAACACCTGTTAATGAACCAGCTATGGTTCATTTATTATCTATCACAAATCTTATTGCATAGGAAATTGGTAAAATTTTACTTTTCAACTGTGGTTTATCACAAAATGATTTGACTTTCTCCATCTAAACTGATACACATTTAATACATATTCAGTTTTTTCCACATCCCTAAAAAAACGTGAATAGTTCATTTTAAATTTTATCACATTAACGGGTGTTGTATAGCACCCGTTAACAGCACCTTTTTTTTTTTTTTTGGAGAAGAAAATTTGTGCTTAATATCTCCTAATTGTCAGATGCATTTTTTTTTACCCACTTCTGTTTGGTGGGGAAGCACAATTTTATTCCTTGAACTTTGCACTAAAAGCACCAAAATTGAGTCAATTGATTTCATTTGTAAATGCTGATTAGTTTAAGGTCTAGAGACACAATGTGCCTTCTTGCCAAGAAAAGGCACTATCCTAGTTTAAAAATCTTTATGCCTTACTAAGGACCAAATTGTGCATGATTTTTGAAATATGATTAGTAGGTATCTTTGTCATCATAGTATATTCCGCGATTACTTTAAAAAATACATCCATTAAGCTACAACCACATATTGTGTGGTATGTTATTCTAAATTAACACAAAATTATAGAAATAAGAAAATGTCAATAGCACAATTGATGATTTAATCCCAGTGTGCCCTTCTCCAAAAGCTGCTATCAAAGAATAATTATTCAATCAAGTTGATTGTGGTTCCAGTTGAGAAATAATTCTACAACGGCCCATTGGCCGATTCATCTAATGTATCCAGACCATTCAAAACAACGGCTCATAGGCCTATTAGCGCATTCACTAGATAACTCGGATTGGCTCAATAGCACAGGTCCGGATATGTACATTTTTTTTTTTTTTTGTGGGGGTGGGGTGGGGGGGCCGGGGTGGTAAATGATATATATAAAAACCCAAAGTTTGTATATCAAAATTATATAAAAAGTTATGGCACAAGAATTGTGTTAACAAATAATTCTAAGAACACATTCAGTTATATAACTAATTTTATAATATGATGTGCGCGACTGTAAGCAATGAACACTCTTAGCTCATTCTTATTTACATGAATTCACCACTTTTAGTTAATCACTTACAGTCGGACAAATTAACAAATTGTATATTTGGGTTTGAAAAAAAATAGATATTAATAATATTGTTGTTGTGTACATAGATTTTCTTTTTAAAAAAGTGATAAAATTTATTAAAATATTGGTATTAATTAAAACTATTACAGGATATCCCGTAAAGGAAGGGTAGTGGGTTTTCCCACTGCCAAATTTTTTCATTTTCAATACGAAATTCATACGGTGCAGATCACATAGTTTGGGTTTGGGGCCTTTGGGCCGATCAACTCCTTCTCAGTCTCATCCCTGTACAATCTGAAATTCACCACGTTAATAACTTGTCCTTTTGAGTGGGTTTTAATTATGGTTATTAGGTTTGTGTAAATGAGTGATGGTCCTACAAATTAAATGTTAATTAAAACACTGTCTGGAGTGGTTAGACCTGCAAAAATTAAAAATGAGTACCCGCTCCCCATTAAAAAAAAAAAATGTACCCACACGGATAACTTTTAATTTACACAATTAAATTCGCAGCTCCAACTTCCAACAACTCTGGACAGTATTTTAATTTGCATTTAATTTGAAGGGGACCTGTGAGTCTATGACCATCACTCAATTTACTTGTACGTGCACCTCCTCTCAAAAAAAACTTGTACCTAATAGTCATAATTCATAGCTATTATTATTTAATTCGGTTAAAACTTAACAGGATCTTAAGACATGTGTTGACTATTTTTAAAAAGTTTTTATATTACTTCTATAAAAAATATTATAAAAACTTGTGCAAAAAATTAATTACTTTTTTTCATTAAAATTTTCTAAAATATTATTTTAGTCCTTTGGTAAGCAACAAGTTTTTTTTTTTTTTTTTTTAATAAACAAGAGAATCCGAATCTCTTTGAATATTTAATTATTTCCTTAAGTCTATGCAGTCTTCAAGTCTGTCTCACACACACACACACGGTTATTACAGGGACCAATTGTTTAGAGGTGGCCATATAATGCTGACAAGTGATTTCAAATCCAAATCTCTTTAGACTTTATGAACCACTTGACTAAACTCTTCAGGTTGTAAGCAACAAGTTATTAATATAGGAAAGTTTAGATTCCACAAGAAACATAGGGGCTATTTACCACTGTTGTTTAAACAACAGATTTCAGTATTTAAACAATAATAACACTTTTAACACGTATTTTTATAACACTCAAATATGTATTTTCACAATATTAAAAACTAAACAATAATATTTAAATATTATTACCGAACATGCCAATAATATATTTTTAATTTTGTGATTTTCCAAAGGCCCAAACTATGTGATTTGACAATTGACAATTGAAAATAATGGGGCAACGCTCACTTTGCATTTTTTTTTTTTATTGAAAATGAAAAAATTTGGCAAGAGTAAACCCATTAGCATGTTATGTGTTAAAAAAAATATTTTAGTACTCAAAAAAATTATTTTTGTTATTTTAGTAAACCCTTTAGCAATACAGTCAACACACTTCTTTTATAGCATTCAATCAAAAAAAAAAAAAAAAAGTAGCTAGCACACAAGATGGAGGTCATCTGCGTATGGTGAGCTAAAATAGCATTTTAAGAGTTTTAGAACACTCGATAATAATGCTCTAAAATTAGATGTGAAAAATGGATGTCCATAATATTGTTGTTGCGTACATAGATTTTATCTTTTAGAAATATTTAAAATATTATTTAAGTGTTGTATTTAAAAACATAGATTTTTTTTTTTCATCTCTCTCTCTCTCTCATGATAGAAGTCATAGAAAACACTCTCCTCTCTCTTAAGTTTGTGTTTGGCTCCAATTTAAAAAGTCAGTTTATTTTTGCTGCTATTCAACTTATTATACTGCTATTTATGGGCTCCACTGCACTTTTTGTTACTATTTATGAATCTCACTATACTATTTTTTACATTTATCTATAGTATTTTCAGTAAAAAATTTTCAATTTCAGCAAATTAAAAGGATCCCAAACAAATTCTTACTCTCTGACTCTTTCATAGTCTTTCTCTTCTCTTAGGCCGTTGCACGTAGATTTAGGTTGTTGAAACCTCATCAATTTGCTCAAGTTTATGCTGAATCCGCATCAAATCATTGTGGTTTTCTATGAGTTTTTTTTAATGGTGAGTTTTATTATGGTTTGCTTTGGATTGTAGCAGTGGATCTAGGTCGTGAGTTTGTTTAAGGTTTATAATTTTGAGTGTGAAAACAGTTTAAATTATTTAATTTTTTTAATGGGTGCTATGCTAAAATAGCATATGTAATGTATGGTGTATTATTAAATGATGTGCTAAAATAGCAAAAATGAAATTTTGTGTGCTAAAAATTGATTTATTGTTTTTAGACCCAATGTTAATGCTTTTACAATTTGTTGATTTGTTCAATTGTAAGTGATCAACTAAAAATAGTGGATTCATGTAAACAAGAGTGGGTTGAAAGTGTCCACCACTTACAATCATATATATTTAATGTTATGAAATCAGGTGTGCAATTGAGTGTATTCCTAGAATTATTTGTTGACACAACTCTTGTACCATGACCTTTTTCGTAACCCTAGTATGGTTGATTCTTTAGATAGCGGAGAAAAAGTGAGGGGTTCATATAAAAGTGACAAACAATCAGTCACAATTTACCACGTCTGAATTGTAGTAACAATTTGGATTCTAGAAGAACTCTCGTGAAATGTATCTTTCATTAGAAAATAAAATTAACAAATACACAAATAAAATGCACATAATTTTCCTCTTCTTTTATAATTTGAAGTTATCCATATTATTCTTACAATTATTTTTTATTTTAAAAATCAATGTAATGAAAGTGCTCTTAAAAACACTAACTTGGCTAGGATTCTTCTTTAAAAATCAAGGAAATGAAAGTGCCAAAATTTGTCATTTTCAACACAAAATGCGTACTGTGCGGATCACATGGTTTGGGGCTTTTGGGCAGATCAACTCTCTTCTCAGCCTCATCAGTCATCCCTTGTACAATCTGAAATTCACCACATTAACAACTTGTCCTTTTGAGTGGGCTGTAATTACGGATAATAGGTACAAGTAATTAAATGAGTGATGGTCACAGGTCACCCACAAATTAAATGTTTTCTTTTTTAATTAGAACCACCTGCATTTTTTTTTTGTTAAAGAAAAAGAACCACCTATAAATTTGAATGTAAATTAAAACACAGTTCCGAGTAGTTGGACCTGCAAAATTAAGAATGAGTACCTGCACGGATGATTTTATTATTAGTTACTAGTAAAATTTCACTGTTATATTTATTAAAATTTTTAAATGAATTTTGAGTAGTTCTAAAATTACAAATTATTTCATAATTTTTTTCATAATTATGATATAGACTAGAAGTGATTGTTTATCAATTACACATAAACCTATTATTTTTTTTCCACCACTCTCATTATGCCACATCACAATTACGGCAAAGTAATTGTGAAATAAATTGTGATACTAAAATTTTTCATAAATTTTGTTTGAATAAAAAATGAAATCTAAATTATAAAAAAAAAAAAAAATTTGTTTCTCATTGAATGCAGATTAATTAATTATAGGTCTTGTTAAAAACTACCCTAAGGGCAAGTAAAGAATTAACAATTGCTCAAATTGTAAGATGTAATGCCTATATATTTAAGGGAAATGCTAACGAGTGTCCTTAGGGCACTGATTAATAATTTATTTATAGAAAGTTTTTATGGGAAATGAAAAAAAAAAAGTAATTAATATTTTGACAGTTTTTTTCATTTCCATAAAAGTGGTATCAAAACTTTCTTAAAATGAATTATTAACTGATGCCCTAAAGGCACTTATTAACATTTTTCTAAAAGGAATTATTAACCAATGTCCTAAAGGTACTCATTAATATTTTCCTATATTTAAAAAAAAAAAACAATTATTAATGATTTATTGTTTACACTTTACACATATAAATTTATTATGGTTATGTCAGGTGTGTGTTCATAATAAATGTGTATAGTTTGATTTTATTTTGAAAAAAAAAATGGATAAAATTTTATTTGATAAAGTTTTACATGTGACTTAATCATTTCCCTAAGGGGTTCATTAACAATATGTCGATATCCTTTCATTTCATAATTTATTTTTTATTTTCTATTCATACAAAAATTAAATAACAATTAATTTTTGTATAATATTTTAAACATAAATAACGGTGATTTTGCAAGCAAGTACATAACAAGTCATCGGATACACCTACTCAAACTTAATTTTGCAGGTCCAACAATTCGGACAGTGGACCAGCATTTAATTTACATTTAATTTGTAAGTTACATGTTACCGCCACTTTATTTAGTTGTACCTAAGAACCGTAAATTACAGCAATTAATGGGGCCATTTTTCAAGAGCTTGGTGCTGCTGGTCTGGGTGTGGTAATTAGAGACCGTGAAGGCAATGTCGTGGGTGCAGTATCCGAGAGAATAGCCTTACCCCCATTAGTGTAGGAGGGCAATTTTGTTTGCAAAAGAAATTGGATTGCAGGAAGTCATATTTGAAGGGGATGCTAAAATAATAGCCTCTTTTGGTCATCTCATTGAAGACTCTAGGCAGCTGGCTGCTAGTCTCAGAGCTTTTGCTTTTTCACATGTAAAAAGGAAAGGGAATAGCGTAGCTGACAAGTTGGCTAAACTTGCAAGAGGGTCCCTTGTCCCTCGAATTTGGTTAAATGACATCTATAGTGATGCCACCAATCTTGTATTGTATGACAGAAGTTTCTGTTGATCTTTAAATGAATTGACTTCTTTCTCAAAAAAAAAAAAAAAAAATTACAGCAATTAATTATTACAAGCTACTCAAAGGGATAAGAAGAAAGTTGGCGATGTACCATGCAAAACGTCACAACAATCATTAATGGCCAAATGTTCTGCCCAAACAGTATGCGTTTTGTATTGGAAATGAAAACAATTTTAATACAACACTTCAATACTATAATCTACCAATTAACTCAAAAAAAAAAAATAATAAAAAACTGTAATCTATCATAGAAAATTTACGTACCCAACAAAAATATTACTTTTCAGAGTCATGGCATATGTCTTTAGTTTAAAATGTATGTAATTCTTTTTTTTTTTTTTTTTTCCATTATCCATATGTACTTGTTGAAAAGAATGTGTAAATCAAGCTTCATGTGAGAAATTTTTTTTTTTTTTTTTTTTGTTTTTTTGAAATATACTGATTCAATCTTTGCAAATTACAATTGTATGCATTTGATAATTTGACCTGTGAAAAAATTGGAGATCAATATCTTGGCCTCTTACTTATGATAGTTAGCTCCATTATTGGACAAATTTACATGCCTCTTAAAGTCCCAATGTCTCTTATAAAAAAAAAAAAAAAAAAAAAAATCCTAATGTCTCTTTATGATTAAAATTTGTATTTTTTTTGTTTTTTGAGAAGAAAATTCGTGCTTATTATCTTCTAATTGTCAGATGCTCTTTTTTATCTGCTTCTGTTTGGTGGGGAAGCACAATTTTATTCCTTGGACTTTGCACTAAAAGCTCTAAAATTGAGTCAATTGATTTCATTTGTAAATTTTGATTAGTTTAAGGTCTAGAGACACAATATGCCTTCTTGCCAAGAAAAGGCACTATCCTAGTTTAAAAATCTTTATGCCTTGCTAAGGACCAAATTGTGCATGATTTTTGAAATATGATTAGTAGGTATCTTTGTCATCATAGTATATTCCGCGATTACTTTAAAAATACATCCATTAAGCTACAACCACATATTGTGTGGTATTTTATTCTAAATTAACACAAAATTATAGAAATAAGATAATGTCAATAGCACAATTGATAATTTAATCCCAGTGTGCCCTTCTCCAAAAGTCCTTGCTGAGCTGCTATCAAAGTGAATAATTATTCAATCAAGTTGATTGTAGTTACAGTTGAGAAATAATTCTACAAATATTTCATTTAACATTCTGATTCTGATAATAGTATTTTGAAGATACGTCCATTAAGCTACATCCACATATTGTGTAGTATCTTATTCTAAGTTAACACACAAAAATTATAGAAGTAAGAAAATGTGAATAGCACAATTGATAATTTAATCCCTAAACCAAATGGCTATTGAGTATTGATTGAAAGGTGTATTCATAATCCACTAAGGGGCCGTTAAGTTCACTGTAATGTTACATTACATTGTAATATTACATTACAATAATCTTACATTAATATAATCTCAATACAAGAATATAACATTATATTGTTTAGAAAAGTGATGTGATATATTTTGTAATTTTATATTATGGTAATGTTAGAAAAATAAAATAAACTAAAAATTTTAATGTTACATCATCATAATGTACATCACATCAAAAGCACATCATAGCGAACCAAATGCCTTCTAAGAGTGATGCTAGTATGCCAGGTTTAAGCTTCTACAACCTTTTGAATACAACTTGATCAGCCATTCGACTAATATATCCATACCATTCAAAACAACAGTCCATAGGCTTATTAGCGCATTCACTAGATAACTAGGATTGACCCATTAGTGCATGTGTGAATATATAATTTTTTTTTTTTGGGTAAATGATATATAAAAATCCAAATTTTATATATCAAAGTTATGAAAAAAGTGATGGCACAAAAATTGTGTCAACAAATAATTCTAGGAACACATTTAGTTTTATAACCAATTTTATAATATGACCTGTGCGACTATAATTAGTGGACAGACTCAACTCATTCTTATTTACATAAATTCACCACTTTTATTTAATCACTTACAGTAGTACAAATTAACAAATTGTATATTTAGGTGCCAAAAAAATAGATATCCATAATATTGTTGTTGTGTACATAAATTTTCTTTTTTAAAAAATGATAAAATATTATTAAAGTGTTGGTATTAATTAAAATAATTACAATATATCCCGTAAAGGGTAGTGGGATTTCCCACTGCCAAAATTTTTCATTATCAATACAAAATGCATACTGTGCAGATCACATAGTTTGGGTTTGGGGCCTTTGGGCCTCATCCCTGTACAATCTGAAATTCACCACATTAATAACTTGTCCTTTTGAGAGTGGGTTTTTTTTTTTTTTTTTTTTTGAGAAAAAGGTAAGCGAAATTTTATTAAAAAAACAAGCTTCAGGAAATACAACCAAACAAACTCAGGAGCAATCAGACTGATGCGGAGGTTTGGGTAGAAGCTCTACCTGAGGAGGTGGTTGATGTACTTCAGTCTGATTGCTCCCGAGAGTGGGTTTTAATTATGGTTATTAGGTACAAGTAAATGAGTGATGGTCCTACAAATTAAATGTAAATTAAAACACTGTCCGGAGTTGTTGGACCTGCAAAATTAAAAATGAGTACCCACACGGATAACTATTAATTTACATTCTTAAATTTACAGTTCCAAGTTCCAACAACTCAGGACAGTATGTTAATTTACATTTAATTTGTAGGTGACCTGTGATCATCACTCAATTTACTTTACCTCCTCTCACAAAAAAAAAAAAAAAAAAAAAAAAAAAAAAACTTGTACCTAATGTTCATAATTCATAGCTATTAAACAGTTGTTGGCTATTTAAAAAAAAAAATTATACTATTTTTATAGAAAATATAAAAAATTATACAAAAAATTAATTACTTTTTTTACTAAAATTTTCTAAAATATTTTTTAAACTAATACTCTTAAGGCATTAATTAATTTTTTTTATATTAAATTACAAGCCACTCAAAAGGAAAAGTAGTAGTATTATATTATTTTAGTCATTTGGTAAGTAATAAAATTTTTTTTTTTTAATAAATAAGAGTATTTAGACTTCTTCGAATATCTAATTACTTCCTTGAGTGTATGTAATCTCCAAGTCTCTCTCATATACACAAAGTTATTACAAGAAAGAATTGTTTAGAGGTAGCCCAATAATGCTGGCAAGTGAACCACTTAACTAACCTCCAGGAGTTGTAAGCAACAAGTTATTAATATGGGAAAGTTCATATTCTACAAGTGGATTGGGATGAGAAGAAAGTTGATCTCCCAAGTTTGTGGGTTCCATGTATTTTGTGAGAAGCTGGGTGTATGTTTGCACAAGAAACATAATATTTTTTAATTTTGTGATTTTCCAAAGGCCCCAAACTATGTTATTTGACAATGGACAATTGAAAATAATGGCGCAACGCTCAGTGTGCATTTTTTTATATTGAAAATGAAAACAGTTGAAAAGATAAACCCATTATCATATTACGTGTTTAAAAAAAATTTAGCACTCAAAAATATTATTTTTGTTATTTTAAAAATCATTTAACAATACAGTCCACGCACTTCTTTTAAAGCATTCAAAAAAAAAGAGCTAGCACACAAGTTGGAGGCCATCTGCATTTGGTGTGCTAAAATAGTATTTTCAGATTTAGACCTATTTGGTAGAAGAGTTTGGGTAATGTTATTTGGGTATTTTTGATATACGTGAAGATAAAAAAATGTGTTGAAATGTGTGTAAAATTATTTAAAATGATTAACAGTGTGTTCAAACTTGCACGCCAACACTCAATACTAATTCTCTAAAATTAAATGTGAAAAAATGGATGTCCCTAATATTGTTGTTGTGTACATAAAATATTGTTAAAGTGTTGTATTTAAAAACAATTACAAAAATATTATTTTTATTTTTTATTTTTTTCAATTCTCTCTCTCATGATAGAAGTCATAGAACCAATGAACCACTCTCCTCTCTCTGACTCTCTTGACTGTTTCACAGTCTCTCTCTTCTCTTAGGCCGTCGCACGCAGATTTGGGTTGCCGAAACCTTATTAATTTGCTCAGGTTTCTTCTCAATTTGCATCAAATTGTTGTGGTTTTTTTGATTGGTGAGTTTTATTATGGTTTGCTTTGGGTTGTTCTAGGTTGTGAGTTTATTTGAGGTTTATTTTTTGGTGTGTGAAAATAGATTAAATTATTTAATTGTTTTAATGGGTGCTATGCTAAAATAACATATGTAATGTATGGTGTATTATTAAATAGTGTACTAAAATAGCAAAAATGCATTTTTTGTGTGCTAAAAGATGATTTATTTTTTAGACCGGTTGCTAGTGCTTTTACAATTTGTTAATTTGTATAATTGTGAGTGATCAACTAAAAATGGTGATATCATGTAAACAAGAGTGGGTTAAAAGCGTCCACCACTTATAATCGCACATATCTACTGTTATGAAATCAGGTTTGTAACTAAGTGTATTTTTAGAATTATTTGTTGACATAACTCTTGTATCACAACTTTTTTTCATAACCTTGGTATGGTTGATTCTCTACATAGTGGAGAAAAAGTGAAAGATTCATGTTAAAGTGATAAATAACTAATCACAATTTGCCATATTTAAGTTGTGGTAACAGTTTTGGTTCTAGAAGAACTCTTGTGAAATGTGCGTCATTAAAAAATAAAATTAACAAATGCACGAATAAAATGTTCATATTTTCCTTTTCTTTTATAATTTGAAGTTATCCATATTATTCTCACAATTATTTTTTATTTTAAAAATCAATGTAATGAAAGTGCTCTTAAAAACACTAACTTGGATAGGATTCATCTTTAAAAATCAAGATAATGAAAGTGCCAAATTTTGTCATTTTCAATACAAAAGGCATACTGTGCGGATCACATGGCTTGGGGCCTTTGGGCAGATCAACTCTCTTCTGTGTCTCATCCCTTGCACAATCTGAAATTCACCACATTAACAACTCGTCCTTTTGAGTGGGCTGTAATTATGGTTAATAGGTACAAGTAAATGAGTGATAGTCGCAGGTCACCTAAAAATTAAATGTTTTCTTTTTTAGAACCACCTACAAATTAAATGTAAATTAAAACACTGTTCCGAGAGTTTAATCATTGTTTATTTTGCGGGTCCAACAATTCGGACAGTGTGGACCAGCATTTAATCTACATTTAATTTGTAGATTGCCTATGGCCGTCACTTATTTACTAGCACCTTTTTTTTGGAGAAAATTTTTTTTTTTTTTTTTTTTTTTTTTTTTTTTTTGAGAAAAGAGAAAAATTTACTTGTACCTAATATAGTGACAGTTGATTCATAATGAATCAAATGATAATGTGATATTCACCCTAATCTACTTATTTTTAAATAGACGAATAAAATTTTAAGAATTCCATAGTCGCGTATCTTAAGAATTCATAAGGATCCTAAGAATGTTCTAAAGGATTTTAATTGAATACAACCAGTTTATGAGTGTAACCAAAATAGAAACAATTTTTGTATGTTACTCTATCTTTGTTCTGTGATGAATTATTTTCTTTTATAAAGGTAGGAGTCTCATGTATGTGTCCTACTTGAGAGGCCCACATTTTTGTGAAATGTGGTGAAATGAATAATTTTAACATATTAGTGTAGGTATTATAGAACACTAAATCAACTAAATAAATAATTTCTTTAAAAAATATTCTAATTAATTTAAAACGAAAGTATAATTAATTAGACTATTGGTAATGACTAATGATATTTTGAATAATGCTAGAAATATAAACTATTTTACAAACTGTTAATGTGGTGAGTAATTATTGGTAAATAAAAAAGTGATATTAATTAATGGTGAGTTTAGATAAAAATCAATAAAAAGTTTTTTTTTTGAGGAAAAAAAGAAAGAAAAGGGAACTCGCGTGTGACAGTCATTGTCCCACGCCCACGGTCTGATTGGGTAAGCCCATGGGTACCACCGGCTCGAAGTGGAACTCGGAAACTCTGAACCCACACACACCCCAGGCTCTATTGGTTTTCGAGATTTTCAGAAATTACAATTACAGTCCTCGTGAGAACTCGAATCTAGAATGTGGTGAAAGCCCCAGCAGTCACCTACCGGTTGTACCACACCCACTGGTGGTAAAACCAATAAGAAGTTAGCCACATCAATATTCTGTAAAAATATTGTAAAATAATTTGTGGCTAGCATTACTCGTGATATTTTATATGGTTTCATGTGTGTTTTGAATCTCACCTTCTCCTTTTTTCACTGTTTAATCATCCAAAAAAATAAATAAAATGTATCTCATTCCCCTTGTAGTGTACTTCATGACTCTTATAACTTGTTTAGATGAAGGGGGAGTAGAGGAGAGTAGAGTAGAGGGAGGGAGAGTAGGCTAAATTACTTTGTTTGAATGTTTTTTAAGGGAGGAGGAAGAGAGATTTGGAGGAGTTTTGAGAGATTCTAACTACTTCTAACCCTTCATTTTTAATTACCCCAAATTAGAGAGATTTGGAGGGAGAGTATAGTATAGAAATGTTTGACCAAATGAATTACCAAATTTACCCTTACCATATTAACAAAATTACAAAATGAAAATGCTAATTATTTCTCTCCCCCTTACTTAATTTTAAAAACATTCACATAAGGTGGAGGATAACTATTCTCCTCTACTCACCTCCCCACTACTCTCCTCTACTCTTCTCTCTCTCCAAACTTCCAAACATAGCATTAGTTGTTACTTCGATTATATTTATATGCTAAACCGTGTTCTCTGGCAATGATCACTGCTTGTTGTAAGTTGTAACTTGCAAGTTGGAACGGACAATAATTTTTTACTCCTTCAATGCAATTCTAAAGTTGGCATATCTTTTTTGTTAAATTATAGAGCAAAATTTCAATTGCACACACTCATTTACACACAGTACACGAGTAGGTTACATATTTATATATAGGCATCTGTAGAAAGGAGAAATGCACGAGACAACCAAGTTTACTTATTCATGTATCCTGAATACAGGGCAAAATTTGGAAAATAATATATTTCTAATTTAATTATTTAAATTGACATTTTTAAAAGTTATTTGGGGATCTAACCACTACTTCTTCTTTTTCTTTTTAATCTTCTTTTAGGAACATGATTTCAACACTTAAAATCATGTTTTAAATTAGATTTATATTCTTATATAGTTTCAAAACAATGCCAATATAAATAATTATTATTACAAAATAATATATGATAAAATATATTATTACAACAATATATTTCTCAATCAAAATAAAGGCACTTATTTTTGCCCAAAATAATGGCACTTGTAATTTGTACAACCATATGTTTTTAAAATGCTACAGCCATGCTTAATTATATAAAGTATAAACTATTGCAAATATCTCTATCAAGAATGTGTTGGATGGTGGGTTCGAGTTAGCTCAATTGGTAAAATCTCTGATAGTTGTATAAGAGATCTGGGGTTCAATCCCCACTTACACCAAAAACTGATTGGTGTTTTGGTCTGATAATAAAGAATTATCATCGGGAGTGGACACCATAGGTTGAAACTAAAAAAAAAAAAAAAAGGATGTGTTGGATGACATCTTGGGGCCTTAATATTACATATTAGACACTATTTAATTTAAAAAGCAAGTTTATGGATTTAAATCTAATTCTATTATATCAATTTCTCAACTTTATTATTTTTTTTCTATGTAAAAGTTCTCTGAAAATAACAAAATGATGTAGAACAAATAGCACATGTCTTCCTGGAGTAGCAGGAGCACCGGAAGTCACAATGTAAGATCAAAGGGGGATACCAGTAAGGACCATCGAGGCGACAGTGTTAGAATTGTATGAAATTTGGCGGGTTGAAAGAAAACAAAGATTCGATCTAGACCCATGATGTGTGTCACCTAAATTTAGGCAAATTCTTTCGTTAAAGCCCCAAAAAATGTGTTTTTGCTATTTATAGTAATATTTGTTTTTCCTTAATAACTTTTAGTTTAAAAGTCAGAATAAGTCCTCGTTTGTTTTAGAACGTCTCTTAAAGATAGTATTTTCATTTTCCGTAATTATCTAAATTTTGCTATTTTTGGCAAAAATCACTATTTTGCCAACTAATTACATGATCGGTGCGGATTAGGGTTTCTGGGTGTTTTCATAGTTGCCCTAGGGTTTCTTTTATTATTTAAACATGATAGAGAAGCGGAAAATAATCCATCTCCATCTCATCCAAATGGATCGTCCAGAGCCTACGATGCGAGTTAATCCAAGAGTTAACCTTAAGAAAGAGAAACGTCCATGGATAATAGCACCACTCTATAAGTTAAGTCTCCCATGGACGACATGATCGTCCATTAGGGTCGTCCATGAGCAATCATCAGGTATCCTTGGGCGACCCAACCGTCCTACACCAGGCGGACGAAAGCGCAACACTTAGAACTTTCGCAACTATCTCAACAAATCCTTCGAATAAGTTAACTTCCGTTAGCGGTTACATTTTTATATCCGTTGAGGTAGTTAACTCTGGACTTGTTGGTTTCCGCAAATCCTCGGGAGGTTATTGGACAAATAACCGCCCCAGGCTCCCTATATAAGGGACCGGTCCGGACCCGACGAAATGTAAGAATTTCTCTCGGACAATTTTCCAAAATACTTGGAACTTCCTTCTCTACAAGACTAACTTCTCCATCGGAGGGGGTTTGACCGGTCTTCTCCGGTCTCCTCTTTCATTGTGTTTTGTTCCTTGCAGGCCTTCAACCGTCCCAGGCTCCCTATATAAGGGACCGGTCTGGACCGACAGCAGTAAGAATTTCTCTCGGACAATTTTCCAAAATACTTGGAACTTCCTTCTCTACAAGACTAACTTCTCCATCGGAGGGGGTTCGACCGGTCTTCTCCGGTCTCCTCTTTGATTGTGTTTTGTTCCTTGCAGGCCTTCAACCGTTTCGATAGCCCACCGAAGCCAGGCCATCCACCTTACCGATTTGGAGCGATATCGGTTGGCGCCGTCTATGGGAAGCGAAGGTTGTTTTGCGACTTTCTTTTCCGCGACAAAGGGTTAGGATGGTCAGGACCAGGTCAAGGGCTACTAGCCCCGACCGTCGCCGAGGGAAGCAGAGGCGCTTCAAGTGATCCCCAGCGTGATCGCCAATCTGCACCGATCATGCAGACGTCGTCCGTTCAGCATGTGCAATCCATGGCGGCCGCAATGGCGGAATTGACTCGCCAAAACCAGGAGTTGAGAATAGAGATCAATTAGAGAAGACAGACACATGAGGAACACGCAAGACAGACACAAGGCCATGGTGACAGAGAGAATACCGAGATTGGAAGTCGGTTTAGAGGCACCACTTCACGGGCGGTACCACACTTGAAAGAGGAGGTGGACCAAATGAAGAAAGTCATGGAGGAGATGAAGGAGAACATGAGGAGGACGAATCCTATAGAAGATTTGGTCCACAGAATCGACTCTCCTTTTACGGCTTCCATCAATGGCCACCCTCTACCGTCAAAGTTCAAACCGCCTTCCCGGACTCGTATGATGGGACGCGTGACCCCTTTGATCACATTGCAACATTCAAGACGACAATGCACCTTCAAGGGGTCCCCGATGAAATCATGTGTCGAGCCTTCCCTACTACCCTTAAGGGCCCCGCACGAGTTTGGTTCAAGTAAAAATACCCCCAAGTTCCGTAAGTTCTTTTGAAGAGTTGAGCAAATTGTTTGTTAACAATTTCATCGGGGGGACAGAGGCACAAGCGCTCTTCGTCCCAGCTACCATCGACCATAAAACAAGGGGAGAACGAAAGCCTACGGTCATTCATCACTCGCTTCAATAGAGAAGCCCTTAGTGTGGACGAAGTGGATGACAAGCTTCTACCGGCAGCCTTCCACAACGGGATTAATTCGGATTTGTTTATCCACAAGCTATATGAGAAGGAGCCTCAAACCATGGCCGAGCTCGTCCATTCGGCTCAGAACTTCATGAATGCAGAAGATGCAATCATAGCCAAGAAGAGGAAAAGAGCCGAAAGGATGGAAGCACACCCAGCTCGACACTCAGAACAAGCCCCTCGTCCAAAGAAGGGACGGACGGAAGATAGGAAGGAACGAGATAACAAGAAGACAGGTCCCTTGGGAAGAAGCGAGAATTATACGCCCCTGAACGCTCGGCTTGATCAGGTGCTCATGCAAATCAAAGACGATCCTTCTTTAAAATGGCCAGAGAAGATGAAAGGGGATCCCAATAAGCGCAATAAGAACAAATATTGTCGCTTTCACGGGGACCATGGGCATGACACGGATGAGTGTTACGACTGAAACAAACAAATTGAGAACCTTATCAGACAAGGAAAGTTGAGGCACTTCGTTGGAAGGGATCGTAAAGATGAGAAGTTGAAAGGCAAAATAGAGGAATCATCCCGGCCCCCACTAGGAGAGATAAGGATTATCGTCGGAGGGAACTCGACGGGGCAATCTTCCAAGTCGAAGAAGACGTATCTCAAAGCGGTACAAAACGTCCAGATCTCGGGACGATCACCAAGGATGAGGTCAATGGACGAGCCAACCATTTCCTTCACCGACGAAGATCCCGAGAGGATCCATCACCCGCATGACGATGCGATCGTCATTACATCGCTTATTGCAGATTATACAACCAGGAGAGTGTTAGTTGACAATGGAAGCTCAGCAGACATATTGTACTATCCCGCCTTCCAACAGATGAGGCTTGGACGGGATCAACTTCGTCCCGATCCGCTCGCCACCGATAGGATTTGGAGGAATGAAGGTGCAGCCCGTGGGTACCATTACATTACCAGTTGTGGTAGGGTCACACCCGCAACAAATAACTAAGGAAGTCAATTTCCTCGTGGTAGACTGTACCTTTTCATACAATGCCATTATTGGAAGACCCACTCTTAATAGTTGGAAGGCGATAACCTCTACCTACCATCTATCAGTCAAATTCTCTACGAAGTACGGAATAGGACAAGCACAAGGAGATCAGTTGGCAGCCAGAGAATGCTACTTAGCCATGATGGCTTTGGACGAACAGTGCATGGACAATGAGTATCGAGGAAAGAAGAGTTGTTGCAGAGCCCACGGAAGTATTGGAAGATGTTCTTTTGCAAGAAGATGATCCCGAGAAATTCACCAGAATTGGAACAGGTATGAAGGAGAAGGCGAGAAAAGACCTCATCCAGTTCCCGAGAAAGAGTATCGGCGTTTTTGCATGGAGTCATGACGACATGCCAGAATCGACCCGAGTGTAATCACTCATCGATTGAATGTGTACCCCTTTTTTAAGCCTTGTTTCGTCGAGAAGAAGAGGGTATTCGCTCCCGAGCGGGATAAGGCGATCAAGGAAGAGGTTGTAAACCCGACCACGGCACAGTTCATTAAGGAAGTCTATTACCCGGATTGGTTAGCTAATGTGGTAATGGTGAAGAAAGCTAATGGAAAGTGGAGAATATGCGTAGACTTCATCGACTTGAACAAAGCATGTCCCAAGGATAGTTATCCTCCGCCACGCATTGATCAATTGGTGGACTCTCTTCACAACGAACATCGATTCTGCCGAGCTTCATGGACGCCTTCTCGGGATATAATCAGATCAAGATGGATGAAGTCGATCAGAAAAAACTTCCTTTATTACCAGCCAAGGTTTGTTTTGCTACAAAGTGATGCCCTTCGGTTTGAAGAACGCAGGGCAACTTATCAAAGGTTAGTGAATCACATGTTTCGTCCCACGAGATAGGACGGAATGTGGAGGTTTACGTCGACGACATGCTCGTGAAGAGCATAGACGAGGGAAGCCATCTAAACGACTCCACAGAAACCTTTGAAACACTTGGCGATATAAGATGAAGTTGAACCCAAGCAAGTGTGCATTCGAGTATCGTCGGGAAAGTTTCGGGGTTCATGGTCTCGCAAAGAGGAATTGAGGCGAATCCGGACAAGATCCAGGCTATATTGGACATGGAGCCACCGAAGAGTATCAAGGAAGTCCAATCCCTCACAGGATGAGTTGCTGCTTTGAACAGGTTTGTTTCGAAAGCCACAGATAAGTGTTTACCTTTCTTTAAAGTCCTCGGGAAGGCATTTGAATGGACGGACGAATGCCAAAGGGCCTTCCAAGACCGAAGGACTATCTCACAACCGCCCCATTATTAAGTCCATCCGTGCAAGGAGAAGAACTGTACCTATACTTAGCGGTGTCCTCGCACGCCGTAAGTTCAGTTTTAATCAGAGAAGAGGGGAAAGTACAAAAACCGGTGTACTACACTAGCCGGGCACTCAGAGGAGCAGAGGAAAGGTATCCGCTCATGGAGAAATTGGCTTTTGCATCGATAACTAAGACATTACTTCCAAGTTCATGTCATCAATGTCATGACGGACCATTCGCTTAAGAAGGCAATGAACAAGTTTGGAAGCCGCAGACGGCCGATTGATTGGTGGGCGATTGAACTTAGTGAATTCAACATTCGGTACCAACCGAGAAATGCAATAAAGGCTCAAGCCCTAGCAGATTTTATCACAGAGTTCACTCCGAGTTACGAAAACCTGGGGGAAGGAGAGTACAACAACAAATGGGTCGTCCATGTAGATGGATCGTCTACATTGTATCTTTGGAGGAATAGGAGTTGTTTTGCGGTCGCGAGGAAGGAGATAAATTGAAATACAAGGCCCGTTTGCAATACCGGACTACTAACAATGAAGTGGAGTACGAAGCCCTTTTAAAGGGGTTGAGTGGCCAAACCAGAGAAGCGGACTCAATACTTATCCCGGGAGACTCTCAATTGGTCATAGGCCAAGTAAATGGGACATGTGAAGCCAAGGAAGACAGAATGAAGAAATATCTAAGAAAGATAGTACGCCTTGTGAAGAAATTCAAAAAAGCAGATTTTGTTCAAATCCCAAGGGAAGAGAATGTGGAGGCAGATACTCTGGCGAAGGAAGCGTCTGCGAATGAGGCGTTGGACGAAATGGATGATGTACACTACATGCCGAGTATAGACCTTCCAGAACTGATGCAGATAGAGGGAGAAGGAAATTGGATGATCCCAATAGTGTCATACTTAAAGGACGGAAGGCTTCGAGAAGAGAAGGACGAAGCTAGGAAGCTAAGGGTCAAGTCACCCAGGTATGTACTTATGGACGAGGTGTTATACAAAAGAGGTTTTTCCCAGCCTCTCTTAAGATGTTTGACTCCGGATGAGGCAAATTACATGTTGAGGGAGGTTCACGAAGGAGCATGCGGAAACCATTCGGGAGCTAGATCACTCGTCCATAAAGTCATCCGTAGCGGATTCTATTGGCCAACCATCCAAGCTTAGACATATGCTAAAACATATGTCAAAGTATGTGATCAATGTCAACGCTTCAGCAACATTCCCAGACAACCAACAGAATATCTCACGCCAATGATGGCCCCTTGGCCCTTCACGCAATGGGGACTAGACATTTTGGGGCCCTTTCCGACTGGAACTCGACAAATGAAGTTTCTGGTGGTGGGAATAGATTACTTCACAAAATGGGTGGAAGCCGAACTCTTAGCTAAAATTACGCAAGAGAATGTCAAGAACTTCGTGCGGAAGAACATTGTATGCAGATTCTGAGTACCTAGAGTACTAGTGTCCGACAATGGACGACGTTTGACAACACACCTTTCAGGGAATTTTGTGAACAGCTTGGAATGAAGAACCATTACTCCTCACCCTCCCACCCACGAGGCCAATGGCCAGCAGAAGTAGCAAACCGATCCTTGTCAAGATCATCAAGACTCGGCTCGAAGGGGCAAAGGGAATATGGTCGGATGAATTACCAGGTGTTTTATGGGCTTATAGAACGACAACGAGAACTCCAACAGGAGAAACTCCTTTTAAACTACCCTATGGAAGTGAGGCGGTTATACCAGCAGAAGTACACATGACAAGCCACGGGGTGAGGAAGTATCAAACTCAAGAAAACGAGGAACAACTCCGTCTTAACCTTGACCTTATGAACGAGGTCGGGATGGATGCAGAATAGAGGACAGCGAGGTACAAAAATCTCATGGCAAGGCAATATGACGCCATGGTGAAGCCTAAGCGTTTCAACATCGGGATCTCGTCTTGAAGAGGGTTACCTTGGCAACAAGAAACCCGCCTACGGAAACTTGGCCCAAATTGGGAAGGACCCGATAGGGTTATCAACCGCAAAAGGCAAAGGTCCTACTATTTGGAAGCTTTGGATGGGCGGAAGCTGGAACACCCTTGGAATGTTGAGCACCTCAGGAAGTACCATCAATAAGTGCTGACTCTTCACCAGTGTCCTTGGACGGGATATCCGGACGAGTAGAAGTGTGTTTACTAGTATCGAGTGTTTTTAAGTATTTTAATAATCCACTAGAAAGTACATTAGTGTTTTCACTTTTGTGCTATTCATGGACGAGTTGGTTTGTATTTTTAATTCAATAAGGCACTAGCTCACGAGCATGTGCCATGCCCGTGGACGAATGTTTGCATAAGTTTGGATTTTCAAATATATATATATATATATATTGTGCTTTCAAGTATATTATTGGAATCCTTGTATGTTCATTCAGATTGATCCAAAAAAAAAAAAAAAAAAAGTAAGCATGGACGAATGAAATCCTTGGACGCAAGGATATATCGTCCATAAGCCTTCCTCCAAAGGAAAGATGAAAAGGTACATCCGTCCAAAGCAAGAGACGAAATGAAACCTAAACTGAAAATGAAGCTAAGGTCCATCCGTCCGTAACATAGGACGAGATGAAACCCAAGCTAAAAATGAAGCTAAGGTCCATCCGTCCAGAACATAGGACGAGATAAAACCTAAGCTAAAAATAAAGCAAAGGTTCATCCGTCCAGAACATAGGACGAGATGAAAACTAAGTTAAGGGCATACTCGTCTAGACCTCAAGACGAGATGAATTCCCATAAGTGTTCGTCCGAGACACGGACGAGCAAAGACTTCAAAACTAGCTTAACAATCCATTACATTGGACGAGAAATCGCTGAAAAGTCTAATCATCAAGGACGACAAAATGATCGTCTATAATTTTGGAATGATGAAAAATCTAGCTAAAAGGAATCAATTTAGTCTATCTTGGTGATGTAATAAAAATTCACCCCCATGCTCAAGACGAGGTGAATCAATTCTGGATGGACGAACCACACTGAAATGATATGAAAATAAAAATTTCATACATAAAGCTGGAAATGTATATATTCAAACACAATGGAAGATAAAAATAGAAGTATTCATTTCTTTCATGAAATTCAAAGGGTGGACGACCAACGTCCAAAAAACCCCTTCAGTTTTGAAAATGAAAATGTGTATAAAACTCGTCCACCATCTAGGACGAGACAATTGTACTTATATGAACTGGAATAAAAAAAAAAAAACAAAGCCCAAAACAACGGGCACTTCCGGATAAAAGTAAAACAAATTTTAAATTGCAAATTATTTAGGCAAACTAGCCTTAGGGTCGTCCTGTGTGACTTGGTGTTAGCGTCGTCCATGACGTTGACGTCCTCGGAACTCGCCCGCAACACGGAACTCTCTGTAGCAAGAGGAAGCTTGAAGGAGTTGAAGTCCAAATCGTGGTACGCCTCTTTGGCGTTAGCACGGAAGTCTTCATAGCCAGCCGCATAATGACTGTCTAGACGATTCTTATACTCGTCAGACTTCTTAAAGGCAGCAATTGCTTCCTCATGTGCCTTCTCCAAGGACGAGGTAAGCTCTGAAACTTGTCCCTCGAGATGGACGATGCGGGTATCCTTCTCTAAGTTGTCAGCTTTGAGCTCCTCCACTTCGTTCTTCAGCTTCGTCTCGCTTCCCAACAGACGATTAAAATCCTCGGTCAACCTAATGACCTCCCCCTTCTTGGATAAAATCTCATGGCTTAGCTCCTTAGCCTTATCCTTGGCCGTCTTAGCATCCGAAGCAAGCTCCTTGGCTTGACAGGTTGTTGTATAAAACTTTGACATAGCCTGCATTTGGACGAAAAAGAGTTAGACATTTCATTCAAGATAAAATGTTTATACACAAGGACGAGGAAGAAACTTACCTTGAAAAGGTCATGGATGCCAGAGCGTTCAAACTCCTTCACCGACATGTTGTAACATTCGTTAGCTTCACGCGCTCGGTGGACGATTCCTTTGAACGTGCCCCATGCGTAACCCTCGCCCGTAACCAAATTAGGTGGACGATCGGAGGACTCGAAGGGACAGCTTATGAGAAGCTTTGGGAGGAGGGGGAGGATCAGGATCGACAGATGAATTGTTTGGACGGGCTCCACGCCCAAAGACAGTTCGCCCAAGTTCACTTTGTTGGTGGGACGAACTTAGGAACCTTTGGAAGGGAAGTCTTACTTGACTTTTGCTTCTTGTGGCCACAACGACTCGGGAGGTCGTCCGTGTCCACAAGATTTGAGATTGGCTTAGACTTCCTCTTCCCAGCTTGGACGGAAGCCACTTTGGCGAGAGGGACAACAACATCCTCGCCCCCGCTAGCCACTGTTTTCTCTTTGTTTTCCCTCATCATGCTTATCCCTATGACGAGGAAAATTAATTAAAAAAAAAAAGAAAAAGGAAAGAGCTGAAAATAAAATATAATGGACGACACTTACTTCGACGAGTGAGCTCTTCGTGACTTAAGTTCTCAGCAGTAGGAACTGGACCAAGTCCCCAAGTTGCTAGATGACTAAGTGTAACTAAGTCGTGGAAAGTCCTTCCCGAAAAGGTGCGAACCACCTCTATACGGTCCAAGAAAAACTTATCCAAGTGTGGACGAACGACATTTTGCATCATCAAGAGAAAGGGTTAGACGATTGTGAGATAAAAATTTTTTAAAGGACAAACGGGATAAAATGGAAAGAAAAACATACCCTCTGGATGAAGACGACCTAGAGGGTTGGTAAAAGGTGGGAAGAGGGGATTACCCACATCAGCCGGGTCCCCGGACCAATTTTCAGAAATAATAAAAAATTCTTTTTTCCAAAGCCGGTCAGACGAACTACGGCCCTTTATTAAAATGTAATACGAACCTCTGGGCAAGAACTGGTAGAAACCAGCAGATTTTTTGATCTCTGAGGGCTTATAAAAAGAAAGAAACTCGTCCATTGTAATTGGACGGTCCCCTTCCAATGCCTCACGCCATAATACTTGCATGGCAACTATCGTCCTCCAACCATTGGGGTTGAGCTGGTTAGGTCCAATACCCAACCTTTGGAAGAGGTCTCTGCAGAAAGAATTTAGGGGAAACATAATTGAATTCCATCACTCAACGCCCACAATTTAGCAGCAACGCTAGTCATATTTCCAATAGCTTTCGGATATCCTCTACATTCCTAATGATGCCTCCTCCACCCGCACGCCTCGGGTTGTCCATTGAAGACCCATCCAAATTGAGTTTGACCCACTGCACCGGGGGCAATGTCCAACACACCTGAACAATAGTTTTCACTTTAAGATTCCTCCCATTCACACCCAAGAAAGCAAACTCGGCTGCCTTAGAGATCACTTCGTAGCTGTTTAGCTTTGGGGGATTATTGCCTCTGAAGATAACCTTATTCCTATGCAACCAAATACTCCAAACACCAAAAGGAAAAATAACATCCCAGGAAATTCCCAACCGAGAGCAAGCATTAGAATTGCAATTGAAATGCAACCAATTCACCAAGGATGAGCCATAAAAGGAATTTCATATAGAAGGAGGAATAAGGGAATCCCAAACCTGATGGGCCAAAGGGCAATCTTTCAACATATGGATGATTGATTCAGCTTCAATATTGCAGAGAGGGCAGAGGTGGGAGATGTTCATACCTCTCGAAGCAAGAGTTTCTCCGACAGGGATACTTAGGTGGCAGCATTGCCAAAGAAAGCACCTGATTTTTGGAAGTGTAGAAGTCTTCAAAACCCAACTACTAGTGTCAAGATTAAAGGTATGGCTACCATCTTCAGTACATGCAAGCTTATATGCATTTTTCAAGACAAATTCTCCACTTGGGGACAAAAACCAAGAGATGTGGTTTGAGCTATTAGTCATGAGGGGCATAGGATTTGCTTTAATATCCCGCATAAGAATCGAAGGAAAGTCTAAGGAGATGCACCCTAAGTCCCATCTCGCCTGTTTAAAGACATCTTTGAGCTGAAAGTTTTCTTCCTCTCTATTAAAAGACTCGGCAATAAGCTCTCGTAGAGTCCTTTGATTGAGCCACTTATTGTACCAAAAGGATAAATTGCTCTCACGACCAGCAATCCACTTGGTACCTTTGTTAAAAACAGATTCCGCTTCATTAATACCTTTCCACACAGTATAGCAACCTTTAATTCTTCCCACACTGGTCCGGTTCCCAACATACCTCCTACGATTGATGTATTTATAAGTCAACACCCGAGCCCATAGGGATTCTTTTTCATGGTGCATACGCCATTTCAGTTTAGCAAGCAAGGCAGTATTCTTTTCCTTGGTGTAGACCGGTACCCAAGTGTGTTGCATAATTCCTCACGAGCATCTCTAGAGATATTTGGGGAAAAGAAAACATGAGACTTTTCATCACTCACCTTCCGCCTGGGAAGCACACAGAATGTCTCAATGGCATCTTTTATGGCAATACAATTTTCCCAATCAGCCTTAGCAAAAAAGAACCAAATCATACAAAGAAAAGATGAGAGAATGCTATACCCCTTGGTGCGGCTTTAACAGGGTCCCAAAGCTTGGCTTCACACTTCTCGATAATTAATGCACCTAGAACTTCCATACACAGAATAAACAAGTAAGAGCATCAGAAGTGTGCCTACTATATGCCAAATGTAAGGTATATTTGGCATTCAGGCCCAAAAACTATTCAGCAACGGGAAGGCCAAATGGGAAAAGGCCAAATTTTTTTAAGATATAGCTACAGTACCATCTTAAATGTAAGATGGTATTGTAGCTGAATGGGATTAAAAAAATAATTTTTTAATACTTGAGGTCGTTTTTAATCTGGGAATTTCTCTCTCTTCTCTCATTTTTTCTCTCTTTTCTCTCTCTTCCTTCTCTCTTTCTCATCTACTCTTTGACTCTTCGGACCCAAGACTCTCTCCGATAAGTTAGATGCTTCTCTCTTTAGACCCAAGACTCTCTTCAAACCCAAGACTCTCGACGTTGAGGTGAGATTGGATTCATGGGCATCGGCGTGGAGATCGGATTCGTGGCATTGGAGGTGAGATCGGATTCGTGGAGTTTGGGTTGCCGCTTTTATGATTTGTGAGGTGAGATCGGATTGTCAGGTTTGTGATTTGTGGCTTGCTAGGTTTTGGTATGGTGGGTGGGTCTCGGGTGGTGTGGCCACGGGTTTTGTGGATTGCAGATGGTTATGGTCGTGGGTTTTGTGTGGGTCTCGGTGAGGTTTCATGGGTTATAAATGGGTGTGGGTGTGGGTCTCAGGTGCATTTGGAATGGGTCACAAAGGGTTCATGATGGTTGAGGTTTTGTGGGTTTTTTTGCCACCTATGGTGGTGGCTAGCGATGGCTAGTTGCGGAGTTCTTTGGGGTTGGTAGCAGTGACTCTTCTTTGCCGGGTTTGGTTGCGGAGGTTCTTTGTTCGGGTTGGGGTTGGTTGCTACCCACTGGATGTGGTTTTTTTTTTTTTTTTGGTTGGTGGTTCTGATTTGCAGGATGTGGTTTTTAGTGGTTTTGGCAAGACATTGGAAATAAATAATAAAGAAAGATTAAAAAAAGAATATTTTAATAAAATGGTAAAATAATAGAATTTTGGGATGTTGGGTGTATTGTAAAATGGTATGGTATAATTGATAAATTAGCTTTTTAAGATAGTAAAATAAGATAAGATGGCAAAACCGGATGGAGATGCTCTAAGGGGATAAGGGCTCCCCCTGTCGAATTCCCCTAGAAGGCTGAAAATAATCAAGCCCCCCACCGTTAACTAGCACATAAATGAAAGAGGTGGACACACAACTCATAATAAGAGAGATTAGATGATTAGGAAAGTTGAACAACTTCAACGTATCTCAAATAAAGCTCCATTTGAGGCGATCATAAGCCTTTTCCAAATCAATTTTTATCGCCATCAATCTTGTCCTACCTTTCCTCCTTGACATGGAATGCACTATCTCCTGGACTAATATTGCATTGTCTACCCCTTTTCTGCCAAGCATAAAAGCAGTTTGGAAGGAAGAGACCGGTGAAGGCAGTAGATGTCTTAAATGGCCAAAAATAATTTTGGTGACAAGCTTGTAGACTAAATTGCAGAGACTAATAGGCCAGTAATTATTTAGAGACTCAGGACTCTTGCACTTTGGAATCAACGTAATAAGAGTTTTATTTAGATACTCTCGCATAACTCCAGTGGAGAAAATAGATTTTACCTCGGTTTTGACAGAATTCCCAACAATAGGCCAAAAACGCTGGAAGAAACTCGCATGAAGCCCATCCGAACCAGGTGCCTTATAAGGTTTGAAGGTTTTAAGAGCATTAAAAATCTCACCACCCGTCACTGGAACTTCTAATTTGCCTTAATCCTCATTACCCAATTTGCATTACCAGCAAGGGGGAATCCAATCTTCAATAGGCACACTAACTTGCGATGAGGAGAACAAGTCAATAAACCCTTATCTTGTGAACTCAGCAATTACAGAATCTCCATTCAGCCAATTCCCCATTCAATCCTTAATGCAGGTAATCTTATTTCTTCTTCTACGGACAAGGGCCGACGTGTGAAAAAAAGCCGTGTTTCTATCTCCATCAATAATCCAGGTGATATGTTACTTCATAATCCAAAATTCTTCTTCAAGGCACAAAACCTCCGAATATTTAGCCCTTAAACCCTTCTCAAGCTCAATGAGGGAGTTGCTAGGCCTATCCATAAGCGCAGACTGAATGCCTTTGAGCCTAGCACCAAGTCTCCTCGTCCTGTGAAAGATGTGCCAAAATGATTCTTATTCCACTCCTTTGCCTTAACCGCAAAATTTGTCACCGTGGCATCCAAGCTGTTAGAAGTACTCCACGTTTCCCTTACCACACTAGGAAAAGAAGGATTAGACAACCACATTAGCTGGAATCTAAATGGTCGGGGAAATTGCACTCCAACTTCATGATTCAACCTAAGAACAATGGTACTATGGTTCGAATGAGCCCTCTCCAAATGAGTAACACTCACTTCTGGATAGATGTTATTCCACTCAGTATTCATAAACACTCTTTCAATTCTTTCCTGAACTAACTGAGAGAGAGGGCGAAGGTTAGACCAAGTGAATCTTGGTCCAGAGAATCTAAGATCAATCATTTTGCAGTTATTTAAGCACTCCTGAAACTTCATAGCTCTGCTCAGATTCACTCTTTTGCCCCCAAATTTATCCTCACCATCTAGCACTTCATTGAAGTCACTAGCCATAACCTAGGGCAAAGAATGTAGCCCAGTAACAGTGGAAGTATTTTCCCACAACAGCTTCCTTTCAGCATATATGGGGCTAGCGTATATAGCTAAGAGAAGCCAAGAAGTACCCAGAGACAAATCCTTGACAATGGCATGAATTTCCTGTTCGGTGGACGATAACTCAATCACTTCAACTTGGCCTGAATCTCAGAGCACCCACAATCCTCTAGTCAGACCGATATTATTAGCATGATTGGCTCCATCAAAAGGTAATCGATCAATGATATTCTTGGCCCTGGTACCACTAACCTTGGTTTCAGTTATAATCAAAACAGCAGGAGATAAAGTATGAACTAAATCATGAACAAAATTATTAAATAAGGGGTTAAGAGCACCCCGACAATTCCAACTAACAATATTCATTTATAATAAATAAATGGGTAGTAAATAAATTCAGAGAAGGTGTGAATCACTTCCTTCATCACAGCGCATGTCGTCATCATCTTGGCCAATCCTACTGTCAGCCTACACTTGATCTTCCCTTTCATCAGAATGAAGAGAAACTTCTTCATCATTGTTCTGCCTGGCTTCCGGTTCAGCTCTCAAAGTTGGATCGATTCTTTTCAAAGAAGCCCTTGAGATATTCACAGCATCGTCTGATTGCGCACCTGCCACATCCCCACTTCGAGTTTGAACTTGAAGATTAATGGCTTACAACGAACTTCTTGTTGGTGAAGACGACATCTCTATCTCGTCAAAAAGAGCGGTGATATCTCCGTTTTCAAATCCACTGGATTTGTTTGGATTTTTAGAGCCCCCAGTAGAGAACGCATGAAAATTTTGTAAAGCCTGATCAGATATTCTCCATTCCGTTGTCGACATCCTGGACTTGCTGCCAGTCCGATCAGCTCTTAGGATTCCCTTCTCTTTGTCAGACGAGCTCATCAGTCCGTCTCTAGCCCCAGCAGGAAATCGGGTTTTGTGCTTAATTTTCTACCCTCGAGAGTGATCTTTGCTTGGCGCATGGTGTTGTGTTAGTCTAGACTGATCCCCACCATTGAGAGGGTTAGTGCGATCTGCAGAAGGTGTCACGTGATCACGAGTCCCATCGCTTTTTTCTGCCACCGAATAAACAAATTTTGGACGTGTTGGGCTCATAGTTTGACTAAGGCCAGATTTCGATGGGCCTTGATATCCAAAAGAGGAAGGTTGGGCATTCACCTTTCCAATATCACTGCTAAATTTCTTCTTTCGTGCAACCAAAACCCACAGCCCAAAATTATCATTTTTTGGGCAGCTATTGTCATGAGGCATGGCCTCTTTTCCCTCCAAAATTTCCCCATTGGCATCATCCCCACCAGGCATCTCTGATGTTCTTACTCTGTAAGGACAACTTTCCTCCCTGTGTCCAACATGTCCACACGAGAAACAAAGAGAGCTAAGCCCTTCATACTAAACAGGTTGTGATATACCCCCTACTTTGATGAGCTTGATCAAAGGCCTATCATAACTGATTTGAATGCATAATCTTGCAAACCTGCCCCTTGTTTCTGTTGTTGTGTGCATATCGATTCGCAAGACCGGACCTATGGCTTTACCAATGTCCCGTAACACAGATGTCTCATAGTACTCTATCGGTAAATTTGGTAGGCGAACCTACGTTGCAATTGTTGCTACATTCGCCTTAGCAGGATTAAAATTGGCCTCCCAGTTCCGCATGGATAAATAGTGACCTCTCACAAACCATGGACCATCTTTTAGAGCTCTACCATAATCCTCTTTAGCCGAGAATCTGATAAGAAAAAATCCCTCGCCAAGATCAACGCAATCTATTCGGCCTGAAGGCTACCATAGACTTAGTAGCCTTGTCAACATAACCTGGTACCCCAACATCTTCCCAATAACTTTCACAATCAAGGCATTAGACCAATGGGCTCGGATGTTGACCTTTATTTCTCTTGACAGGTTCACCACAGCAATACCTGCCTTAAGATCTGAAGTTTCGTCGTCTAACTCTACTTCGGTTTCCATATCATTTTCAAATGCAAAAGCCTATTCAAAAGCTCCCGGTATCTCCTCCACTAGTTTCTCCTTGTAGGAAAATCCCCCTCCCCTCCTATCAGTTCTCAGTGAAATGGGGTAGCTCGTCGTTCCCTGAGAATGATTTTCCTTAACCTTCTTAGTGCTCCTTTCCAGTTCCTCATCTTCCTCTCTAGACCGTACTGCTGCCTCGAGTCATTCTTTCCATATTGTTAAGGCTTACGCCAATTCCGGCATGCATACAGTTGCTTTTATATACAACTGTCATAACAATGACCATTGCTTTCATACACAATTAATACAAATAACTATCATATAGTGCAGGGAAACACTTTCCCCATTGTTTGCTTTTAGTGCAGCAGGGCCCTAAGGATCGACACTCCTCAACGTATTTAAGGCAAAACTTAAAGTTACCAATACAACCTGAGTTTTGTTTTATTTTGTTTTATTTACTTATTTATTCTGTTTAGGAAAAAAAAAGAAAAGAAATAGAACTTGAGTCCTAATCTTTTTGTTTTGGTTTTTATTTTTATTTTTGGATAAAATGATGGTTATAACCGGGAATGGAGAATTTAAATTTTGAATGTCGCAATTGAAAATATAGTAGGTTTAAATATAGTATGTCAATGTCATAGATTTGATCTTCAATTTTTTTTTTTTTTTTTTTAAAGTGTCATAGATATGATATTTTTTGTTCTCCTTTTATACTTGGAAAATAAATGATAGACTATATGGTTCATAATTGATACTTGATAAAGCATAAATAAAGGATAAAATACAAAAATCACCCTTGGGGTAGAGCTAATATCAAGTACTACCAAAACTTTTTCAAATTATTCTATAAATCCAAACAACACTTAACATCATTTGAAAGTTTCCTACTCTTTTAAGTCTTCTACTTCCTTCTAATAGTAGTAGATAAATGGAAAAGAAAGATTGGGGAGTAGAGGAATTTTCAAATAATATTAAGTATCATTGGTTTTATGGAGCAAATTGAAATTCTACTTTTTCATAAATTAACCCCAATCTAAAGGATAATTTTTGCATTTTATCCTAAAGAAAAATACTCACATTGGGAGAGAAGATTTTATTTAAATGATTTTTTTTTTCTTTAAGTCCACCAAAAAGAAGATGACCTTAAAAAGAAAAAGAAAAAAAGTTTATACCATATTATGTCATTTTACCACATCAAATGCTTACTTTATTATTTTACCACATTATTTTACAACATCTCATTTATCAGATGTTCTATAATTCAATTTTATACATTAAAATAATATTTACTACCTATTAAAATAATATTTACTACCTATAAACATAACCAACAGCTCTCCGCCAACAACCAACAGCCACCACCACACAACCCCACATCCTCCGCAACCAAAAACACAACTCAAAGCAAACCCCACCAAATCCCAACCCAAACAAATCCAGCCAAATCCCAACCCAAACAAACCAGTACCGCCGCAACAAACAAACCTCGACAAACCCACCGCCTCCACACCCTCACCCACAACCACTTCTAAACCCAAACCCATCAAACAAACAAACTCAAGTAACCACCCAACCCATCGACCCCAACCAACCCATTAACAAACAATTCAAGTACTTCCTTGAAGAGCCTCGTGTAAAGTGCTTCCTCTAAGTACTTCTTCGACCTCTTCGCCACGCTCTTTGAACGCCCGGATGTTGAAGAAGCGCCATTGTTCTTGCTTCTTGCAAAATGGCCTCCCTTTCCCAAGTCTCCGATTCCGAACTAGCAAGTAGCAAGTGTGGGTTTTTGTTGGGTTTTACTAAAAGTGGATCGAGCGCCGCCGCAACAAACAAACCCCGACAAACCCACCGCCTCCACACCCTCACCCACAACCACTTCTAAACCCAAACCCATCAAACAAACAAACTCAAGTAACCACCCAACCCATCGGACCCCAACCAACCCATTAACAAACAATTCAAGTAACCACCGGACCAAAACCACAGCGCTGCCGCAACCAACCTCGACCCACAATGCCCCCGACCCAAAACCTTGACCCACAACCCATAGCCCACCAACACCAAATCGGAAGCCCCACCACCACCACCTCAAACACAAACCCCAACAAACCCACCGCCTCCACACCCTCACCCACACCCACTTCTAAACCCAAAACCTTCATAACCTAGACTCCAAACCCACTATCTTCATCGCCGTCACCGTCATCGCCGACCCACACAACTGACCCACACCGACATCGCCAACCCATAGCCTAGCCCATCCGAACCCACCCACCTCCATCGGAACCGAACCCATCAAACCACAGCCAAAAAAAAAAAAAAAAAAAAAAAAACAGAAAAACCATTGTTAGAGAGAGATCGGCGTCGGCGTCGGCGTCGGCGTCGGCGTCGGCGTGGAAGTGATCGTCGACGTGGGCGTCGGCGTGGGTGTGAAAGAGCAGTGAGGATTGGGGTGAGAGAGAGAGGAGAGGATTGGGTTTGAGAGAGCCGAGACCGACGGAGAGATGAGAGAGAGAGAAATAAACAATTAATAAATATTATACCACATTTGTTCTGTACTGTGGCAAATTTGTCACGGTACTGTTCAATGTTGCAAAAAATATAACATATCCCACATCTGATAATTGGGCTTAAAATGGGTTTGGTGTGGGATATGTGCCAAATATTTAGCATTTGTCACATATCCCACATCTATTGTGGGTGCTCTAATGTTTTTAATTTGTTTTAAGAGGACACCATAATTAATTGCACTTTCTCATTACACTAAATCAGCAATATTGCTTCAAGGAATAAATTCTTAATGCGGTGAACACCAAATCACCATTATTGAGATCCACGCGGTTTCCTTTCAATGCAGGGGTCGTACGCTTATGACTTATGAAGCCAACTTTGGAATACATGCATTTATTATTTTCGCATCGTTGTACCCCACAGTTACGTGTATTATTTACAATCATCCAAGCAAGCACTCAAGGCCAGGGTCTTATACTCTTATCCAGTCCATCTTATCTCACAGATCGTTCTAGGCTTACCTGAGTTACCACCGTTCTCACAAAGATATCATTCATTCAATTCACAATAAAAAATGGCGGAAGGAGTTCTGTTCGATGTTGAACAATAATGCAACAAGCCGATTGCAACGTTGTGATGGGTCCAACTCTTTGACATATAACTATATAAGGATCTATCATCTGTAGAATCAAGGCATGTCTGGCCCACTCAATTTTCAGCTTTAGTTGAGGAGACAAATGTTTGTTTCCTTCGAAAAGATAAGGAAAAGAAAAAGCTGATGAAAGACTGCAAGCGACTTTCATCTACAGTTGCAACATTTAAGTACGTTAAATGTTGCAATGAGCTATACCATGAGTATTTCATAGGTTGTTGATATCTTCTTTAGACTTTTTTATTCATTTTTGATAAATCAATAACTGGAGATAAGGGATTTGGAACTTGGACGTCTCTTTTTGAAAAATTAGGAAGTGTCAGCTTAAGCTAAATGACTTTCGACATATATCTTTAGTTTAAAGTGTCCGTAATTCCTTCTTTTTAATTTTTTGTTAATCTATTATCTATTTGTACTTGGTTGAAATGAATACATAAATCAAGCTTCATGTGAGAAAATTTTTATGAAATATACTGATTCAATCTTTGCAATTTATATATATATATATATATATATTTATTTATTTATTTGATAATTTGGCTTGTGAAAAAAAATTAGAGATCAATATCTTGGCTGCTTACTTATTACTAGTTAGCTCCACTTACTGAACAAATTTACATGTCTCGTAAATTCTCAATGTCTCTTTATGATTAAAATTTGCACTTAATATTACTTTTTCGAGAAGAAAATTTTTAGTTAACATCTTCTAATTGTCAGATGCATTTTTTTTTTACCTGTTTATGTTTAGTGGGGAAGCACAATTTTGTTCGTTGAACTTTGCACTAAAATCTCAAAAATTGAGTCAATTGATTTCATTTGTAAATATTGATTAGTTCAAGGTCTAGAGACAGTCTGCCCTTCTTGCGAAGAAAAGGAGAAATTATAAGGTGTTCATGGTGGACAATTGATGTAGTCCATTCCATTAAAAGACTTCCACCTGTTTGAAATTGCTGAGTCAGAAAAATTTTTAAAACAAAAATTGATTCATCGACTTAGCAATTTTAAATGAGTAAGAGCTTTTAATGAAATAGTGGATAAGTAACATGATCCACCAGAAAATTGTATAATTTCTCCAAAGAAAAGGCACCATCCTAGTTTAAAAAATCTTTATTCCTTGCCGAGGACCGATTTGTGCTTAATTTTTGATATATGACTTGTAGGTATTGTAGTTATCATAATTTGTTCCGCAACTACTTCCGAGTGAAACGGATGCAACTATTTTGAAGATACATCCATTAAACTACATCCGCATATTGTTTGGTATCTTATTCTAAATTCACACAAAAAATTATAGAAATAAGAAAATGTGAATAGCACAATTGATAATTTAATCCCTAAACCAAATGGCAATCGGCTGAAGCTTGTATTCGGGATCCACTGAGGCTAGTCTGCCAGACCATTCAAAACAACGGCCCATAGGCCGATTAGTGCATTCAGTGGATTACTTGGATTGGCCCATTAACCCTTCTCTGGAACGATGGTGGGCACTCTTTCTTTTTTTTTTTTTTGGTCAATAAGGAAATTTCATAAAAAACTAGGAACAAACAAGTCTATTACAACGCAAGCTAGCTTTATCATTAGCTAGGATTCTTTCCACCACAGGCGGTGTATTCAAAAAAATAACAAAAGCGTTTACATTGTTTGCTCCCATTTTGGCCATAGCATCCGCACATTGGTTGGCCTCCCTATATATGTGCTTTATCCGCATGTTGGGGAACTCTTTCACAAGGTTCCTGCAATCATTAAGTAAAGGTTCCAAAGTCAAGTTGTTGGTATTATTGTTTAAGAGTAATACAACACTTAATGCATCCAGCTCTACAATGATGTTGTGCAGCCCCATTTCCTTAGCAATTAAAAGACCATCCCTCACAGCCCATAGTTCAGCCACACAGCTATTGGTGCTACCAAGGGACCTAGCATCTCTTTCACTCTCTCAACTTTTGATTGTGGATATTTTTTTGGCTTGATTTAATTTTATTTATTTATTTACATATCATTGTTTTTTTCCCTGTTCTTGATAGAAATCGAAGTCCAAATTTCTTCATTGTTCTCTTCAAGAAATATAGAGTTTAATGAAAATATTTTGGTTTCAACAAGTTAACAACTTAATAATTGAATAGGTGATGTATCTGGAATCCTGGATTGGCCTTGAATTCCAGCTGTGTATTAGAATTTAGAACAGAGTGAAAATTGGCACTTAGTGATATCGGATAATGTTTGATTTGTATCTTGGTGTTCATTGAAAACAAAAGTGCATCACTTGGACTTGATTTCTCCTTTCAAATCAATCAATAATCCATAATTAAATGGAAATTAATCAAAGAAGCCAAGAGCAGCGTTGGCTAAAAGGCCAAATACCATTATTGACAAAAATTATTAGTATTTTGTTATTGTTTGAAAAATATTTACCAATATATTATTGTAGGGACACGATTCTTTAACGGCCCAACAACGATATTGGGCTCGCACGTAGAAAATCCCTCACAATACGATTTGTAGAGAGTGGGCTTGAAAGGCTGGCGTTTGGTCGCAGGACATTGGTCCAGACCGGGCGTTAGGGAAACCCGGATAAGAAAAGGCTTCAGGCTGGATATCCAAGCCCTATAACTTTGTAACTTGAGGGATTGGGCTCCTCGGATCACGTCCGAGGAGCACTAATGTTTTCTCCGGTTACCCGACGGTGGGTTTTTCGTGGTGGTGCGCATATATTGTCCGGCATTCTCATCCTGGATTTTTTCCGGGAAGTCGGATGGGATCCCCCTTTTCTGATTAGTTTACCTTTCCTTTTATACTAGCCTACGTTTGTTGTCCCTCGTCCACGTGTAGGGTCAACTTTTCTAGGACCGAGATTTGTCCCGTCAATCTAATCCCAGAATTGTTGGGGATGGTTAATAAAGCCTAAAAATCAGGTTCTGTTAGGTGCAGAGTCTTATCAATGAAGGGTATTAAGAACAACTTCCCCGAGATATTTTTCGATCTTTCACGTTTTGCTTGTACACCACTTTCATCAATGAGACCTTGGGGTCCGCCGAGGACTAAGCTATCCTCGGCTGTATCTTCGGGCCACTTTGGGCTTCTTATTTTTGAGCTTGGGCCCTGGCCTCTTTGAGTTTGGGCTTGTGGACTCCCCATAAGCGAGCGGGCCGGGCCCATAAACTATTGGGCCCCACAATAGCCCCTCAAAACCCCGTCCAACATCTTGGTTGGAAAGGTGGGTTTTAGTAATACCGAGCCTTTATTATGGCTCATTTAATTCAGCCCTTGATCGACGTTGGCGACTCTTCACCTCCCCAGGGAATGCCCCGGTCTACAAGACGTTTCCCTCAATTTACGCGCGATGCGTTTATGCCGTTTGGCAATTCATTTTTTGTATAGGCTTGTTTAAGCCCTTCTTTGTACGTTGTAATAATTTTTCACATTAATAAAAGTTGCTGTTACTTTATTTCGCATGTTCTGTTTTTATATTTTTATAAGTTTACAAACATTTGCTCGGCGCAATAATATAGCATTTGAATCAATGACAACTAAGGCTAAAATATTTGTTAATAAAAAGATGCCACCATAACTTTAATAAAATTATTATTCGACATAACAATCCGACCGGTGATGAGGAATGAGACTTACCTTAAAATTAGCCGAGATGGGGACTAAGTGCTCGATAAGGTGTAAGAAGTAGTTATCCGAGGACATGTCACCCTCCCAATGAACAGTTTCCTTAGGCTAACGATCATCGTGTCGTTTCGCCATCTTCTTAACACACTGGCCTTAACCTTTTCCAAGATTTGAGCCGAGAAACTTCTCCATCCGAGTAGTTGATTTCCCAAAAGGCCTCGAGTCCGAGGACTTCGCAAAGCCTGGGGTTTTGTTTAAGACTTATGTTTTTCTTTTATGTACTTGGTTTCCCCATAGGCTTGAGTCCGAGGACCATGCAAGTCCTAGGTTCTGTCCAAGACTTATGTTTTTCTCAAGACTTGGTTTCCCCATAGGCTTGAGTCCGAGGATCATGCAAGTCCTAGGTTTCGTCCGAAACTCGAGTTGATTCTCCCTTTCATCGGCATTTCCGAGGCGCCGAGCAGGGGTTGTCCTCGGCAACGGCTATTTCTCGGCGTGGGCCACGGTCCCCGGGCCCTCACGCGAGAGCGGGCCTGGGCCGCGAATTCACTTAGCCCACGAATTAAGAGATATTTCGCAACCTCGGCCACGCGGTACTCTCGACGTCCCAATGATCGAGGTACGCCTTTACGAGGCTTCTTTAATCTTGTGGTTGCGAGTTGACGTTGGAAGTTGAGCCGAGAACCATTTTGTCCGTAGCGTTCCTTGGGACGCTGCGTGAGTTGGATGCCAACACCTTATCTTTTCAAATAAATAGGAGGGAGAGAGAGTTGCTTTATATACGCACAAATCCTTGAGTTTTCTCCCACATCATAAATCCCATATCCGGTGCTATCCTCCCTTAGCATAACATGTTTGAGGTGAGGGTTGGGAAGAAAGAACTCTCTCCGCCACGTGAAGCGCCGTGTCCTCATGAGACTCAAAATAGTAAGGTATGGGCACAAGAAGCATAAGTTCAGGAGAATACTCCATTTCGACCGAGGGGGAAGGGTGTCTCTCCCTCTTTTAGCCAAAATCTGAAGCAGGTTCTGTTCATGCCTGAATTTTGGTGTGTCAGAAGAAAGGTTCTCCGCCATCAGCGCCTCCGCCTTGTGGCGGCGAATATTTAGAGAAAGCCCTCAACTTCCCACTCCCCGCACCTCTCCTTCAACGGTGTCGGGTTCAAGTTGGGTTTCTTTTTCTTTGCTCGAGTCATGGGCATGTAAAAGCATTGAGGAAGAATAAGGTCTTGGAGCAAAGAGCCAACCTCTCTTGACCCACCTCATCGGCTTTCTCTTATTTTCTTGTATTTTTTTTTTGGCTATGTAGTTAACTCTAGTAGCCAACATATCGTCTGATCTTGCTCCTCGGCTTTGTTTTATTTTTTGTATCTTCCTACTCAATTATGTAGTGAGCTCGACATAAGTTTGATTCCAGACTTTTCATTGTCTGTTGTACTACTTTGTTTTAGTAAAAATAGAAATTTATTTACATGTTTTGAGTCTTGATCTTTTGGGCAACATTACTTTGTGAATGGGTGTGCTCCATGTGTGTGTTGCTTCAAGAATATTTAGAGCAAGATATCTTGAAACATAATCTAACTAATTCTAATTTACCCGTACTATCGGGCATTATATCGATAATTCATAGTAAATCAAACTTAGGAAACTAACCGGGGGTAGCAGTTGAATATTTCTGTGATAAACGCGTGAATACCGTCCAAGAATGATGATCTCTAAATAATCCATCCGAGCCGTCGATCGGGAAGTAGGGTACTCCGATTGTGCTTTGTGTATTTGGTTTCCCCATAGGCTTGAGTCCGAGGACCATGCAAGGCCTTGGTTCTGTCCAAAACTTATGATTTTTCTTTTGTGTACTTGGTTTCCCCATAGGCTTGAGTCCGAGGACCATGCAAGGCCTTGGTTCTATCCAAAACTTTTGATATTTCTTTTGTGTACTTGGTTTCCCCATAGGCTTGAGTCCGAGGACCATGCAAGGCCTTGGTTCTGTCCAAAACTTTTGATATTTCTTTTGTGTACTTGGTTTCCCCATAGGCTTGAGTCCGAGGACCATGCAAGGCCTTGGTTCTGTCCAAAACTTATGATTTTTTTTTTTTTTTTTTTTTTTATACTTGGTTTCCCCATAGGCTTGAGTCCGAGGACCATGCAAGGCCTTAGTTCTATCCAAAACTTTTGATATTTCTTTTGTAGGTCAGCCCTTGACCATGACTTGGGAGAGCTAAATTGGGGCGGAAGCCCCTAGAGATGCCCGTGCCGTTGGCGCTACAGGATGTAAGCCCTAGTGCAAGTTTATATCGGAGCGACAACTTGAGTCACCGGAGATGGGAGAAAAAAAAAAAAAACTCGCGAATCTCCGCTTGTTAGAGGGTTGACTCATCATGCACCACCGCGCCAACGCGCAAGCCTTCCCACGAGACGGCGCCAATTGTAGGGACACGATTCTTTAACGGCCCAACAACGATGTTGGGCTCGCACGTAGAAAATCCCTCACAATACGATTTGTAGAGAGTGGGCTTGAAAGGCGGGCGTTTGGTCGCAGGAAATTGGTCCGGACCGGGCGTTAGGGAAACCCGGATAAGAAAAGGTTTCAGTTTGGATATCCAAGCCCTATAGCTTTGTAACTTGAGGGATTGGGCTCCTCGGATCACATCCGAGGAGCACTAATGTTTTCTCCGGTTACCCGACGGTGGGTTTTTCGTGGTGGTGCGCATATATTGTCGGGCATTCTCATCCCCGGATTTTTTCCAGGAAGTCGATGGGATCCCCTTTTCTCGATTAGTTTACCTTTCCTTTTATACTAGCCTACGTTTGTTGTCCCTCGTCCACGTGTAGGGTCAACTTTTCCAGGATCGAGATTTGTCCCGTCAATCTAATCCCAGAATGTTGGGGATGGTTAATAAAGCCTAAAAATCAGGTTCTCGTTAGGTGCGAGTCTTATCAATGAAGGGTATTAAGGACAACTTCCCCGAGATATTTTCCGATCTTTCACGTTTTGCTTGTACACCACTTTCATCAATGAGACCTTGGGGTCCGAGGACTAAGTCGTCTCCTCTATTTTGTATCTTCGGGCCACTTTGGGCTTCTTATTTTTGAGCTTGGGCCCCGCCTCCTCCTTGATTTGGGCTGTGGACTCCCCATAAGCGAGCGGACCGGGCCCATAAACTATTGGACCCCACAATTACTTTTTTAAAACTCGAGAAAAGTTTGACATGGAATTCAAGTTCCGTAAAAAAATGCTACTAATATGAATTATTTTAACTAAAAATGTCATGCGAAGTTCGAGTTTAAAAAACTAGATTCTTTATTATACTCGTATTCACGCAAGAACTGCTTTCATATACTGATACGTTATACCTTCATGTAATAGAAAATTATGCCATTTATTGTTTTTAAGTAAAAGCATGCAACATTTGTTAACACTCATCGTTAAGGTGGTGTTGTTTTTTTTTATTTTCCAATTAAAGTAGGGCTAATTTAGTAAAATCATGCCGATTTAAACAGTGCCTATGCCGACTTATGGGTGCGCTGTCCAGCACCATTTTTTCACTCTTTTGAATTATTGGTTGACTAGGCATAGTATAGATGGTATGATATTTGCCCGCTCTGTGTTTCTAGCCTTTCACGTGAATCTGCATCTCTTTTGCTTTAAGCTTCCAATATTGCAGGGGAAACAGTGTCCACATAGTTTGCTTTCGGTGCAGAATATTGCAGAAGGGCCAGAAGGACCGACACTTCATATACAGCTGTCATAACTAAGGGCCATTGCTTTAAGCTTCAATAATGCAGGGGAAACAGTGTCCACATAGTTTGCTTTCGGTGCAGAATATTGCAGAAGGACCGACACTACAAGACTTTTGAATTATAAATCTTATTAAGACTCATAATAGATATAATTTATTTTTGTTGAAAATTAAAAATTAAAATTTAAAAATATTATAATAAAATAATTTTTAAATATATAAAAAGTATCGTAAAACTTATTTTTAGAAAAAAAATTTCTGAAGAGAAAGACGTGTGAGTCCCGTAAGCAATGCATATGACCCTCTGTAACGCTTCAAGGGTATGCGGGGAACAGGTTGGGATCCACGCGGTTTCCTTCCGGTGCAGGGGCCCATGGGCCATGGCCCATCATTCACGGTTATTACTTGTATCATGAATCATGCAAGCACTCAAGAGTCAAGACCAGGGTCTTCTATTTTGATCACTCTGTCCAGTTCATTTTTTCTCTCACATATCATTCTAAGATTACCGTTCTCACAAAGATATAGTCAATTTATTCTACTTCACTAAATTTCCTGGTAATTAAATTTCGGTGAAGAACCTACTCTTAGGATTTGGAGCTTAATCAAAACTTTTGGGTGGCTGCAATTGCTCAACAAGCCAACAAACTCACTGGTAGTATCTCTATTCTTTTTTCCTCTTCTAGGTGCTCATAGTCATAGGATTTTCTTTCTTCAATTTATAACTTTCCCATTGGGAAACAGAATATATCTTTGTATCTTTTTTCTCACATTAACTCATTGAGTTAGTCCGTTCTTCTGAATATCAGTCGTCCATTGTTCTAAATAGATCCTTACCTTTCAAACCAATGGCCTATAGCCCTATTAGCGCATTCACTGGATTATTACTTGGTGCATGGTCCTAAACTCAGAATATATACATTTCTTCTTCTTCTTTTTTTGGGTAAATTGCATATATTAACATCTAATGTTTATTTCATATTTTAGATTAGATATTGATACATCAATCCATCTTTGTCATTCATTTAATTTATTCTGACCATAGCAGAACATATAAAAAGTGAAATTTATTAATTAAACTTTGTGTTTTTATATGGGGCTTATTCATAAATGATTTTAATGGCCATTAAATAGAGAAGGTAGAGAGAAACTTTTTTTTTTTTTAGAAGAAGAGAAACTCTATTTAGAGAGGAAGAAAGTTTCTCTTAAAGTGAGAGAGTAATTTTTAGAAAGCGATAAACAGAGACTTTGAAATAGTTCCAAGAGTTTGATAGGTTAATTGAAAAAAATTAAAAACTTGGACATAATTTGAGATAGAGTACTAAAAACTTTGGCCTGTTTTATTATATAATTTCCCCCTTTTTTTTAATAATGACAATACTTACATGAATAGTTTAAAAGTGCCATGTACCATTTTTCTATAAACAATAATACCAAAGCATCTTTCTTGCAGATGAATTTGATTCTTTTTTCCTGAGGTGTTGCCAATCCTTTTTCTTATCACAATTATTTAGTTAGATATAATTTTATGAACTTATGATTAGGTTTGAGGAATTTATTTGTGGAGAAAGGTACAAATATGCCATACTTACACTAAAAAGAGACAACACAAGTTAAAGTATTTGAGTTTGGATTATATTTAGTGCTCCTGTGCATCAGATGTGATACATATACCATACGTGCCCTGAAATGACTATGTATTAACATCTTATCCCATTTAATGCATACGAACATTGAATGGAAGCCAAACCCAAAAAAATCTACAAGTCTATCCAATTTACAAGACCAATAAGGTCTCTCAAACCCTCGACCGATAATTAATGTACATTTAATTGATTTTGCATAGGCATTGATAATTTGCTAATTTGCTAAACTGCATTCCCTGGCAATCCTCTTTGTCTATTGTGATTTGTTATGGGCAAGGATTTTCTTTCACCTTGCAATTCAACAGTTAAATCTCATTAATATCACAGAACTTAGCAAATAAGTGGAATTGGTTCATAAGAAATAGACGATTAGTTTGCGTGTTAGAGGAGGGCGTAGATTACAATACAAACTGTATCAAACAATTTCACTTGAAGATATATTGCATTTCCAGATGTGAGTAGGTTTTGTTAGTGTAATACTGTAATTTACTATTTCTAATTTACCGTCTAAAAGGATGGAAGAGAATTAAGAGGTGTGCCTTGCGCTCCAACAAAAAAGAGTGTCCGTTTAGCATTGGTATAGAGAGTAGAGCTTTAGTGTGCATCTGGCAATGTCTTAAAAATTCAGTTTTTTATTATTATTTAGTTTATGTTTCTTCTATTTATGCATTCTATTGTACTTTTTGGTATTATTCACGGGTTTTTTTGCACTATTTCAACTATCTTTTAACTTTATCTAAAGTACTTTCAATAAAAAGTTTTTAATTTCAACTAAATAAACTGTTTCCGGACATTTAAGGTTATGTTTGGTAATAATTTTTGTTTTTTATTTTCAAAACTTGTTTATGGGAATATAAAGAAAAAACAAATTTCTTGTATTTTTAAATTAAAAGCATGTTTGGTTAGTTGGAATTTATTAAAAAAAATAGTTTTTTGAAAAAAATACTAAAATTTGTTGTTGTTAAGATTTGAACTCTGATGTTAACTCATTAAATGAGACAGATTCATTAAATTAAATGCGTTTTTTCATTGAGTTTTGAAGATTAAAAAGTGAAAAACAGTCTTTTGCATATTTTCAGTTTCCTTTACAAATTTGAGTTTTGATAACAGTTTTTGTTTTCTATCAATTTTAAATTTTCAAACAAGTCTTTAAGTCTCTCAAGAAAATAAAATTGTTTTTGGAAATAGAAAATAAAAGGTAAAAATAGTTACCAAACATATCCATCCTTTTAGTAATAGGGTATTAATCTATATATATATATAAAACCGAAGCTTTTGAAGCTCCCACAATTTTCCACATCATCATTTTAATTTATAAAAAAATTTAATTTTTTAAACTAAATAGTAAACACTATACGAAACCTTTGACAAACCCGACTATAGCCTATAGGTTTTTTTCTGTCAAACACGAAAACAAATCTCTTCGGAAAAATATTGAAAACCCTAAACACCCTCCCCAATTTTCTTCTCTCTTTCCCACCCATGACATAGCCACCGTTGTACGTTGCCGTCACTATCAGCCACCATAGCCATCAAGTTTGTATCTTTGCCACTTTCTCTGTTTAACTTCAACCTGATAGTTTTAGAAAAACCCCAATATATTTGGTAAATCCTTCAATCCATGGCCCTCTAAATCTAAATACTAACACACAAAAAACCGCAGATAATACATTCTAAATCATCCTAGATCATTATTTAAAAAAAAAAAAAAAAAACAAACAAACAAATTAAACTATATTACTGTGTCTGTGCTGTGCACTCGCACCGCCGTTGCTCACCACATGTCGTCCTCTCAACTCCAGCTCCAGTCCAAGCCAGCACCATTGGTATATATCTCTCTCGCGCTTTGTTTAGTTACTGTTAAGTGGTTTACTGCTTTTGTTGTCTTTCTTTTGACTTTTGAGAAACTGTGTGCTATATAAACTTACTGCTCTACTTCAACAATTTAAGTTCCTTGACTTCTAAACGTGTGGCTGTCTATTGATTTCATTAAAAAAATAAAAATAAAACTTGTGGCTATCAAGTTTAAAGTTTTACTGTGGTTTTTTTTTTTTTTTTTTTTTTTGAAAACTTCAGACTATGTACTAACTGAAAGCAGGGAACTTGCTAATATGATAGCAAGACAAACTCCAAATTTTGTGTTGTAAGCTCTTTGTCTGGTATCAAAAAAAAAGTTTAAAGTTTTACTGTGTTTTTTTTTTGAAAAGTTTTACCGTGTTGTTGAGAGAAAGAATGTTATATATAATCTAATATAGTATATAATAGGCTATAATAAATATGTATCTATAAAATAGTTAATGTATTTATACAAGGGTATGACTTTTGAGATAAATACAAACAATTACTTAATAATAATTTGATTGTTCACACTTTTTTTTCTTTTTAAATGAGCTATATACATGAAAACCATTCACAATTTGTGCATATTCTTTATAAAAACAAATGTTCAAGTTTCAAAAGCTATTGTCAATCATCTTTTCAAAATGCTAAAAATGTATTTGTTGAACCCCTAGAAAGCCTAATGTTTGGTTTTACATCAAGTTTGTTTCAGTAAACAGTAGATTTAGCAATAGTGTTTATTGAAACTATTGATAGTGTATGATTTGCAAAATAAATTAGAGCAAAAAAATGGATTTGTGTAGTGAGGCTGTTGTATGTTTTTTGCAAAATTGAATTTGAATTTTAGCCTTGAGCCAAGTAAACATACAAAGGTTGCAATCCTCTTTGCAAATAGTTTCCTCATTGTCTTTAATGTTGCTTTAGTTTCCAACGTTACACTTTTAACGTAACATTACACATTCTTTTTCTTTCTTAATCTTTTTTTCTTTTAAATTCTTGGTGGGCAAATCAGCCTCTCACTAATTCTTTTAGTTTTTTTTTTTTTTTTTTTTTTTTTTTTTTTTAATGTGAGATTGGTTAATTATAATTTTATTTAACTATCCCGTGCATCGCACGGGTTAGCGACTAGTTTTCCTTGTTTTAAAACAAAATTAGAAAATTTAGTAGTAGAGCATTTCTGTAGTAAAAAATAAAAATAAAAAAATAAAAAAAACTCTGCTACTAAAATACCAAAAATTGGGTGATCTTATTCGAATGAATTTTTTTAAAAACCCACTGATTTAAATAATAATAATAAAAACTGGCTGGTTAATGGGAAGACACAATAATTGCAATTTCTCATTAGCCATTACACCAAATCATCAATAATGCATCAAAAATAATGCGGGGAACGCTTTGGGATCCACACGGTTTCCATTCGGTGCAGGGGCCCGTGGGCCATAGCCCATCATTCATGGTTATTTCGTGCGCTTCTGACTTATAAAGCCCACTTATAAAAATATATATATATATATATATATATTTTTTTTTTTAAATTTATTTATTCACATCGTTATAGACTTAAAGTATACCTCACAATTACGTGTATCATGCATCAAGAGTCAAGTCCACGGTCTTATATTTTGATCACTCTATTCCCTCAATATATATATATATATTATTATTATTTTTTTTTTTTTTGATCGCTCTGTCCAATTCATTTTTCTCTCATAGATCATTCTAAGATTACCATTCTCACAAAGATATTGTATTCATTCAATTCACAGTAAGAAATGGCTGAAGGAGTTCTGTTCGACGTTGCTGCACGAATCATCGAGAAAACAGGCGACCTAGCGGTCCAAGAGCTTGGACTACTCTGGGGTTTCAAAGGGGATATTGTAAGCCTTGGGGAGAGGGTTTCCACAGTCAAGGCTGTGCTTCTGGATGCAGAGAAGAAGGAGCAGACCAATCAAGTCAAAGAGTGGCTGAAAAGGTTGCGTGATGCCATTTATGATGCAGATGATTTGCTGGATGACATCTCAACTGAAGCTTTACACCGAGAAGTGATGATGAGCCAGAATAAGAAGTTCAACAAGGTATGCATCTGCTTTTCCAAATCGAACCCGCGTGCACTTAAAATGGCTCATGAAGTTAAGGCAATGATGGGGAGGCTAGATACCATAGGAAGGGATAGGGTATTCCACTTGGAGGAGCGTCTTGAGGAGACACAAGTTAGGAATAGGGCAAGAGAGACTCATTCTTTTGTATGTGCTGAAACTATTATTGGGAGAGAGAATGATAAAAAGGCAATTATAGGAATTCTTTTGGATTCTAATGTTGAGGAGAATGTTTCGATTCTTCCGATAGTTGGAATTGGGGGGTTAGGGAAAACCACATTAGCTCAACTTGTATTCAATGATGAAGAATTTAAGAAACATTTTGAACAAAAATTCTGGATATGTGTCTCTGATGACTTTGAGGTAAGAGTAATTGTTGAGAAAATTATAGGGCGTGCAAAAGATATAAAACAAAAAAATCTTGATTTGGACGATCTAGTTAATGAGCTTAAGAAAGAAATTGATGGGAAGAGATACTTACTTGTGTTGGATGATGTGTGGAATGATGATTTTGAAAAATGGCTTAGCCTAAAAAATCTTTTAATTAGTGGTGGAAAAGGCAGTAGAATATTAGTGACAACACGCGAGGAGAAGGTTGCAAGAATTGTACAAACTATGCAGCAACCATACTTTTTAAAGGGTTTAAATGAACAAGAGTCTTGGCTTTTATTTAAGCAAATGGCTTTTGAAAATGGTCAAGAGCCAAAGAATCCAAACATCAAGTCAATTGGAATGGAAATAATTGAAAAGTGTAGAGGAGTCCCTCTCGCCATAAGAAGTATAGGAAGCTTATTATACTTTAAAAACCTTGAAAATGATTGGTTGTCATTTAAGGACAATGAACTTTTGAAAGTAGCTAATATCTTGCAAACACTTAAATTAAGTTATGATCATCTTCCATCATATTTAAAGCAGTGCTTTGCTTATTGTTGTTTATTTCCAAAGGATTACAAAATTCATAAAACAACATTGATTAAAATGTGGATGGCGCAAGGGTTTATTAGGTCTTCAAGTCCAAACCAGTGCTTGGAAGATATTGGTCATGAGTACTTTATGGATTTACTTTGGAGATCATTCTTTCAGGAAGTTGAAGAAGATGGGAAAGGCAATATATTACAATTTAAAATGCATGATCTTATGCATGATCTTGCAAAATCAGTAGCAAGATCTCGATAGTGCCACTTTTTATTCAAAAGAAGAAGGCATTCATGAGAAGATTCGTCATGTGTCATTTGATGGAACATTTCTCTCATCATCAACAATTCCTGTGTCACTGTATAAAGCAAGAAGGATAAGAACATTTCATTTGCCAAGTCAGTCACAATTTCGATATGAAATAAGATTGGGTAAGTCAACTTGTAATGCAATTGTTTCAAGTTTTAAGTTCATACGTTTATTGGATCTACATTATACACAAATTAAAACAATTCCAAGTTCTATCGGGAAGTTGAGGCATTTAAGGTATCTCGATCTATCCAATACTTCCATCACGATGCTTCCCAATTCCATTACAAGATTGCATAATTTACAAACACTGAGACTCACTGGATGTAATCTAATTAAAGAATTGCCTAAAGATATTAACAAATTAGTCAACCTCATGTATCTTGAGATAGATGAATGTCGGAATTTGACATATATGCCACGTGGACTGGGGCAATTGACTAAGCTACGGACATTGTCACAATTTGTGATAAATATGAGTACTTGTTTTGCCTTCAGGCGTAACGGCAGATTGAAGGAACTCTACGAGCTAAACGAGTTGAGAGGAACGCTAATGATTAGTGGATTGAGACACGGAAAAGATGCTGCATTAGAATCTAAGGATGCAAATATGAATGAGAAACAACGTCTTCAAGGATTGACGTTATGGTGGATAAAAGAAAATGACGTGGATGAGTCCAACGTTGGCTATGATGAAGAGTCACTTGAAGCCTTGCTCCCACATGGCCCACCTTCAAATCTTCAAGAATTGCGTTTAATTAGATACGGGGGAGTGAAATTTCCAAGTGCGATTTCTTCGCTTTCAAATCTCGTAAAATTGTCTTTACATATCTGTAACAAATGCCAACATCTTCCACCGTTGGATCAGTTTCATTCTCTCAAAACTCTCTATCTTGAATTGATGAATGATTTGGAGTACATATCAGAGAGAGAAAACAACGGGGAGTTCTCTGATTCTTCATTCCTCCCATCTCTAGAGCAACTCACAATTGTAGAATGCCCTAATCTAAAAGGATGGTGGCAACGACAGAGGGATTCTGTTGAGGAGTTCCATAATCATTCACTGCCTTCATTTCCTCATCTTTCCAACTTATATATTGAACTTTGCCCTAAGCTGATATCCTTACCTCTCTTTCCATATCTCGAAAAGCTAGAGCTGGGTATATGTAGCTTGAAGCCATTGGAGCAAACAGTGAGAATGGAGGTGATAAACACGGCAACCCCAGAGAACCTGACATCAATAGCAGCAACATCAACCTCTTCTTCTTCTACACTTGCCGCTTCCTCGTTCATCCCTCTCTCCAAATTGAAGTCCATGTTAATTCGGGATATGGAGCAAACTCTGCCCAAGGAGTTGATGTGCAACCTCATTTCTCTCCAAGATTTAGAGATAAATAATTGTTGTGGTCCTCTCCCTCTCTCTCGACATCTCACTGCCCTTCAGAATTTGACAGTTTGGGGTTCTAAAGAGGTTGATTTAACAAGCGATGGAGATGAGATGGAATGGCATGGCCTTAAGAGCCTTCGCTCCCTACAGTTCATCAACCTTCCAAATTTGGCCACTCTACCGGTGGGGATTCAATATCTCACCTCTTTGCAGACACTGCAAATTCATAATTGTCCAAGATTGTTGGCTATACCAGAGTGGATCGGTAAGATTACCTCTTTGCAGACACTGCAAATTGACTATTGTCCCATCTTATCGAAAAGATGCGAAAGGGAAGCGGGTGAAGATTGGAGTAAGATTGAGCACATCCCAGAGTTACGTATGGCCAGGTAGCTATCTAAGTCACTCTTTTATCCCAGTCCTTGATAGAACATCAAAAATCCAATTTCTTCTTCTTTCACTAAATTTCCTGGTAATTAACTTTCAGATTTTGAAACTACTCTTACGATTTGGAGCTTAATCAAACCTTTTAGTGCTGCAATTGCTCAACAAGTCAACAAACTCACTGGTAATATCTCTTTTCTTTTTTCGTCTTTTAGATGCTCATAGGATTTTCATTCTTTAATTTATGATATCCCATATTAGGAAAAAGAATATGTGAATTTTTCCAAATCTATTTCTTCATTTTGGCAAATTACATCTTTGTATTTTGAACTGAGTTGATCTGTTTTATATGCTTTTTAAACAGAGTAAAAGATCAATGGTACAAGATGATATTGGGTAATATTGTGAGAAGAATAAAATCTGGTAGCCATTCTGCAAGACCTATCATGTTGTGCAGGTATTTGGTTGATTCAATTTCAATTTCTTGTTATATCTACAGAGCTTTTTATTTTTTTGGGGTAAATACTACTATATCTTCAAATAATGATAGGCAGTTTAGTATCTGAATTAACAGAGTAATTTTTGTATTTCATCCTGATTTTATTTCAATATCTGTAAAACAGAGTATTGATACTGAATAGTCCTCACTTTTCAGTTTTTAATAAAAAATTTCATTTATTGTAGGAGACCTATCATTCAGTAAGGGATTTAGCACATCTTGAAGCTTCATTCTATTTATATATGTATACAATTTTCTGGAATTGGCTTACAAGGTGAAGGCAAGGCCCCATCTCAATCAAGCTAAATGAGAAAGATCAATGCTTTTAAATGTGCACTTCCTCTCTGTATGCTTCTCTTGAATGATGGTTAGCACTCTTTCTATCTCTCATCTGTTGATTGTGGAAATTTTTCTTTTTGAATGGTAATTTTTATTTATTTTTGAGGTGGGTATGTCACTTTTAGGAGAATGAAGCATGAAGCAATGCAGGATATTGGAGAGGTGGATTCGCCACTGATATTTGTGCCCTTACCAGTGAGGATTTTCCAAAGATTTGTAGATACTGGGAATTCATCAGTGTCCCATCTTACCACTAAGATGCAAAAGGAAGTATGTGAGGTTTTCCATAAGATTTGTTACATCCTAAAGTTGGAAGGAGATCCAATTCAGTGGTAAGAAAACTTATGTCTACATATCATTGTTTTTTTCCCTGTCCTTGATAGAAATCAAAATCAAAATTTCTTCTTTGTTCTCTCCAAGAAATGGAGCTTAATGAAAAACTTTTTGGTTTCAACAACAACTCAATGGTATTAGTATTTTTGTTCTCTACAACTCAACAAAATATGTGAATTTTCCTTTTATCTATTTCTTATTTATATCATGGTATCTCAAACTGAGTTGATTAGGTGGCGTATCTGGATGTCATGGTTTTTCACCGTGTAATTTGTAAATAGTGTCAAAATTGGCACTTGGTGATATTGTGGTAATGTTTGTAGGGAAGAGTAAATCTAGCGTATACATCTACAGTGCAGTAATTAGCTTGTTGTGCAGTATTTGTGCTTATTCCTTTTCATGTTGTGTAGTATCTACAATTGATGATGACAACCACAACAAAAATTCACAAAATTTAAGTTAAGTTGCTAAGAACTATTTTGTCAATAACAGATAATTTCTGCATTTCCTCCTTATTTTGTTTAGTATCTTGGTGTTAATTGAAAAGAAAGGTGCTAGTGCTACACTTGGTGTTCTAGAAGTTCACAATTTTAGGGGTGCATTTCACTTGGTGCTGCACTTATATTTCACAATTTTAGGGGTGAATTTGGATTCTTGGACTTGATTTTGATGCAATATCTCTGTTTATTTATGTGTTTCTTTGTTTGAATTTTAGGGTTTTAGGTTCTTGGATATGGTTTTGGTTGTTCTGAGTTGGGGTTGGTGATTTCAATTTTTGGGGTTTTGGGACTGTTGGACACTTTAGGGTTTCTTGGTGCTGGATTTGGATTCTTGGACTTTGTTTTGGTGGCATGTATGGTTTAGCTAGTTTGTGAGGATTCATGGTGTTTGATTTGTTTGATTGAGTTTTCGGCGCATGATGGATTTAGTTAGGGTTTCAGTTTGTTTAGTGGTTGTTCTTTGTTTTCTTTGATTCATTCTTGGAACTAATACAATTTTAGGTTACGTGACGTGGGCCAATTTTTGATTAACTCCTTTGTTTTTTCAATCAGTCTTTTGGTTCAACTGGGAATTTAGGATTTATTATGTTTCTGAATGAATGGTCTCGTATATCTCTGAATTTCAGTTATTGTTTATTACAGTGAGAATTCTGATCCTTTTTTTTTTTTTGATCTAGTCCTGGCTTATTTATCATATAAAAAGAAAAAAACTGTTCAAAAGTATTTCTGTTGTGTAGTTATTGAAGGGTTCTTGTCTAGATGCATGTGCATAAGGTTCTGGGTTTCATGGGTTATTTTAGTGATTATATTATAATTAAAATGTTAATAGTTCATAGATTTGTGGGTGTTTTATTACCTAATGTGGTTCAGAGTTCTGTTCACTTTATGGAGACATAATATTGGTCACTGATATTTATTGTTTAATGTAGTTCATAGATATTTTGTCGAGCAATTTTAGCATCCTGTTCTAGATTAGGTCTCATTCCTTTGAAAAAAATAGCATTTCATCAATGTGCTAATTCAGTAAAATGGTTTTGGTGATCTGAATGTATTTTCCAACAACATGGGAACAAAATCTGAGCCAGTCATTTCAAAGTGCAAAGAGAGTGAGAACTGGACTAAGGTTTCATTTAAGCCCGACTTGGCAAAATTTAACATGACTCATCTTGAGGATGATGTGGTTGCGCTGATGAAAAAGCGGGTATTTGACTTGGCTGGGTGCCTTGGGAAGTCTGTGAAGGTTGAACTGAATGTAACTCGGGTCCCTGTAAAATCATTTACTGATTATGTTAATCTCTACTTAGATTCTGCTGCTAAATCTAAACCTGAGAAACCTCCAAGGTTCTTTCTATGAAACTCTGAATGTTTCTATTTTATTTGTATTTTTCCCCTTCATAGTAATAATTGCTTACTAGAATCATTTGTTTCCTCAGCTATCATGTGAAAGTTAATGATAGGTGGGAGATATGCGTGAGTCATAGTGACAGGGAGTTTCAACAGTTACTTAGGTCTTTTGAAGCAAAGGGAATAATGAGTCAATTGAAATTGCAATTGTGTGAGACTTACATGGTTTTTTTGTTTTTTAACCAGGTCAGCTTTGTGAATTCGATTGCCACAACCAAGGGTGGAACTCATGTTGATTATACCACTAATCAAATTACAAACCATATAATGAATTTTTTAAATAAGAAAAACAAGAATGCCAACATCAAATTCCATAACCTGAAGAACTACTTGTGGGTTTTTGTCAATACTCTTATTGACAACCCTGCTTTTAATTCCCAAACTAAAGAAACTCTGACACTTCATCAAAGCAGTTTTGGGTCCAAGTGTGAGCTTTCACAAGATTTTCTGAAGAATGGTTCGTTTCACTTTATTTTTCATTACTGTAGACACTAGTATGTTACCATTGAAATACGGGAAAGTGATTCTTATTAACCACGTGTTTTTGCAGTCTCAAAGTCTGGAATTGTATACAGTCTCCTATCATGGGCGAATTTCAAGCAGAGTAAAGATCTTAAGAAAAGTGATGGAACAAAGACACAGACGATTCATGGTATTGAAAAACTAGACGATGCTAACAAAGCAGGAGGGAAGGAATCTGATAAATGTACCTTGATTTTAACTGAAGGAGATTCAGCTAAGGCTCTTGCAGTAAGTTGTTGTGTCATTGTGCAGAGTATTTTAGCATTAAAGTTAGCTCTATTGGGTTTCACTTTCTATGATTTTTGACGTTATTCATTTTAATACAGTTGGCCGGGCTTGTAGCCGTGGGTCGAGATTACTATGGTGTGTTCCCATTGAGAGGTAAATTGCTCAATGTGAGGGAAGCCACTGCTAAACAGCTCACTGAGAATAAAGAAATTGGGTACATAAAGCATTTCTTGGACTTCAGCAGTATAAAGAATACACCAATGTAAAATCTTTGAGATATGGTCATTTGATGATAATGACTGATCAGGTGCGCCTTAAGTTTCTCTTATTGTTTTGTTCTTGTTTTATGCTTAGAATTCTCTCCTACAAGGCACACTGACAGCCTTCAACAAATATAAAATTTTAACTGTAATTCTTGTACAGGATCATGATGGTTCCCACATCAAAGGGCTGTTGATCAATTTTATTCATTCGTATTGGCCATCACTGTTAAAAGTTCCATCTTTCTTAATTTAGTTTATCACTTCTATTGTGAAGGTTGGTATTTTCAGTTAACTAGTTCAAATATTAGCACAACTTCAATATAAGTGGAATGTTTCTTAAGGGAAAATGATCATTTATCATCTTTGCAGGCAACTCACAAAAATGGGACACAATTATCATTTTATACCATGCCTGAGTATGAGTCATGGAAGCACAATTTGACGGGCAATGCAAGTGGGTGGTCTATCAAGTACTATGAGGTTTGCATTGTTAAATTTGTTACATGTTAACCGATTACAGAACCTTTTATTTTATTATCTGTTTTCTGTTTTTGCATATTGATTTGTTTGTGTCTTTTTAGGGGTTGGGAACAAGCACATCAAAGGAAGGAAGAGAGTACTTTGCAAATCTTGAGAAACACAGGAAAGATTTTATTTGGGAAGATGAACAGGAGGAGAAGGCCATTGAGCTGGCATTTAGTAAGAAGAAGATAGAAGAGAGGAAGAGTTGGCTTAGGCAGTTTGAGGTCAAAGTTTTGCCATGCTTTCTTCTTGTGTTTTTAGAGAAAGTGAATGGATATATATCTAATATTACACCTTCTGAATGTGCAGCATGGTACTCACCTTGATCAGACAGGCAAGCTCATAAAATACAGTGACTTTGTCAACAAGGAGCTTATATTGTTTTCAATGGTAGATCTTCAGAGACCTATTCCCTCCATGGTTGATGGCCTGAAGCCTGGCCAAAGGAAAATTCTTTTCTGCTCTTTCAAGAGGAACTTTGTCAAGGAAGCAAAAGTTGCCCAGTTTTCTGGTTATGTGTCTGAGCATTCAGCTTATCATCACGGTGAGCAGGGTCTCTTGAGTACCATCATCAGAATGGTACAAGACTATGTGGGCTCCAACAACATTAACCTGCTTCAACCAAATGGCCCATTTGGCACTCGTAATTATGTGAGATGAACATGCCTCATGTGTCACTCTGTAAAGCTGAATCTAGTTCAGTATGCATTTTTAGTTCTAATCTTATTATCACATTTTGAATTTCAGATGAAGAACCTACCCTCAGGATTTGGAGCTTAATAAAACCTTTTGGGTGCTGCAATTGCTCAACAAGTCAACAAGCTCACCGGTAGTATCTCTTTTCTTTTTTCCTCTTTTAGATGCTCATAGGATTTCATTCTTTAATTTATGACTTCCCATGTTAGGAAAAAGAATATGTGAATTTTCCCAAATCTATCTCTTCGTCCTAGCAAATTACATCTTTGTATCTTGAAATGAGTTGAAGAGTTGTTCTGTTTTATATGCTTCATTTCTCAGTGTGTAAACAGAGTAAAATTGATAGCCATTCTGCAGGAACCAGCATGTATTCGGTTGATATTTGTGTAATTGTTTAGTTTTCATTAAGTTGTCTTGTTCCTTACCTAATTAAATCTTTTGAAATAGATTAGGTTCCAATTTTCCCCCCTTTTATTCATAGTTAGCAAATTACTACTTTCCTCAACTAGTCCCATTTAAATTTATTTCCCAAACTTAGGTCTGATTGATTCTTTTGAATGAAAGACCATAACTTGGTGTTACAATTAAATTCATGGTGAATGACTCGTGGACATCTCAACCAGCAAGACTTCCTTGAACAAGGATTACTTGGTGAGTTCTATTACTTCATAAACAATTTTCCGGAATTGCCTTCAAGGTGAAGGCAAGGCCCTGTCTCAATCAAGCTAAATGAGAAAGATCAATGCTTTTAAATGTCCACATCCTCTCTGTATGCTTCTCTTGAATGGGTAGAGGTCCACTCATTTTAATAAATTTTTTATTAAGCCAAAATATATATATATATATATATATATATGATTGCTAAATAACTATAGCTATCAAACAAAAGACAACAAATGAGTACTCTTCCAATTGTTTGGGTCTGCAAGTAAAATTATGAATAGATTATTGTTACTAATAGGAACTCCTCTCTTCATATTGCTCATATTAATGTTTCAATTATATTCACTTTCTTGGTAGTGGTTCTTGTATCGGTGAGTATTGGAATTGGGCACATGTTCCAGAAGTTTCATTCTATGAATCAAGTTAGATATATTAACACTTTTCTGGACAGAAATCTGCATTCAAGGAGAAGGTAAGGCTCTGTCTCAATTCATCCAAATGAAGCTCCTAATTTTCTACCTGACTCTTATTTGACATTTTTTCTTACTAGAAATTATGAAATGTTCCCAGTATGCCAAATAAAATTGTTGCACAAATGACTGCAAAGGATTTCCACAACAATTTTCTTTGGTAGCAGCTTTTCAGAACCCATGGAAAAATGGGCTTTTGAATTCTTATTGTCTCAACTGATTAACAAGTGGATTAGAGAGTTTTTTTTTTCCCGCCAAGGAGTTTTCCATTGATCAGACTATCTGTGGTTAGTTTGCAGTTCCTGGAGATTTTATTGGTCATCCTTGGTGGTTAGTTTCTCTCACATTTAAACATCTGAATGGATTGTTTATCTTAGAAATTTTTGATTGGTTGATAAATGTGTGAAGTATGCTTTCTAGATATTGTGAGAAAGAAGTTATTTTCACTTAATGGATAAAATTTAAGTATAATTACTTGCACTCACACTTCAGGAAACAAAAGCCTCATATAGCATTCAATTACAAAATTTGCATTATTGTTTTTTTCACCCACAAGATTTTCAAAATATTTCTTAAGATAATCACCATATGAATGTTTGGATGAAGTTCCATATTATTTTGTTTAAGCATTGATTATGTGTTTGAGTTCTTTCTTCTTCCACGAGAGTAAAAATTAACCACATGCAATTAGCTAACCTTATTTGAATGCATTTCTTGTTAGGCACTGATCAACTCAGAATTTTCAATATGTTAATTGGAGTTAACACAATTAATCAATTTCATTTGTTATTCATCCAATATTAAGTTTTGTCCTAACAAATGCCAGGTTACTCTTTTTTTGCAGATTAGATGACAAGAGCAACAAATGTCATCTCATAGCATTGTGAAGTCCATCACCTTGGAGGACTTGTGCTTTTGTGCAGTAGAATGGAAAATAAGGGTAAGTGGATATAATAAAAGAAAAACATCAATTTTTGGTTTTGTATTTGGTTGACTGCATCTGCATAACTTGCATATTGTCTTATGATAGACTTCTATGTCCAGAAAAATGTTTAGGTATCATGTTGGAGCAGATATAAATTTGATTTTAAACCAAGAAGAGAATGAGAATTAGCAGATGAAGGAAGCAATTGAAGGAGTTCTTGTTTGTTCCATGTAGTCAAAGATCTAACAACCATCAAGAAGAGCTGCTCTATCCCCAACTGGGAGGGGTATTCTTAAGTTAGGAATTCAACCACCAATTTCAAGGGTGAAAGTCAAATTTGAGCCGCATCTGACTTGGACTCCTTTTGTTGACTTTGGCTTGGACTCTATTCCTTTTTGGTTTTGTACTGTACTTGGTTTAGGATTTGAATCATTTTCCTACCACACCTTGACTTGGGGTACTATATATATGTGGGCTCTTTATGTAAATATCTTCAGCCTTGCCTCTTGTAAACCGAGAGAGTGAGTGTTCTTTGAATGTATTTGGAGTTAGGGTTCTATGAGAGTGTCTTTATATCAGATTTGTAATCTCCTTATTTTCTTAGTGTAACTTTCTCGACACCGCTTGTGGATGTAGGCCTAAGGCTGAACCACGTAAAACTTTGTCTTCTTGTGTGATTCTTTCTTCTATTTTTCTGTTTATATTCACACAAACCCATTATTATTCCCTACACTTACAAAAAATTGACATTAAAGCTTCTGCTATATCAATAGATCTCTTCTATTGATCCCTCTCTCCTGTTAGTCATTTAGAAAGGTAATCTATTCCCCCTTTATCTTTTGGTTATTTCATTGGCAGAAAACTTGCAAGCTTGATTTTGTTTCATTCCTTTTTGTCCTCATTTCTTTGGATGAATTTTGCAATTCTAAGTATGTTTAGTGTTGCTGTGAGCTATACAATGAGTTTTTCATAGTTATCCATAATTTCTTTATTTTATTTATGCGTTTTGATGAGTCCATGTTTATATATGTACTTGGTTGAAAAGTACTTGTAAATCAAGCTTCATGTGGTGGAATTTTATGAATATACCAATTCAATCTCTGCAAATTGTAGATATATGCATTTGATAATCTGGAGATCAATTATCTTTCGTGCTTTCCTATTATCATTTAGTCCCATTTACTGAACCAATTTATCTGCCTAAAAAATTTCAATATCTCCTGTAAATAGATATTTCTGATTGTCAGGTGTAATTTTCTTACCCCTTTCTATTTGGTTAGGAAGCACAATTTTTGTACCTCAAAGTTTGCCCTATATTGAGGAGAAAAGCTATAAAGTTGAACAAATTGATTATAAATGTTGATTAGATCAAGCTCTAGGGACAAACAGTGAGAACTTTTTTGCGAAGAAGAGGCACTATCTTGGTCTAAAAATCGATGATTTATGTTATGACTGCTAGATAGATATATAACATCTCTGTAAGAACGTATTTACTGCTTTTTTCATAGTATGTTCAAGTGCAACAGATGCAATTAGCATGTTATAGTTTATTCTTCTGTGTAGTGTGGATATCATTGAAGTGCTCTGTCCTCAATTAGATACCACTACATACTCTACATATCTACAGCGTAGCATACCAACAAACATGCAGGAGAAATCAAAAGCAAAAGCATAGCCTTTAACCCATTGGTTTAAGTTCTCCAAAAATCCTTGTTAAACTGATATTATTGAAGGGAAAGGGAATGATTATTACATGTTGGCGTCAATCTATATATTTAAGTGGATTGTAGATTCCGTTGACAACAAAACTGTAGACATTTTATTAAACATTCTGCTAATGGTAAATGCCTTCAATATCTATTTTTTCAATAAATGCCAATTTTTTTTTAAAATAAAATAAAACAAAATTCTATAGCATTGCTTAAAGCTATAATAGTGATGATACTATGTTTTTAGCTTCTTTTCTTTTCTTTTTTTTTTTTTTTTTTTTTTAATTTTTAATTTTTAATTTTTTGAGTAATTGACCTACCATAAATTTGTGTGTGGTAAACTGGTTATGTGTTTAATTATGTCATAATTAATTATGATAAAAATGGTGATTGAGGTATAAAATTTGTTACCTTGGAGAATTGACTTATTTAAAAAGAATTTTTTAAAAATAAACTTTTATTCTTCTAATGAAAGCACTTTAAAGTTTAAACCTTAATTATTTGATTATTGTTTTGAGAAAATGTCCCTCACCGTTCATTCTTATTCCATATTGTTGAGGTCCAAAAAATCACAACACCAAGGTCCAAAGAAATAACACAATGGGCGATGAAAAAGTGAATCTGAAAAAGTGAATCTGAAAAAGATTAAGCTTACCACAAGGGAAAATGATGATAAGCCCAAAACCCACATTGGACAGGCCTTAGAACTCATAAAATAAAGGGAAGAAAGAGAGAAGGCCTAGCCAGGCTAGACTAGAGAACTGGAGAGAGTCTAGTGAGAAGAACTAAGGCGGGATCCCTGAGGTCATGTCAAAAAGTACGGGATCCCCGGGACATGTAAGACAGATTAAGACAGCTCAAGGGGAATACCAAAAAGGCATAAGAAACGAAGGGTAGATATGTCATTCTCAAGCGACCAGTGATGCAGAAGAAAATCGAAGGCTTAGGATAGCCATTCATGAGCAAAGGGATGGTACCTCGGGGAACCTAGAATGAGGAGCTATAAGGGGAAGTAGCAAAGAAAACCTTTGACCCAACAGGAATGGATTTTGCCCATTTGGGAAAAATGACAAAAAGAGAATGACCAAAAGTTGAGTCCGAAAGGGTGAGAAGCTTGGAAAAAACGAGAAATTAAGAACCGCCCCCTAAGCACACCTTGGAATAGAAAATTAGCCATGGGCTTTCAAAGAAACAGCACCAAAATGAGGAAATTATGAGGAATAGGGAAATAATCAGTTTTCTAGGTGATAGGCACATAACGGACTTTGGTATCTAAGGGAGCAAGGGAGGGGAATCAATAGGACCCAGGGCCTTTGGAATGACACTATAAAGAAGGGAGGGATCACAACGGAAAAGGTAGAAGAAAACTTGGCCAAAACTTAGAAAAGGAGAGAGAGACATTTCCCAGATCCCAGATACCACTATAGAACATACTTGGATTCAAAGGGATTTAAACTTTGCAAGTCTTAGAAGTTTGAATAGTCATCTAAGTTTGTAATTTTTGAGCTTATTTGGACCTTGTAACATGTCTTAGTGAGCATTTTGTAATTTGTAATTGAGAAAAGACAACGACATATTTAATATTGACTTGAGGATCTTTAACATTTATTTGTGTCCTCTGTTATTACATTTGTTGCCTTCTTTTACTTTTGCTTGCTTGTTCCAATATATTCTTGCTTGCTAGCATGTATTTCTTGTAGGATCCCCACTCCGTGCATCGCTTGGTTTGTAAATGACCATTTAGTTGTGATTAATCAAGCCCAGTCCCTTCAAACCACAACAATCGGGCCAAGGGTCCTTGCTTCAATTTGGGCTTGGACTTTGTCGAAAAAAAAGGACCCACACACATATTAATATATAATATGCGACTTCAAGCATATTTTATTCAAATAGTAATAATAATAAATAAATCAAGAAATATGTTGTAAACCCTATTTTTCATAGAGTTAAAACATTAGTTGCTTGCTTCCATGGATGTAGGCATGAATCAAGAAAAAATTGGAGATCAATTATCTAATTACAAATTACAGATTTATGCATTTCATAATTTGACTTGAAAAAAAATTGGAGATAAATTATCATGCCTTCTTATTACTGGTTAGCTCCACTAGCTGAACCAATTTACATGCCTCTTAATATCTTAATGTCTCTTTATGATTAAAATTTGTGCCTAGATATCTGCTAATAGTTAGTTACATTTTTTTTTACCCATTTCTATTAAATAGGGAAGCTAAATTTTGTACCTTGAAGATTGCACTATATGGAGGTTAAAAGCTCTAACATTGAGTAATTGATTTTATTTGTAAATATTGCTTAGTTCAAAGTCTAGAGACATTGTGTGCCTTTTCCGCCAAGAAAAGACACCAGCTTGGTTTAAAATTTCTTTATGCCTTGCTAAGGACTGATTTGTGCATGATTTTATATACATGACTGGTAGGTATTGTTGTTATTAGAAAATGCTGCAGCTAGCATGTTGGTCATACTTATACCAATAGTGTGGATAATTAATAGGCCCTATTCTTGACTAGATAAATCTACAACATGGCATTCCAACAATTGTGTAAGAACCACATTATGACATGCACTTACAGGCTAACCTTTCCATTGTAATTAAGAAACCTTGTTAGTAGGTTTTGAATTTGTTCTCCATCAGTTTATACATAGTAATTAGAAAGAAGCAAAAAGCATAAGCCATAAAAGTCCTTGCTGAGATGCTATCAAAAAAGGGATAATTATTCAACGTAGGAACTAGTTTCTGTTTTCCAAGTGGAATGTAGTCCCAATTTAGAATAAATATGCAAATATTTCATTGAAGTGCAAGCTTCTGCTTTTAAAGTGGATTGCTCACATTAACTTATTTTCTATAGCCTTCTGATCATACATCAACTTATTTTAAAGCAATGGTCCATATGCCTATTATTGCATTCACTAGATTACTTGAACCGGCCCATTAGAACTTGGACTCCCTTCCTTGCAACGTGATCCAACGGTGCATGGTCCGAATATATACCTTATTTTTCGGGTAAATAAAATTAGATATATAAAAATCCAAAGTTTATATTATATTTTAGATTAGGTATCAGATTTGATGATTTTGTCAGTTAAAGTCCCAAATTAATAAAATCGTTCCAATTTAAGGCATCTATCTATCTTTATTATTCATTTAAGTTATTATGACAGTAAAAAAGCTTATTAAAAAGAGTTTTGGCTCTACAACTGTACATAATAATGTAAATAAATAAATAAATAAATAATAAGAAAAATATTATGTCTATAATACTTTCACGACACTTTTACAGGAAATTATAAATGACAGGTTGTTACAAGTTGTTATTCGTGCACAAAAAGTAATTTTGGTGGTAGTTTTAAATTAAAACCAATAATAACTTACCACTTATGATTTGTTGTGAAAATATTATAAAAACATTGTGGACGTAGTAATTCTTTAATTATAAAGATAAATAGAGACTTCCAATTTGAACTAGTTTCATAAGTTTGAGATGTTAATTAACAAAATTAAAAACTTATAAAGATAAATGTATGGTTCATATAATATAATTCTCTCTCTCTATATATATAAAAGTATTTTTCTTATTAGTCTTTAAAATTTTAAAACTCTTCAATTCAGTCCTCAGTTAAACTATCATTCACTACCTACAGTTAAGATCCCAAAACGTACAACTTGGTTTTGGCTTGATTTTAAATTTTATTTTATTATTTATTTCTTAATAAAAAATTTTAAAAAAAAAACGTTAATTTAAAAAACCATTAGAAAAAAAAAAAAAAAAAAAACCCTAAGTAACCCGAATAAGAAGCTCCAATTTAATGGTAGGCTACTTCGTCTGTATTGCTGTGCTTATATTTTCAGCACAATTTTCAAAGTTCAAACGTACAGTGCAGGATGCATTTGAAGTGATTTGGAGGACAATTCACACAATAGATAGACTAAAATGTACTTTGGGAAACCATTTAATAGGTGGTATATATATGACAGACTAATAAAGATGGCTTTTAGAGAGTGAGGCTAAGGAAGAGTTCAAAGAAGAGAATGACTGAGACAAAAGCCATCTGCTAATGAGTGGAACAAAGTTGAAGGCATTTGTAAACAACTATTATTAGAGAGTTTATATAATGCAGCAAAAGCTTTTCTTTGAAACAAAAAGATTCAACGGCAGGCATGCATGCATCTATCTGCAGAATCTTCAAGAGGTAAGGGCAAATTTGACCAAGGAGACTAATTCTTCAGAAAGTTTTATTAGAGACAGGGCTGCAGAAATGCTAATGGTATTTTTTTTTTTTCTTTCTTTTTTTTTGAAAACAATCTGTGTCTGAACAAATCTGGGTTTTATTTTTATTTTTCTCTGTTATTTTCTTATTTATATGTTTTACTTTTATAGTCATAGACCAGCATCAGTTCATGTATATCTGGTCCGTGCTATTGTGATTGTGAAAATCTATATATGTGTTTGTATTATTATTATCTGCTATCTTCATCTTTTTCATTTCACTTTGTGTCCGGTTAGCTATGTCTTCATCTGTGGATATCTCAACACAAACCGATGAATTCTTGACCTTTAAGAACATCATTGCCACCCTGCTTGCTCGTCTTTCTGCACTCAAGGGCACTGTCCCTCAATCCAGCAGCAGTAACAACACCACTGACAACAATAGTGGCAGTAGTTATCTCAACAACGACAACACCACCATGGCCGCCACCACCACTGACAACGGTCATTCACTTAACGAAGAATGCCTTGTTACACACAGGCAATTTGATAAGTTACAGAGAGATCTCAATCAAATTAAAGAAGCTTTCCGCAAACTGAAGAATTTTGAGCACGATGCCGGTGAATCAATCAAGAATATTGAATTCTGCCTTGATGACATCTCCAAGATAGTTGTAGAAGCTTCTAATGATGCCTTCCCAATTCAAGCCAAGCTTAGTGCAATAAGAAAAAGATGCCTTGAAGTTGAAGTTGAACATTCCATCATTGCCACCCAAAATGTCTACTAAATCGAGGCCAACTATTGGGTCCAATAATGTGGTTAATGAATTTCTGAGCTTACATACGAATCATAAGTTTGTATGTAGCTCAGTTTTCAATGAAATTAAGGAAGTTTTTGAGAACCTTGATATGTGGCCGAAGCTTTGCTACTTGTCCTTTGCTGTTCTTCCAGAGGATGTGGTAGTAAAGAGGAGGATACTGATAAATTGGTGGGTCGGAGAGGGTTTAGTGGATCCTCCAAGTACTGGAGAAAAGAGAGCTGAAGATGTTGCTGATGAGATCCTTAAAGAACTTGAGCTGAAGGGCTTTATTGAGCCTGTTAAGGAAAGGTGCAAACTGAACAGGTTTAAGATGCAGTCTTTGGTGCACTATGGGTTTATTGAAAAATAGTCCTAATTCAGATCAGGAGAAACTGCAAACCATATTCAGTGTGAATGAGAGTTTCCCTGATCTCAGATTTGAGTGGTTTGCAAAGCTGAAAAATGTTGACATTTGTTGAGTGGTTTTCAAGGATGAAAAATGTCAATGTTCTTTATTTGGGAAGGTAGAAAAGCTCAGATTAGCATCACATTGTAAGGGAAGGCTCACTTGAGAATCATATTGAAGTAGAAAGCACTAAGTTCTTAAAAGGGTTGAAGATTATGAAATGTTTAAGGCTTTTATGCCTGCAAGGAATTTCTAGAATTGAAGAGTTTCCCAATTCCATAGGCAAGATAACAAATTTGAGGATTTTAGATCTCAAAGCCTGTCACAATATGGAGGCACTTCCAGATGGGATAGCGTTACTCAAGAAGCTGTCACACCGGGATATTTAAAAATGTTACTTGTTCTGTATGCCCAAGGAGATAGCCTCACTTTCAGAATTAGAAGTACTTAAGGGGTTTGTAGTTGGTAATTTGGAAAGAAACAGAAATAATAACTACCTGGGCCTGCCACAGAAATTTCTTGGGGGAATTTGTTTCCCTCAAAAGAGAAACTCATGTACTCTTGAAGATTTGATAAAAATTAAGAAGCTAAGAAAGTTGAGCATCAATACAAGCGGCAAGGCTTTCCTACAAAGGAAGAGCTAGAGGCTCTAAAAATGTTGAAGGCGCTGTGGAAGCTAGCAATACCCCAGGGTGTCAACAGTAACTGCGAGAAAATGGTCTCAAACTGAGACACCAGGACATCCTAGAAACATGGAGAAACTTGAACTTCAAAGCTTTTCTGACTATTACACCCAATTGGCTGATGCCTGGAATACTGAAGAGCCTAAAGAAACTTTACATCAGAGGAGAACTCATTAATTTAGGGTAAATGCAAGAGGGAAATGATAAGTGGACCATGAAAATTTAACGTTTGAATTTCTTGGAAGAATTTAATATGGACTGGAATGAACTGCAAACATCATTTCCAAAGTTGATTTCCTTGGAGAATCTCAAATGCCCTAAACTCACTTCATACCCATGCGATGATTGTGGAGTGTGGCCAAAGCATTGAGCAATGTCCGCAATACATTATGAATTCAAACTGTTGTATGTTTATGATTTTCTTGCATACAGTTTTAACTGGACCTTTGTGAATCATTTTAAGTTAATTTTATTGCACTATTCAGAGCATAAAGCAAAGTTTTTCCCCCAAATTTTATGAGTTCTGATAAATTGCTGTGTCCAATTTGTCTTGTTTATTGATCAATAGAAGGTTGTATTGCAGTCACAGTCATCATTAAAGGAAATGATGTTGGACAAAGTTTCATAGCAGTGACTTTAGGTTCTAGAGACACAACGGGTAACAGCGTAATAGACGGCAATTAAAAAGCTTCCAAAACTCGCTTGGTTGTCAGTCAGTTCCCCTTATTTTACAGATAAATCCCATGACCAAGGTTATGATCATGTCAGAAGGGCAGCCAAAACAAAACCTATTGTCAAGTGCTTAACAATAAAATCTAATGTGTTAATATGACCCCATCTAGATGTTTATTAATCAAACAGTAGAAGTCAAACAGTCTTTCTAGTTGCACACAGTCTGCAGCGTGTCTGTCATCTGAAAGGCATCTGATTTCTAACTCTAAATTCAGCTATGTGAATTTGATGCTACATCTTAGTCCAATATGTGTTCCTAAGATGAAATTGTTAGACTTTTATAAGTTAGGTTTTACTGTATGCCCTTAGGGCATATAATAAACTAATTTATGAAAGTTTTTATGGAAAAATTAAAAAAATAACTCACTTTTTTTTTTTTATAATTTTTTCAATTTTTTGTAAAAAGTTTCCTAAAATTGATAATTAATGTTTGCCCTTAGGGCATATATTAACCGGACTCTTGTAACTGCAATGTTAGCTCAAGTATATTGTGGTGTGTGTTAAGCATGTGATCCAAGAGGACAAGAAATTTGAACACATTGACCTTTTATAGAGTACAAGAAATTTGAACACATTGACTTGATGGTTGCTGACAATAATATTTCAACTGGTGAACAATCTCTGACTCCATGTTTTCCATCTAAAAGTAGTCCAAATTGCTGCTTGTTAGATTTAGAAATTTAAGCTGCTACATATTTGTTATGTTCAATTGTACAGCTATTAATGAACGTAAGTAGGGTATTTATAATATACTTGGGCTAACCTTGCAAGAAAGATTTTAGCATGCCATCACTGAGCTTTAACTCAAATGAAACCTCCTTGTTCTTATAGAGCCTAAACAACACCTTATACTGTGGAAACCAATTTGCTTTACATATTGTTGCTACTCCAATTTTTCACGAGCACGAAAAGCACATTGAGTTTATTAGCTATATACCACAACTGCCACCCAACTTGCAGATGTTTTTACAAAGCTACTTTACATGCATTGATTTCCAGTTCCTTCACTTTCCATCTTCAGGGGAGTACTATAGAAATTAGCTTCAGTACAAATGTACAAGAGAAAGACTCCTCCATCCTTCTCAAGTTATTATTTCGGAATAGTTTCATCTTTTTCACGTCTTTACCTCATCCTTTTTGTTATTTATTTTTTAATTTTATTTCCTTTATCTTATTATTGATATATTTTTATTCATTTCTACTGCATCATGTAAACATACCAATCCAATACGAATATATAAATAAAAACCATCAATGAATAATACTTTAACTCTTTTTCACACATTCAAATTTTATCAAGAGCTATTATTGTGAGTTCTAGTTTGTTTAAGTGATAAATTTTTTGTCTTTGCTTTAAAGATTTGAGTTCAAAGTCCGCTTATACCAAAAACGAAACATCCCTCGGTGACAAAGAGTAATCATTATGAACATAGGCGGAGGGAGGGGGGCTAGGGCCATGGACCCCGTAGATTTTCCAAAAATGCCCCATCCCCCTTTATTTAACGATAAATTTTTTAAATATTGATTAAATTTTAGGTGATGGCTCCCTTTCATTAAAAGAAGAAGAAGAAGTATAAATGCTCTTTAATTTATTATTGTCTCTTATTTTCCTTTTAATATTTAATTTTTTGTCATATATAAGTCATTAATTTAGGAGAATAAAGTATAAGTTAATAAAAATATATAAGTAAATTTGTTTAACAAAATATTTTTGTTGTTTTTCATAAATAGTCACACACACACACACATATATATATAGAGAGAGAGAGAGCTATTAGAATACAATGATACATTTTTGGCTTAGCTCTCCTTGAGAAAGTTTTTTGGCTCCACCACTGATTATGAAAAGGGAAGGATAGAAAATAAGAGAGGGAGAGAGCTATAAGAATACAATGATACATTTTTGGCTTAGCCCCCCTTGAGAAAGTTTTCTTGCTCGACCACTGATTATGAAAAGGGGAGGATAGAAAATAAGGGAGAAAAAATTGATTTTATGGGGCCCAGGTACTTTCTCCCCTGACCCACCAAAATTCTATCTCTCCAATTTGGAGAGAAATAGAGGGAGAAGAATAGTTGCAATCAATGACTGAACTACCCCTCCTCCTCTTACGTGGACTTGTGGCTTTTTCACTTTTTTTTTTTTTTTTTTTTTTTGGGCTTTCCTGCGTGGACTGGACCTGGTTGCTTTTCCACTTCTTCTTTCTAGATTTTTGGTCGTGATACATATTTTGTTTTGTTCTTTTTTTTATTTTGGTTTAACTATACGGTGAATTAAAAAAAAAAAAAATTGGCATAGTTTTTAGTTTTTAATAAATTTGGGTGATTGGTCTTATTTATTTTTTGGTTGTTTGACACTTTTTTTGTTTTAATTGGACATCATTTTTTAACAAGAACATGTGATTAACTTTATACAAACTCATTTTTTCAATCCCTCTCCTTTTCCACCTGACCAAACACAAATGAGAGAGACTAAAATCTTTTTATCTTCCCACTTTTCTACCCCTCCAATCAAACGGACCCTATAAGTTGAAATTCTATCACATCTAAAAAATTGATATTTAAAAATAAAAATAAAAATAGAAAACCTATCACATGTGCGTTAGTGCCTAGTATATCTTAAGAATGATGCTTGTAATTTGTAAACCACAAAAGCACATTCTTCTCAAAAAAAAAAAAAAAAAAAAAAAACCAAAAGCAGATGATTAGATGCTTTTATCAACTCAACGATGGGTATGAAATTTGTTTTTAGCCCAAATTATAGTTATGAACTTATTAATCAAATATTTATCTATAAGGAATGTCAAATTTATAATTGAAATATTTGTTTGCCAATTAAATTTTATGTGCAAATATCCATTAATTAATTAATTAATTATTCAGCTCTCAATGATAAACATTTAATTTTTTGTTTTACAATATAACAATTCATTTTATATAATTTTTTTACTAGCTCTTAATATAATATTGTAACCCATAAATATCATAAAATTCAGCCCATCATTAGTGACATATATTCCTTATCCTTGTTAGTTAGCTTCTCCTTTTTATGGCCCAAGATTGGGCCCACATTAACTCATTTTCTGCTACCTTCTGAAAATCAATCAATTATTTCTCTAATATATCCCCCCCATCAAAACCAATAGCCCATGGGCCCATTAGAACATGCCCTGGATTACTTGGATTGGCCCACTAGCACATATACTCCATTTCTTGCATCGTGATCTGACGCTACGCGGTTCAAATACATATAAAAACTCAAACATCATTCCCAAAGTTGATTTTCTTGGAGAATTTCAAATGCCCTAAACTCACTTCATACCCATGCGATGATTGTGGAGTGTGGCCAAAGCATTGAGCAATGTACGCAATACATTATGAATTCACCTGGTTGTTTCTTGTTCAAAGATTGAAAACATCAAACTGTTGTATGTTTTCGATTAATTCTCTCTCGGTTTGTCCCTACCCAATCATGTCTGTGTCTTCTAGTTGCACACAGTTTTAAAAAGCATGTCCTGTCATCCGAAAGGCATCTAATTTCTAACTCTAAATTCATTATGTGAATTTGATGCAACTAGCTAGTTAAGCAAATTGTGTTAGACCTTTATAAGTTTTGTACACATTGACCTTGATGGTTCGACAATAATATTTCAACCGGTGAACAATCTCTCGACTTTGCATGTTTTCCATCTAAAAGTAGTCAAAAACTACTACTTGTTAGATTGAAAGCTTCAGTTTTGCATCATTTTTGTGCTCAATTGTACAGACAAATAATGAACGTAAGTGGGTTATATACGATATACTTGGGCCTCTTGGACCACATCTTTAACACACACCCACAATATACTTGGGCTAACCTTACAAGAGCATACAATATACTTGGACCTTTTGGACCATATCTTTAACACACACCCACAATATCTTTAACAATGTTTTAACCTTACATGTGTTTCATTTGAGGATTGGCACCTAGATGTTACTATCCTTGGATTGACAAAGTGCAACTTATGGAGTTCCATCATTGAGCTCTATAACTCAAGTGAAACCTCCGTGTTCTTACAGAGCTTAAACAACACCTCGGACCGTGGAAGACCAAGTTTATTTACATATTGTTGCTACTCCAATTTTTTACGAGCACGAAAAGCACATTGAGTTTATTTTCCATATACCACAACCGCCACCCAACTTGCAGATGTTTTACAAAGTTGCTTTACTTGCATTGATCTTCAGGGGAGTACTATAGAAATTAGCTTGAGTACAAGAGAAAGACTCCATCCTTATCAAATTTTTTTTTTTAGAGTTGTTTCATCTTTATCACATCTTTACCTCATCTTATTTGTTTTTGTTTTTAATTTAATTTCTTTAATTTATTTTTTTATTTTTGATGTATTTTTACTCATTCCTACTGTATTACATGTAAACATACCAATCAAATATGTATATATAAATAAATAAAAACCATCAATAAAAAATACTTGACTCTTTTCCACACAGTCAAATTTTATCAAGAGTTATTATTGTGAGTTCTAGTTAGTTTAAGTGATAAATTTTATGTCTTCGATTTACTGATTTGGGTTCAAAAACCGCTTACACAAAAAACAAAACAGCCCTTAGTGACAAAGAGTAGTCATTATTGAAAAAGGGGATAGAAAATAAGGAAGAAAAAATTGATTTTATGGGTATTTGGTTGGAGAGAAAGGGATGATGGAAAATTGGCGGAATCTAGGTATTTTCCCCCTTGACCCACCAAAATTCTATCTAAAATAGAGGGAAGAAGAATAGTTATAGTCAATGACTGAACTACCTCTCCTCCTCTCATGTGGACTTGTTGCTTTATCACTTTTTTTTTTCTTTCCTGGGCATGGTTGCTATTTCACCACTTTTTTTTTTTTTTTTTTTTTTTTTTTTTTTTTTTGGGCATGATACATTTTTTCTTTTGTTTAACTATACGTGAATTTTTTTTTTCTAGGCATAGTTTTTAATAAATTTGGGTGATTTGAGTTTTTTATATATTTTATTTTTTTGACACTTTTTTGTTTTAATTGGGCATTATTTTTTAACAAGAGCATATGGATAAGTTTTTACAAACTCATTTTTTTCATCCCTTCATTTTTTTACCTCCAGCCAAACACAAATGAGAGAAACTAAAATATTTTCTATCATCCCATTTTTCTATCCCCTCCCCATTTTCTATCATCCTACTTTTTCACCTCTCCAAACAAATGGACCATATAAGTTGAAATTCTATCTCATCAAAAAAATTGATATTAAAAAAAAGAAAGAACAGGTACCAAAACATGTGCATTAGTGCCTAGTATATCTTAAGAAAAATGCTTGTAAACCACAAAAGCACATTCTTCTCAAAAGCAAAAACAAAACCAAAAGCAGATGGTTAGATGCTTATATCAACTCAGCACCGGGTATGAATTTCTTTTTTAGCCCAAACCATAGTTATGAACTTATTAATCAAATATTTATCTATAAGGAATGTCAAATTTATTTGCCAATTAAATTATTATGCGCAAATGTCCATTAATTAATTAATTAATTATTCAGCTCTCAATGATAAACATTTTATTTTTGGTTTTTCAATTTAACAATTCATTTTATATAATTTTTTTACCAGCTCTTAATATAATATATTGTAATCCATAAATACTATAAAACCCAACCCATTATTAGTGACATATTCCTTATCCTTGTTAGTTAGCTTCTCCTTTTTACGGCCCAAGATTGGGCCCACATTAAGTCATTTTCTGCAACCTTTTGAAAATCAATCAGCCATTTCTCTAATATATCCAGCCCATCAAAATCAATCTAGTTATCTTTTATTTACTCCTTTTGATCTTAGTTTTCATTCTAAACACCATTTGAAGGCCATGAATTCATTTTATTATCCATTATTGCTCTTAAGTTTCTATATGATTGAAAAATAAATTCTTAAAAATATATAAAGATATAAATAAAATATATTTAATAAGTAATTATTACATGTATTACTGATGTATCGTACCATAGAATTTTTTTAAAAATGTTTGTGTCCCCGTATTCTTACCAATACCCTTATCCGTACCTGTGCATCTTATGCATAATGTTAAGCAAGTTTTTGGACTTGCATTCTAGAACATTTGATTATCTCTTTTCTCCTTCCAGAATTCTATAATTAATTTCTTTACCAATTCATTTTAAAGCATACTCAATGTTACATCCGTAGTTGAAATATTTTTAAATGAGAACTTTAAACATTGAAGTTAAATTTGTGTTACTTCAGAAATTAATGATCAACTATTAGTCTAACCATAAAAACCCAGCCCATCAATGACATATTCCCTATTCTTATTAGTTAGCTTCTCATTTTTATGGCCCAAGATTGGGCCCACATTAGCTCATTTTCTGCAACCTTCTAAAATCAATTAACCATTTCTCTAATATATCCAGTCCATCAAAACCAATAGCACATGGGCCTATTACCACATGCATTGGATTACTTGGATTGGCCCATTAGCACAAGTACTCCATTTCTTCGTAAAATCAATTGCAGGAGAATAAAATACTGTTAAGCAAAGATCTTAAGAAAAGAGATGGAACAAAGACAGAGAAGATTCATGGTATTGAAAAGCTAGACGATGCTAACAAAGCAGAAGGGAAGGAATCTGATAAATGTACCTTGATTTTAACTGAAGGAGATTCAGCTAAGGCTCTTGCAGTGAGTTGTTGTGTCATCATTCAGAGTATTTTAGCATTAAAGTTAGCTCTATTGGGTTTCACTTTGTATGATTTTTGACGCTATTCATTCTAATACAGTTGGCTGGGCTTGCTGCCGTGTGTCGAGATTACTATGTTGTGTTCCCATTGAGAGGTAAATTGCTCAATGTGAGGGAAGCCACTGCTAAACAGCTCACTGAGAATAAAGAAATTGGGTACATGAAGCAGATTCTTGGAGTTCAGCAGCATAAAGAATTCACCAATGTAAAATCTTTGAGATATGGTCATTTGATGATAATGACTGATCAGGTGCGACGCCTTAAGTTTCTCTTATTGTTTTGTTCTTGTTTTATGCTTACAGTTCTCTCTACAAGGCGCATGGACAGCCTTCAACAAATATAAAATTTTAACTATAATTCTTGTACAGGATCATGATGGTTCCCACATCAAAGGGCTGTGATCAATTTTATTCATTCTTATTGGCCATCACTGTTAAAGTTTCCATCTTTCTTAATTGAGTTTATCACTCCTATTGTGAAGGTTGGTGTTTTCAGTTAAATAGTTCAAATATTAGCACAACTTAAATATAAGTGGAATATTTCTTGAGTGAAAACGATCATTTATCATCTTTGCAGGCAACTCACAAAAATGGGACACAATTATCATTTTATACCATGCCTGAGTACGAGTCATGGAAGCACAATTTGACGGGCAATGCAAGTGGGTGGTCTATCAAGTACTATAAGGTTTGCATTATTAAATTTGTTACATGTGAACCAATCACAGAACCTTTTATTCTATTATCTGTTTTCTGTGTTTTGCATATTGATTTGTTTGTGTCTTTTTAGGGGTTGGGAACAGGCACATCAAAGTAAGGAAGAGAGTACTTTGCAAATCTTGAGAAACACAGCAAGGATTTTATTTGGAAAGATGAACAGGATGGGGAGGCCATTGAGCTGGCATTCAGAAAGAAGAAGATAGAAGAGAGGAAGAGTTGGCTTAGGCAGTTTGAGGTCAAAGTTTTGCCATGTTTTCTTCTTGTGTTTTTTAGAGAAAGAGAATGAATATATATCTAACATACCACCTTCTGAATGTGCAGCCTGGTACTCACCTTGATCAGATGGGCAAGCTTATAAAATACAGTGACTTTGATGAATCAGTCTTGAGTATTCGACGCCATTGATGAAGGCTCGAGCTCTGATACCATGGAAGAAAGTAAAGACGAAGGAAGGAGAAAAGTGTGAACACAGAGAGAGAAATTGAGAGACAAAAGATGAAGAACTTTCTCTAATTGATACAATGAATGAATCTGTACAGAATTAGAGCTTTATACAATTACATCTAAGCTAGGAACCTAAACCCCCAAAACAGAGCATAACTAATTATACCAAATTATAAGGGAAGCAGTTACTACACGTGCAAAGATTAGTTATAACACGTGTGAAACAACCGAATAAAATTAACACCTAAACTACTTGTAGTTTAGCTACTGATCTAATCCTCTTGCAGCTTCAGCTATCATTGTGAATAAGTCTATTCCCTCCTTTTTCAAATGGAAACAGCAATAATGATAGAAAACTGAAAAAGTTTATTACTACTAAGCATTATTGATAACTTTATTGCATATAGAAAACTGAAAAAGTTTATTACTACTACTTGCACAGGTTGCGAAAGTAGGCTGCCGGGTCTCTCTTAAAATCATCTCTGAATATGCGATGATTTCTACCCGGTGCTTTCATGGTCTTCCTGTTGGTGGTACATGCTGATGAGCCAGATAAGAGACCACATATTGCAACTGCTGCACCAAACACTGCAACAGCACACTTGGCTATTGTAGCCGCTTTATGTTCTGAGTCTGACATTACGTATGCTAGTTTTTTTTCACGGTTCTGTGTGCTTTGGATGCGACCCTTTAAGTCCCAAATGTTCCTGTTTTTGTTAATCTAATTCTCTGCTCTTTAAAACATACAATAACAGAAGGCTTTATATATATAGCGCGGTCTAGGAACTTAGAAAGTCATTTTGTAGTTAATGCAAAACTTCTACGTGCATTTTCCAAGACTTATTCATTGTAACGAGGATGAGAGCATGTGAAAAAGTGGATTAGATCAGAGAGTAAAATCTTATATTGTTTTCAATGGCAGATCTTCAGAGGTCTATTCCCTCCTTGGTTGATGGCCTGAAGCCTGGCCAAAGGAAAATTCTTTTCTGCTCTTTCAAGAGGAACTTTGTCAAGGAAGCAAAAGTTGCCCAGTTTTCTGGTTAAGTATCTGAGCATTCAGCTTATCATCATGGTGAGCAGAGTCTTGCGAGTACCATCATCGGAATGGCACAAGACTATGTGGGCTCCAACAACATTAACCTGCTTCAACCAAATGGCCCATTTGGCACTCGTAATTATGTGAGATGAACATGCCTCATGTGTCACTCTTTAAAGCTGAATCTAGTTCAGTATGCGTTTTTAGTTCTAATCTAATTATCACATTTTGAATTCACAAATGATCTGTTCTATTTCAGGGAGGAAAAGATCATGCAAGTGCTAGGTATTTCTATACGCGACTTTCTTCAATCACGTGGTTTCTGTTCCATAAGGATGATGATGACCTTCTTGACTACTTGAATGAAGATGGGCAATCAATTGAACCAACTTGGTATCTTTTTCCCCATTCTTCTACCTATTTGGTAGAAGGGATTTTAGCATTTTGTATGAAGAACTCCTATATATAAATAAGGCTTATACAATTTTTTTGGTTATTTTACGTACATGCCAATTATACCAACGGTTCTTGTCAATGGTAGTGAAGGAATTGGGACTGGTTGGAGCTCTTACTTTCCTAATTACAACCCAAGAGACATAATAGCAAATATTAGGCGCTTGATGAATGGTGATGCTATGGAGCCTATGGATCCATGGTATAAATGGTTTAATGGAACTGTTGAGAAAACTGCTGCAAAGGAAGGAGGGAATAGCTACACTATTTGTGGAATTATAGAGGAAGTCAATGAGACAACACTAAGGATAACAGAGCTACCAATCCGTAATGGACACAAGATTACAAGGAATTCCTGGAATCTATTTCTTCTAGTAATAAAGAATGCAAAGATCCCTTCATTGAGGTAAATTTGCTCAAGTCCCTGAGAATTATGTTATCCACCACAATGTGAATTAGATTATACCCAATTTCTCATGAAAAATAATGCTGGCTGCAGGATTTTGATATGAATTGTGATGACGTAACAGTAGAATTTGACGTCTTCTTGATCCCTGAGAACTCGATTAGGGTCATTCAAGAGGGCTTGCTGAAGAAATTTAAACTAACCACTACAATTAGCACAACTAACATGCACCTATTTGACCCAAGAGGCGTGATTAAGAAGTATGACAACCCGGAGCAAAGTATGTGAGAGAAAGAAACTAGACAAGCACCCAAGAACCCACGGAAGAATAATAATAATAATAATAAGGCAAATAATGCAGAATCTGTTGCAGAAGCTGTCTCATCGTCTATGGCTGAAATGGAAATTGGTAAGTGTCAAACAATTTTATGTTTATTATATGTATTAGTTTTTGTTTGATTTTTGGTTTACATCTGCTTGATTTACCAGAGAAAGCTCCTGAGGCAGCAAAACCCAAAGGCAGAGAAGGCTCTAGGAAAGCTCCTGCTAAGGTCTGTTTCTGTTCTTATGTTCTCTTTCCTTGTAAAGGATTTCTCTAAAACTCACGTTGATATTACTTTTTCTTTTCAGCCGAAAAAGCAAAATTTAGTCTTGAATGATAATGATGATGTTGACGACGACAATGTACTTGAGCTTAAAGAACGACTTGCTGCCTATAACCTCGACTCATCTCCTGATCAGTCAGCCGGTAAGTGCTATATTATTTTCTTTCATTAGACTATTTATTATGATCTTTACACAACTCAGCTGAAATGATATGGGGATATTGTTTGCAAACCAGATAATATATGATCTTGTGTAAGAAATTGTGTTTCTATTATTCTTCTTCATAAAATCAATTATCAGAGAAGAAAATACTGTAATGTACATAGATAAAAATTTTCCATGTTACAAGCACCAACTAAGATTTCCACTTGAGATTCAGCAGAACTAATAATTAGTTTCTTGTGAATTTTTCCATGATCTTTTACTGTGATCAATAGGAATGTGTTGGAGTGTTTTTTCTGTAAGTATTTGTGAGGTACATTTCTCTTTGTTTTTATGCCCGACAGCCATGGAGACTGAAGTGCCCAAAGTACCGGCCAAGAAGAAAGAACCTAGCAAAAGGGCTGCTGCTGCACAGAAGAAGAAGCCCTCGGTTTCAGAGATATCTGATGATGATGATGATATTAATGAAATTGATGATGATGATGAAGATAGTGAGATAGAAGTTGTGGCTGTTCCAGAAGCCAGGAAAAAGGGCGGGAGAAAACCGCTGCAAATGCTCAGAATTTAAGGCCCCTGCAGCGGCAAAGAAGAGAGGTGCAGCCAATAAGCAGCAGCCTCAGACATTGGGCCAGAAGCTTTTAACTGACATGTTAAAGCCTCCTGAGAATTCTGGGATTTCACCAGAGAAGAAAGTGAGAAAGATGAGGGAATCTCCATTCAACAAGAAAAGTGGTTCTGTGTTGGGAAGGGTTGGTAAGGTAAATGAAGTGATTGAAAATGAAGAAAATTCGGGTTCTGCTTCTACTTCTGCCAGTACTGAAGAAACTATTGAAGTCGCACCAGCAAGAGCAAGACCTCAAAGGGTGAACCGTGCGTAGACAAGGTATGTGTTGAGTGACTCTGAAAGTGAACATGCCACTGAGGATTCTGAATTTGATGAAGTGACTGATGAAAGTGAAGATGAATAGAGTAGTAGTTCTGTTGAGAATGTGACTGATGGAATTCTTGAAATGGGGATCTATGCTTTGTAGCAGTTTTAATGATGTTTTGAACCCTCTGGTCACATTTTTCCTACATGTTTATGGCCTTGTTGTTGCTATAGTTGTTGGAATGGATGGATTTAAAAAACAATAATAATTTACAAAAGGAAAAAACCAGAAATAGTGGGAAAGAGCCTTAGTTAGCTAGCTCACAGTATAATTCTCTCACTACTATACCCCTGAAAAGTGGAATTTCGAAAATGAGGATGAGGAGGAGGTGATGACTTTATGTATTAGAGAGATAGAATGTGTGGAATTTTGAAAAATGAAGAATAAAGTAAGGGGGTGGTAGTTAATGTTATCTCATTATTAATTTTATAGCTGATGTGATATCATTGTTTTCAAGTTTTAGTTAGTGAATTAATGACATAGTATAATTTGAACTATTTATTTTAAAATGAAATGTTTATATTAAAAGGTTTCTCAAAAAAGGGAAAAAAAAAAAGAACTCTGCATGGAATCCTATACATGTGACACTGAGTGGGTTCAAACCATCATCCCTTTGAATCTAAACATGGGGATCCATGTTTATGGCCTTGTTGCTATAGTCGTTGGGATGGATGGATTTAAAAAACACTAAAAATTTACCAAAAAAAAAAAAAAAAACAGAAATAATGGGAAAGAGCCTTTGGTTAGCTGGCTCACTGTGTTATTCTCTCAATGCCATACGCATGACAAGTGGAATTTCGGAAATGTGGATGAGGAGGAGGTGATGATGACTTTACTTATTAGAGAGATAGAATGTGTGGAATTTTGAATAATCAAGAATAAAGTGAGGTGATTCTCATAAAAAAAAAAAGTGACATGGTGGTAGTTAATGTTATCTCATTAATTTTGAGAATATTAATGAATTAACAAGTAATTAATTTGTCACTATTAAATCTGATAAAATATCTCCAATGGAGCTAACGGTGTAAAAAAAATTATGATTAATTTTTTATAAATATTATTTATAAAAAACAGATTTGGAAATTGGGAGATAACATTCTTGCTCAAATTGAGTTGCTTTGGTAACAATTAAAACAAAGTCTAGTAAAAAAATAAAAACAAATTTTAGTGACATAAAATCAAGAATACAAAAATAAATGTAAGATTAAATTAATAAAAATGACTAAATAGTCTTTTAATTCACTCAAGCAATAGATTCATATTTTTAATTATAATAAGGGTACATTACACCAACTTTCATTGAGGTTTTACAAATTCATACTCCAAAATGTTTCATGAAATAGCACTCTTCCTCTAAGGTTCATATAAATGTTATAGTTAATTGCGTTTTCAAGATTCTTACCCAAATTTTGGACAAAATGATACTTGTCTTAATTTGTTGAGGTTTGTGGATGAATAACACTTCCTTGAGATATGTATAAATTAATAGAAATCTTTTTTTTAAATGAAATATTTTAGTAGTGAAAATTTAACTATTGATTTTTTAAAAATTGGACGTACTATGGAACCTAAAGGGAGATTGTTATAATTTACCCTTAAAACTATCTTTGTTTACTCTATTTCTAAATGACATGCAATATACTTGATTTTTTTTTTTTTTTTTTTGAGAAGAAATAATAAACTTGAAGTTGATTCCTTCAAATATTATAGCACATAATAATTATAATACAAGGGCCATAAGATACTTTCTTACAAAATGTTTCAAAATTATGTGGGGTACGGCTAGTCCTTAGAATTACTACACGAACCATAATGGTGAAGAGTGAAATGCAATTTGTCATGTTAAAGCGATTTAGATAAAAATATAAACCTATGAAATAAAAAAAAAGCTTACATAAAATAAAAAATCTTAGGCTCTATTAGATACTTGATAATTACAAAGTTCTAAGCCTTGTAATTAGATTCTTGAGAATTTATAGGTTGCTTCTGCTCTGCATGAGTTTGGAGTATGTTTTTATTTAAAGGAACACAAAGGTTTGATTATCGGGAAGGAATCAACTTTTTCTTTAATTTAATTATTTGTAGTGAGATTGTAACATAAGGTGACTTAGCAAATGAGCAATCGATTGAGAGAGAAAAGAATCAGACATAACAAGCTGGCACTTTGTGAATGTGAAGGAGACCATTTCTTGTTTGCAGAGAAAAGAATCAAACATACATAAAATGATTGCAGGCCGACACTTGTGAACAAGAAGGGGAATATTTTGTTTGTCATCGTTCATAAGCAAAGAATACGTGTGTTATTATCAATGTCATGCAAGCACGCAAAAGCAAAGCAATTAGTACATATATTGGTTGCCATGTCTAGTTCATCCCCCTCACAAAAATTGTTTTCATCTTACTCTCTTCACAAAGATAGCATTCATTCAATTCCCAGTAAGAGATGGCGGAAGGAGTTATTTTCAGCGTTGCTAAGGGAATCATTGAGAAAGCGGGCGACCTTTTAGCCCAAGAGTTTTTACTACTCTGGAATCTCAAAGACGAGATTGAAAAGCTCAGCGACACAGTTTTGACAATCAGTGCTGTGATTCAGGATGCAGAGGAGAAGCAGCAGCACAACAATCAAATCAGAGTGTGGCTGAAAAGGCTGAAGGATGCCATTTATGATGCAGACAACTTGCTGGATGACATCTCCACTGAAGCTTTACGACAGGAAGTGATGACACAGAATAAGAAGGCAAAAGAGGTATGCGTATTTTTTTCCAAATCGAACCAGCATGCATATGGTATTAAAATGGGTATTAAGGTTAAGGCAATGAGGGAGGGGCTAGATGCCATAAAAAATGATAAGGGGTTCCACTTAGATGAACGTCCTGTAGAGACACAAGTGAGGGGTTATAGGGTGAGAGAAACTCATTCTTTTGTACGTACTGAAGATGTCATTGGGAGAGAGAACGATAAGGAAAAGATTATGAAAATTCTTTTGGATCCTGATGTTGTAGAGAGTGTTTTGATCCTTCCAATAGTTGGACTTGGAGGACTAGGGAAGACCACATTAGCTCAACTTGTATTCAATGATGAAGAAATCCAAACATGTTTTAAACAAAAGTTTTGGGTGTGTGTCTCTGATGACTTTGATGTAAAAATGATTGTTGAAAAAATCCTACAGTCCGCAAAAAATGAGAAACTAAAAAAAAATCTTGAAATGGACCTGTTAATTAAGATTCTTAAGGAAGAAATTGATGGAAAGAAATACCTACTTGTGTTGGATGATGTATGGAATGAGAATCATCAGAAATGGCTTGAACTAAAAACTCTTTTAATGGGTGGGGCAATAGGTAGTAGAATATTAGTGACTACACGCAGTAATAAAGTGGCAAAGATTACAAAAACTGTTCAACCATACATGTTAGAGGGTTTAGATAAAGAAAAGTCTTGGTCTTTATTTAAACAGATGGCATTTGAAAATGGACAAGAGCCAGAGAAATCAATCTTTAAAGTATTTGGAAGGAAATACTTGAAAGATGTAAAGGAGTCCCCCTGGCTATAAGGACTATAGGAAGCTTATTATACTTTAAAAAGACGGAAAAAGAGTGGTTATTTTTTAAGGATAGTGAGCTTTCAAAAGTACCTCAAGAAGACAATGACATCCTACCAACACTTAAGTTGAGTTATAATTATCTTCCATCACATTTGAAACAATGCTTTGCTTATTGTTGTTTATTTCCAAAGGATTACAAAATTCATAAACCAACATTAATTCAAATGTGGATGGCACAAGGTTTCATTAGGCCTTTAAATCAAAATCAATGCCTAGAAGATGTTGGTCATGAGTATATTATGGATTTACATTGGAGATCATTTTTTCAGGAAGTTGAAAAGGATGAGGGGGGCAATATTTTACAATTCAAAATGCATGATCTTATGCATGATATTGCAAAATTAGTTGCGGGATCTTATAGCACCACTTGTAATTCAAAAGAAGAAATCATTGATGAAAAAACTCTTCATGTGTCATTTGTTGGTCAGTCACGGTCACAAATTCCGGTCTCATTGTTTAGAGCAAGTAAGATAAGAACGTTTCTTTTGCCAAGTGAATCACATGATTTGTATACAAGCTTGGATAATTCAACTTGTAATGTAATTATTTCAAGTTTTGAGTTCATACGCTTGTTGGATCTACATGATATGGGTATTAGAACAATTCCAGATTCTATTGGGAAGTTGAGGCATTTAAGGTATCTTGATTTATCTTATAATTCCATTGAGATGCTTCCTAATTCCATCACAAGATTGCTTAATTTGCAAACACTAAGACTCTTTGGATGTCTTATTAAAGAATTGCCTAAAGATATTAATAAATTAGTCAATCTCAGGTGTCTCGATCTATCTTATAATTCCATCGAGATGCTTCCTAATTCCATCACAGGATTGCTTAATTTGCACACATTGAGACTCTTTGGATGTCATATTAAAGAATTGCGTAAAGATATAGATAAATTAGTCAATCTCAGGTACCTTGAGATGGATTTATATTGGCCGGGGCAGTTGACTGAGATAAGTAAGAATAGTTGTTTAGCTTCTTTCAGGCGCAACGTTGAATTGAAGGCATTCTACAAGCTAAATAAGTTCAGTGGATCGCTACGTATTTGGGGACTGAGACACGGGAAAGATACAGCATTAGAATCTAAGGATTTAAATATGAAAGAGAAAAAAAATCTTCAGGACTTGACGTTATCGTGGATAGAAGAAGACGTCGATGAGTCCAACGTTGGGTATGATGAAATGTCACTTGAAGCCTTGCACCCACATTCCCCAGGTTCAAATCTTCAACAATTGAGTTTAATTAGATACGGGGGAGTGAAATTTCCAAGTGGGATTTCAACGCTTTCAACGCTTGTAAAATTTTCCTTAAACAACTGTAGTAAATGCCAATATCTGCCCCCGTTAGATCAATTTCAATCTCTCAAAAGTCTCACTCTTACATCGATGAATAATTTAGATTACATATCAGAGAGAGATCACAGGGAGTTCTCTGGTTCTTCATTCCTCCCATCTCTACAGCAACTTCAAATTAAATATTGCCTTAATCTAAAAGGATGGTGGCAACAACGGACGGATTCTGATGAGGAGTTCCATAATCATTCACTCTCTTCATTATTTCCTCGTCTTTCCAACTTAGAAATTTGGGGATGCCTTCAGTTGAAATCCATGCCTCTATTTCCATACCTTGAAAAACTAGATCTGCGTAAATGTAGTTTGAAGCCGTTGGAGCAAACAATGAGGATGGAGAACCTAAAATCAATAGCAGCAACATCAACCTCTTCTTCTTCTACACCTGGCACGTCCTCATTCATCCCTCTCTCCAAATTAAAGAATTTGTTTATTGGGAATATGGAACAAACTCTGCCCAAGGTGTTGATGTGCAACCTCATTTCTCTCCAAGATTTAACGATAAAAAGTTGTTGTGGTACTCTCCCTCTTTCTCGGCATCTTACTGCCCTTCAGAATTTGACAGTTCGTGGTTCTGAAGAGGTTGATTTAAGAAACAATGGAGATGAGATGGAATGGCATGGCCTTCAGAGCCTTCGCTACCTACAGTTCTGGGACCTTCCAAATTTGGCCACTCTACCGGTGGGGATTCAACATCTCACCTCTTTGCAAAGAATTCAGATTGTCGGTTGTCCGAGGTTGTCGGCTATACCGGAGTGGATCTGTAAACTTACCTCTTTGGAGACACTGGATATTTGGGGATGTCCCATCTTATCGAAAAGATGCGAAAGGGAAGCGGGTGAAGATTGGAGTAAGATTGCGCACATCCCACTCTTTCGTATATACTGGTAGCTATCTAAGTCACTCTTTTATCCCAGTTCTTAGATAGAACATCAAAAATCCAGTTTCTTCTTCTTCTTCACTAAATTTTCTGGTAATTAAATTTCAGATTTTGAACCTACTCTTACGATTTGGGTGCTGCAATTGCTCAACAAGTCAACAAACTCACTGGTAGTATCTCTTTTCTTTTTTCCTCTTTTAGATGCTCGTAGGATTTTCACTGTTTAATTTATAACTTCCCATTAGAAAAAAGAATATGTGAATTTTTCCAAATCTATTTCTTCATTCTAGCAAATTACATCATTGTATATGGAACCGAGATGATGAGTTGATTTGTTTTATATATGCTTCATTTCTCTGTGTAAACAGAGTAAAATTGTGCACACGGTGATGTTGGAGTAATATTATGGGAAGAATAAAATCTGGCAGCCATTCTGCAGGAACTAGCTTGTTGTGCAGGTATTTAGTTGATTCAATTTCTTGTTATATATGAACTTCCAACTTGCTGTTATATCTACTGAACGCCTTCTTTTTTAAAGTAGTAAGTAAGCAAATTACTACTTTCCTTACCTAGTCTCATTTTAATTTATTTCTCAAACTTAGGTCTGATTGGTTTTCTTGAATGAAAGACCATAGCTTGGTGTTACAACTCAGAGTACTCCCCAATTTCATGAATAGCTTAAACTCACGGTGAATGACTCTTGGACTTCTCAACCAGCAAGTCTTCCTTGAACAAGGATTACTTGGTGAGTTCCTTTACTTCATAAACAAGTGGTTGCCTTCATCTTTGTCTGCTTAGCATATCCTGAAGTTATAATCTAGAGTTAGACAATTAGAAATATGACACCTGTGAAATAACACATGAATCTGGCACCTTCTATACTTGAGCACAGGAATTTACTACTTGTCAAAAGGCTTTTAAATTGAATACTAAACAACAATAGCTATCTAACAGAAGAGAAGAAATGATTATATTTCCAGCTATGGTAAAACGCAGTCTTGACACTGAATAGTCCTTCACATTTTGTGTTTTCAATAAAAATTTTTCGATTTGTTCACATTTCTTGTAGGAGTCCTATTATTCAGTCAAGTAACTTAGCAAATGTGTCTAAAGCTTCATTCTATTTATATATATAAACGATTTTCTGGAATTGGCTTACAAGGTGAAGGCAAGGCCTTGTCTCAATCCACCTGCATGAGGAAGATCATTTCCTCTCTGTTTAGTTCTCTTGAATGATGGCGACCTCTTTCTCTCTCTCAACCTTTGATTGTGGAGATATGTTTTTTGGGTTGATTTCATTTTCTTTATTTTTTAGGTGGGTATGGAGCCATTCGGAAGTGGATTGGCAGGGTATGGGAGAGGTGGATTGGCAGTTGATATTCGTGCCCTAACCAGTGAAATTTACCCTTAGATTTGTAGATACTGGTAATTGTCCCATCTTACCACAAAGATCCAAGAGGAAGTACCTGAGGATTGCTCTAAGATTTTTTACGTCCTAAAGTTGGAAGGGGGTCCATTTCAGTTGTTAGAAAACTTAGGTATGCATATCACTGTTTTCTCCCTGTTCTTGATAGGAATTAGAATCCAAAATTTTTCATTATTCTCTCAAAGAAATAGAGCTTAATGAAAACTTTTTGGTTTCTACAAGTCAACAATTCAATGGTATTAGCATTTTCGTCCTCTATATCATTTCAGAATATATTAGGAAACAAAATATGTGAATTTTTCTATATCTATTTCTTATTTCAAACAATTTATACCATGGTATCTCAAACAGAGTTGATTAGGTGATGAATCTGGATGCCTTGATTTCCGGCTGTGTAGATAGGGTGAAAATTGACACTTGGTGATATCAGGGTAATGTTTGTGGGGAAGATTAAATCTGGTGCATATATCTACAACTTGTTGTGCAGGTATTCTATTGGTTCATTCCTTTTCATATATTCCAACTTGCAGTATCTGTGTTTATTCCTTTTCATATATCTACAGCTTGTTGTGCAGGTATTCTATTGGTTCGTTCCTTTTCATATATTCCAACTTGCAGTATCTGTGTTTATTCCTTTTTTCTTGTTGTGCAGTATCTACAAATGATGATGATGATGATGACAATTACAACAAAAATTCACAAAATTTAAGTTGCTAACAGCATTTTGTCAATAACAGAATAATTTCTGCATTTCCTCCTTATTTTGTTTAGTATCTTGGTGTTCTAGAAGTTCACAATTTCAGGAGTGGATTTCACTTGGTGCTGCACTTGGAGTTGATTTTTCCTTTTAAAATCAATCAATCATCCTTAATTAAATGGAGGTGTTCCTATTTTTTATTGAAAAATCAAAGTACATATTTTTCTAACTATATAATTTTTTAGATTGCAGGTTGCCTTGGGGTTGCCTTGGGCTAAGATCATAAGCTGATGTTAATGCTGAAAGTAGTACAAAAAGAAAGGAACTATTCATTTTCCTGATGGTTGCTTTTCAGATATTGTATACTCCTACTGGTTAGATGTTACAAAGGTAAAATACAGGTGTTTAGTTCAAAAAAAATGAAAAGAAATTTGGATACCGTAAATACTTAGGAACTGTACAAGATGTCATGGTATCCAATGGCTAGCAAAAAGATTTTTAAAAAAAATTGAAAAAATATACGTGATTGAATTTTATTTTTTATATATAATTCAATGTTACGAGGAGATAAGTTTTGAACCCTAGATACTATGAAAACACAAAAAGGTGCCAACCATAGTTACAAGGCTCATTGCATATCTATGATTGGATTGTATTTGGACAAGTTAAAACAGAAAAGGAAAAAAAAAAAAAAAAAACTGTAAAAAGTTAAAAATAAATAAAAAGTAAAGAATTAAAAAAAAAAAAAAAAATCTGATCCAATGATAGATAATTTTTCAACTTAGTTTGCTAGCTATTGCTTCCCTTGCAGTTCCCAAATCTGTCATTTATGTCCAAATGTTCCTATATTCTATTCTTCCCTTGTAAAGGATCTCTCTAGAACTCATGTTGATATTACTTGTTCTTTTCAGCAGGAAAAGCTAGCCAACTTTACCCTTTAACGATGAGGATGAAGATGGCATGCTCAAAGAAAGACTTGATGCCAAAAACCTTGACGTGTCTCCTGATCAATCAACGGGTAAAATGCCAAATGCTTATATTTGTGTTTCCATTATTCTTCTTCATAAAATCAATTGCAAGAGAACAAAATACTGTTATGTACATTGATAGAATTTTTCCATGTTACAAGCATCAACTTATATTTCTACTTGAGATGTGGCAGAGCTAATTAGTTTCTTGTGAATTTTTCCATGACCTTTAATTGAGAACATTTGATATTTGATGGAGTGCTTTTCTGTTAGTATTTGTGAGTTAAATTTCTCTTTATTTTTATGCCAGGACAGCCAGGGAGACTAGAGTGCCGAAGTACCTGCCAAGAAGAAGGAACCTATCAAAAGGGCTGCTGCACAGAAGAAGAAACCCTTGGAAGCTGTTTCAGAGATATCTGATGATGACGATGACAATGATATTAATGAAATTGATGAAGACTTTGAGCTAAAAATTGTAGCTACTCTAGAAGCAGGAAAAAAGGGTGGGGAGAAAACAAGCAGCAGCCTCAGACATTGGGCCAGAAGCGTTTAACCGTCATGTTAAAGACTGCTGAAAATTCTGGGATTTCACCAGAGAAGAAGGTGAGGAAGATAAAGGCATCTCCATTCAACATGAAAAGTGGTTATGTGTTGGGCAGGGTTGGTGAGGAAAATGAGGCAACTGGAAATGAACAAAATTCAGGTTCTGCTTCTACTTCTACCAGTATTGATGAAACAATTACGGTTGCACCAGTAAGAGCAAGGCCTCAAAGGGTGAACCGCAGACAGGCAAGGTATGTGTTGAGTGAAAAGTGAATATGCAGGTGATGATTCCGATTCGATGAAGAAGAGGATTAGAGTAGTTTTTCTGTTGAGAAACTGGCTGAAAAGCCAAATTGGGAATTAAATCTCATCCCCCTTGTAATGTACTCAGTGATCTTAATTGTTACTTTGATTATCTGCTTATAGCGTTCCCTGGCAATGATCACTCTGTTGCCCCTTGAAGCAAAATAATATATATGAGAAACATATTAGAGAGCCAGGACCGCGGGTCTACCAATGTATGCAACCAGAATATAGACTTTTGTAAAGCCCATATGCATCTGTGGCTGTATAGTGGTAACTCCAAGGGGTTGATCGATTCATGAGGTTCGGGTTTGAAACTTTTACCCAGCATTGATTCTGCCACGTTAATGGTATTTATCATGATTTATAATCTGCATTAATGAGAAGAATAAAAAAAACAAAAGGAATTAGACGAGCACGAGGAGGGAGAAAAAAGGTGGATATGTTGCTAAATGAGAGGAAAAAGACTCAAGAAGCAAAGACGTGTACGGATACAAGTAGGACAAGGTAACACGACAATTTTTGAAAAATAGGATATAGGTATGGTAGGACATGTTTATTAAATAACTATTAAATAATATCTCAAAGTAAGAGTAATAATAGATAATAAAGAAAATCTATTACTATTAAAAGATATTTAGAAATTAGAATACAAATTAAGAATAAAGATATTTATTAATTTTCAAATGCACTATTACTATTTAGAGCATGAATGCTCTCTTTGTTTTGTGAAAGGTTATTCGATTTCTCTTGTTTTTTGTGTCTTGCTTGTGTCCTACATTTTTTTTTTTTTTTGAATGACACAACTGGGACACACATGTAGAAATGTTTGAGGAGTGTCAAGTGTTTGATGTGTGTCTGACACGAGTACGACACCCCAAATAAAGTGTCTGTACTTCCTAGAATAAGACATATGAAATATGCTATATTAATTCAAGCAAGTATTTAGAACCCAAAAGCCTACATGTATAGCTAAGTTAGTTTCAGCACTAAACTAATCAATATTGTCCAAATGTAAATGTCTTAACCCAATTCCACACAAACCAACTACACTACACAAAACATGGAAGTATGGTAAAGCAAAGGAAATAAAGGGAAAGCAAGTAAACCACACTAAACACCAAGACGTGTTTAGGAAGAGGAAAACCCTAGCCTCGGGTGTAAAAACACCTCTTCCCTGACCACTTGTTGGAAATCTCCACTAGACAAGATAGTTGTAGTACATTAGGACACTAAGAACCCTCCAAGCCCAAAAGCCTACATGTACTTGAGCCCCTCAAGCTCCAGCTAGCAATTAATTGCTCCAAGTCCTTTCTCTTTCTAGCTTATCGGAAACCTTCCATTGAAGCACCAATGGAAGCACCAACAATGAAGATTGGATTTGGATGTGGTTGTAGATGACTAAGAATCTCGTGGGTGTGGGAGTTTCTCTTGGTTGGTCGCACATTGGATTCTTGGCGACATGATTTTTGTGTGCTTGTGTCTGCGGGGTGGGGTGTATGTATGTGAGTCCCTTTTTCTTATTTGTTTTTCAGAGTCGCCACCAACCATTGGTTTTGTGTTAGGTGTGATTGGTCACCTAGGAGTCTAACTCATTTTAAGTTGCCTAATTATCTAAACCAAATTTTAAGGTATTAATTAAGGCAAACCAAAAAGTCTCGAACCAAAGATCTTGGACTCGGAAGTTTGGTTACGTGTGTGAAAGGTGTTAGGCACCCCATAGTGCCTATCCGAAGATAGTACCTCAATTTAATTTATTTCAAACGTTACCTTTTTAGTAAAAGAAATAGAATACTTGGCATCTTGATTTTTGAAAGGTTTTGCAAACAACACACACACACACATGAGTAATTATTCTTATAATACCATGTGAATATTAACTTCAATGAATATTTACAAATAAGGCATATGAGGTACATACATAGGTAGCATGTGAGGGAGCATACAAGCATGTGAGTACAAACTACAACACACACACACACACACACACACACAAAAAGAAAAAAGAAAAAAAGAAGAAGAGGGAGTTAGAAGAGTAACACCTTGTTGTCATCCACAATTTTCTCATTTTTATCATGCAAAAAAGATCACAAATAGAATACGTTAGTGCCAAAGAAATGGGAAGGACAATGTGAGCTTAATTGCTGTCTATGGATTCAAGGAAATTAACCGTAGGCACAAATCTTTTACCATATCATTCTAAGGAAAGATTTTAAATTTCAATGCATGAGCAAATTTACAGTGTTAATTCTATTTTATTTTTGAAAGGAAAGTTTGGAAAGACGCATTCTTTAGTATTTTTTTGAGAAACTTTAAGAAAGATATTTTTAACAATTTTTTGAAAGAGAGAAAAACCATTTTGAACAAGCAAAGTTGCAAAGCAAAACAATTTTTCATTTTTTTTAAGAAAAAAGGTTTTGGAAAAGTACCTTTTTTTTAGGGGATCCGAAAATTGGATTAAGAAAATGGAAATTTCAAAAAAGTTCATTTAAAAAAAAACGAACTTTAGAAAGATTTATGGGTTTGTTTGTTTTTAGAAAGGAGTTTGGGTTCCAATAAAAATTTCATGATTTTTATGCAAAGACCAGTTTCTTTAAAAAACTTTGCTTGTTCAAAAGACTTTATTTTTTTTTTTTTTGAGAGAAATCCCTGGTAAAAAATATTCTTTTGGATTTTTGAAAGAAAAGAACAAAAACTTTTTTTGAAAGCATTTTCTAAAGTGGTAAATTTTTATTTATTTATTTAAACACATTTTTTTACTTACTTTTTTCGGATTTTAAAAGAAAAGGAGAAAACATTTTTTTTTCGAAAGTTATTTATTTATTTATTTTTTATAGAAAAAAGACATTTTCTTTTAGAAAAGCATTTTTTGAAGAAGAGTTTTAAAAGAAAACCTCTTTTTTCTTGAAAGACCTTATTTTAAAAGAACATTTTTCTAAAGAAAAGGTGGAAAAGGAATTTTGTTTTGAAAAACATTTCCTTAGAAAAGTATGTGAAGTATTTGTTTTACCCAAGCAACTTCAATTTATGGCAACGTCAACGTCATTGAGAAAAGTAATTAGCAATGAAAGTAAAGTGCTAAAATTTAAATAATGCTGTAAGCGACTAAATTTCTCGATTCGAAATAAATCAAACAAGTAAAATAGTTTCACAAATGCGAATTTGTATTGATGATTGTGTGGTACAATTCTCTGAAATTACAAAAGAGTGATTCTCTGATTCGATCTCCTTGCAAGACTTATTAATTGGATTTGTGGTAATGTAGTTTTGACTTGAACACAAAATATCCTTCGATTTGGTTGAGGGATGGGTCGAAGATTACTGAAACGGAATTACAATGAATATTTGGCTATGAGCTTGTTAGAAATCCTTTGTTCTTCACGTTCTTCGTGTGTTCTTCGTCTTCGAAGGTTTGTGGTGGAAGTTCTTCGGGCTTTAGAAGTTTGGATCTGTAGAGCTTCACCGATTTGTGATTTGTTGATGTTTTCGGACACTTTAGGCTTGATTCCCGCAAACTTTAAGATCTAGGAAGATAGTTTGGATGATTCTGCTTTGAATGTCCTTCGATTTTGGGGTTGAAGTTCTTGATGCTCTTGAAGGCTTTGAGGCTTGATTCTTGCAGAGCTTTTTCCCTTTTGAATCTTGGTTCTCCTAAATGTCTTAGGAAGGCTTCTATTTATAGGAGTTTGGAGGTGGGTGAGCAACACGTGGCGGAGTCCGATTGGTAACACATGTCACAGGCTGATTGGTCCACTTATGTCATCGCTTACACGTCTTTGGATCTGCTTATGTCATCGCTTACACGTGCGAGGCTGCTTGTGTCATCGCTTACACGCACGTTGATGCGTGATTGGTTTTTGCATGACACTTGGCAAATTTCTGTTGGCTTCTGAACAATGATAGCAAAACCTAAGCGATAATACATGGTGCTTTGTAATTGGTTGTATTTTGTGGATTTGGTAATGTGACGTGTCACCTTGTGACAGGTCGGGAATTTTCCCTCTCTACAAATGGCCCCTCAAGACTCGTTCACACACACAATTTCGGAGTGTGGTGTGGGAATGAGTTTCAAAAATAGATCTTTACATTTGACTCTTTAAGTGAAGTAGTTGAAGGTGGTGGAGCTTTCAACAGGATGAGATAATTTCCGAAGAGTAGACCCACCCATGTGAAAGGCTTTGATGAGACGGAAAAGGGGTTTGTGAGTATTTGAATGTACTCGCGTGATGGAGCCTTCTCAGCAGAGGTTAAGTTGAAGTAATTTCAAAAGAGTGTTCTATGGTATTTGAAGTGGGTTGGTGAGGGGGAAAGTTATCTGCAAGAAGTTGGATGTACATGCAAGATTGACTCATTTCAACAGAGGTTAAGTTGAGATAATTTTAGGAGAGTATTTTGGATCGTTGGCGACAATCACAAGGTGTAGAAGATGGGAAAGATGAGAGAATGGTGGTTGGGTACAGCATGCAGAGCCATGAGGCTAACCTCGTGTTTTTAAGAAGTCCAGGCGAAGTAATTTCCAAAGAATATACCTTGAATTACGGCGAGGACATATAGGAAAGTGGTTGAATGCGCATGCGTAATTGTTTCACTCAGGTTAAGTTGAGGTAATTTCAGAAGCTTATGGATTCTAGGTATCTTGGTGTTGGTGGTGAAGAAGACGGGGATGAAGCAAAGCGAATGGGTGAAACATACGCCACCATGGTCTGGCCTTGTATGTTAGGGACCTTCCGGTGTAGATGTTTATGGGAAGTACACCTTTGGATATGGGATTGATTGCATGCTAAATGAGGTCCGATGGCAAGTAGTAGAATGTGCGTGCATGATGGGACCATGTCGATGGACGTTAAGTTGAAGTAATTTCAGAAGAGTACCTTCTAAAATTCTTCAAACTGATTTTAAGTTGGAGTAATTCTAGAAAGTGAGTTTTGAGGTACAAGCAACGATGACCTTTGGGTCCCATAGTAGTGGGGACATGGAATGAGGCTTTGGTGACCATTTACCGGCACCAAAGGCTGAATTCTGATGAATTGGTGCCTTGGAGGTTGTTTTAAGTGTTGGATGGAAGACAATTTGTAAGATACCCCAACACTTTGTAGGATGGAGCTAACTTGTGATTCTAGTCTTAGAAACTAGCCAAGTTGCTGTTTGTTTCGAACCACTACTTTTATTGGAAAACCATGCAATTGGAGAGAGACTACGAGAGCCCCGAGGTTAGGAACAGGTGTGTCTGCTGGACTTGGATTTCCTGGCCAACCAAGTCCGAGGAAGCATGGAACCTCAACGCAGACCTTGTTATGAGTAATTTTATGGACAAATGTGGTCATTAAGGGGAGAAACAAAATTTGTTTGGATCTCAAAGCTGCAATGATGTTGTAAATAGGGTTTCAACTGAACCATGAGAGGGTTGATCTCAAACCGATTATAAAGCAATATCGGTTGCTAGGTGTTGAGAATGATGAGGCCATAGTGAGAAATGGCTGTGAAAAGGACTTGAAAATCTGAAAGAAGCAAATCTTCATTTCATGATTCGGTTTTTTTTTTTTTTTTTTTTTTTTTTTTTTTTTTTTTTTTTTTTTTTTTCGGATGAGTTCCTGGTGAATCCGGCCCTTCTATTTATAGTAGAGAGATGAAGAATGGTAGTTGGGTAATTAAGAATGGTAGTTGAGAATTTTTGGTGAGAACGGTAGATGAGAACAGTAGGCATCGAATGAGAATGGTAGGCTCAAGACTGGTAGGCACCGAATGGGAATGGTACGTTGAACTAATGACCCAGTGTAATTTCAAGTTCAAGACACACTTGTGATAGTTTATTTGTATTTTGAAAGGGAAGCCTTGATGAAGTCCGGAGAATAACCTTAAGGGAATCCGGACCAAGTGGATGAATCTCAAATTTTGATCTTGGAAACTTAAGTTTTGGACAATGCTAGTACTTGAGAGAAGTCGGTCAGATTGGTGGTTTCCAAGTCACGAAAAATTGAGCAAGACTAGTTTAGCTTGAAAATCTTGACTTTAGGTCGACTCCAACATAAAAGTCAACTACCTTGGAATCGAGTCATTGTGAAATTTACGAGTTTCAAATGACATAACGGACTCCAAAATTGGAATGTACGCGAAAAATTGAGCAAGATAGGTCCATCTTAAAAATTTTGACATTTGGTCAACATTTGCACAAAAGTCAACTTTTTGGAAATTGGACGTTTGCACAATTTCTGAGATTCAAATGAAGAAACGGGTCCCAAAATCAGAATGTACTCAAAAAATTGAGTGAGACAGGTCCGTTTTGAAAATTTTGACTTTTTGGTCAAGGTCAAACTTGGTGGAAGTATTTTCTCTCTCTGTTTTTTTTTTTTTTTTTTTGGTAGGCGGTTCGGACTGGGTCAGATTTGCAGGTTGGTTTGGGTCAAACTGGGTTGTTTGGAAAAAATGGGTCAGACAGGGGTAGTGGAGGATGACGTCATAGCACTGGAGGGCACGTGTAGCACGTGCGAGCGCGTGGCTGGGTGAGGTGGCGCGTGAAACTCAAGGCAGCCATAACCGAATTTTTTGGCGGCGCGTGGAGGCGCGTGCTTGGGTTTTTGGGCCTGAAATTTTTGGGCTTTGTAGTTCTAAGGCTGTAAAAGACCCCTGTATGTTCAGTTTTTTGAAATCATAAACAGATTTGCACAGTTTTGGGGGACTAAGCCGCTGGTCATTGCGAGTTTGTGGCGGCGCGTGGAGGCGTGTGCATAAGGTTTTGTAGATCGCGGGTCGATGGATCTAGTGGTGGCACCAGTTTTGTGAAAATTTTCTCATATTTGAATGAGAAACCCGCGGGATGTTTAGGATTTTGTGGCCGCTCGTGGCGGCGCACTTGGGCCTGGAATTTTCAGGTTTGGTGGATCGAAGGCTGTAGAAGACTTCTATGATGCCGGTTTCTTGGATCTATAGTCTTGAGTGGATCTAACGGTGGATTAATGTCTTTGGCGGCGACGAGTGTTTGACATTGGTAAATCGGCAAGTGTTTTTGCTTTCAAGGTCGTGACTTTGAAAAATATGTGGGCTAGATTTTCCCAGGTCTAGTGCGGTAGTTTTTTAGATGACATGTGTACTTTTGCAGGCCTATAAGTGCTTTATCCGAGGTCTAGCGTAATATTTTCTTTCTGATAGCATGATACATTTATGAGCACCCTTTTCTTTTCAAGGTTTGGTGCAAAATCTCTATATAAGGCCATCCAGGGCATGCATTGAGTTGTACAAACAGCCTTGAGTGGGTAGTATGATACTTTAAGTGCAAAGAAATTATGCAGAGAATTTTTTTATTTTTTTTTATTTTTTATGCTTTGTTTGTACTAACTTTTTTTTTTGACAGGCTAGTGATTAAAATTGAAGCTCTCTCTCTTTGTTATTTTATTATTATTATTTTTTTTTTTTAGTTCAGACGTGCCATGAGATTTTCCCCTAACAAATTTTTTTTGTTGTTGCTTGTTTTTGTTACACAACATGCTTTTTCCTCGGTAATTAAGCTGCACCAACACTTGTCTTTTCGCAGCAGACCATCTCTTGATCTTTGCAACGTAGCCACATCAAGAGTCTTTACCATGAAGCGGTGCCAGTGTTTATCCTTGTATTGAAGCCATGCCAACATTAATTTTTGTCATGAAGCAATATTTGCACTTGCATCTACTATAAAATCGCACCATCATTTGCCTTTGTAATGAAGCTGCACCGGCACTCTTCTTTTTCCATAAAGTTGCCTTGACATTTTATTTGGATTGAGGCCACATCTACACCTTATTCATGCTGAAGCCGTGTCAACACTCATTTTTGCCATGAAACAATGTCAACACTTCATTTGCACCTGCACTCGTATTGAAGTCATACCATCATTTGCACTGACATTCATCCTTGCCATGAAGCTACGTCAACACTTCATTTGCACCGAAGCTATGTCATCATTCATCTTTTCCATGAAGTTATGTCAACACTTCATTTGTGCCAAAGCCATGAAGCCACGTCAACACTCCATTTTCGCCGAAGCCATGCCAACGTTCATATTTGCCATGAAGCTACGACAACACTTCATTTGTGCCGAAGCCATGAAGCCACGTCAACACTCCATTTTCGCCGAAGCCATGCCAACGTTCATATTTGCCATGAAGCTACGACAACACTTCATTTGTGCCGAAGCCATGAAGCCACGTCAACACTCCATTTTCGCTAAAGCCGTGCTAACGTTCATCTTTGCCATGAAGCTACGACAATACTTCATTTGTGCCGAAGCCATGAAGCCACGTCAAAACTCCATTTTCGCCGAAGCCATGCCAACGTTCATATTTGCCATGAAGCTACGACAACACTTCATTTGTGCCGAAGCCATGAAGCCACGTCAACACTCCATTTTCGCTAAAGCCGTGCCAACGTTCATCTTTGCCATAAAGCCACGATAACACTCCACATTAGCACTTGCACTCGCATTAAAGTCGCACCAAATTTTTAGAGGCAACATAGCTCGGACATCAAGGGTGCATAACATTTGAAGACACCAAAGCATGCTACCAAGACTTTGAAGATGTTGAAACATGCTACCAAGAATTTTGACATTGCACGAACATGCCCATAGAGGAGAGATGATGTGATTCTAATTTCAGAGCTATGAAGTGGCACAACCTAGAAGAGAGACGATGTAGCCTAGACTTGGAAGGTACAAGGAGATGCCCCTAGGAGATAAGTGATGCAAAGTATACTTGAGAGATGTGAGAGGATGTCCACAAAAGATGAGCAATGCCATGAAGACTTCATTTCTTGCAAAAGAGATTGGAGATTTTATTTTACTCCACAACCAAGCATCAACTTATGTTCATCATCATTTCAAAGAAAGTTAAGCAACATCAACTTCTTACAGTCTTCATTTTCTATTACAATGATCTTTGATCATCCTATTGAATAGTTGTATGTCTTTAAGCAATGCCTTGCCAACCAAAGGGACCTTAAAAGCGCATTGATGACTGTTGGAAAACTCCTCAAGTTAGACTGGCCATCCTTCTTCTTTTCATGTGACTGAACTTAGTGACAAGTACTAAGCTGCCTACGTACCTTGAAAGGGATCAAGTCATCACGTAGTTCAACATAATTTTTTTTTTATGATTTTTTTTTTGATGATCTTTTTTTTTTTTGATGATTTCTTTTTTTTTGGATGATTTTTTTTTTGTTTTTTTTTCTTCTTTTTTTTTTTTTTTAATAAATTTTTTTTTAGTGCATGACTGAACTCAGCAAAAGATACTAAGTTGCCTACGTGCAGGAGAGGGATCAAGTCATCACGTAGTTCAAAAGATTTTTTATTTATTTATTATTATAATTTTTTTTCTCTTTTTCTTATGTGTTTTTGCAAAAAGGGGGGCAGTGTGTAATAGTGGGTATCACCACTAATCGAACCCGAGACCTTGGCCTCAAGGGAGACACGGGCGTCCAACCACTATGCCACAATTGGTGACATGGAGTAGGATTAATTTCTCCTTATTGGTACGCTTTCAAGGGTAATGGGAAGACATCATGTACTCTCGCAGCGCTACGGTGGGCAATTAAAACTCTTACCAATGAGCAATCATTGATTTTCAAGCATAGAAGCGTTTGAGGAACTTCCCATTGATGGGGCTGATCCTTACACCATCATTATCAATCAACTTGTAAGCTCCATTGGTGTAGACTTCTTGCACAACATAAGGTCCATCCCATTTTGAAGTGAACTTATTGCCTGTACGATGAGTTGTGATGATGGGTCTTCGAACGGTGAGGACTAAGTCACCAACTTGGAATGATCGTGGTTTGACTCTTTTATTGAATGCGCTTGAAAGACGAGCTTGATAGCATTCAAGGCGTTGTTGGGCCTCGAGCCTTTTTTCATCAAGTGCCTCTAATTCTTGCAACCTAAGCTTGGCATTTTCTTCCCAGATCAATCCTTCTTGAATGACAATCCGTAATGATGGGATTTGGCGTTCTAAAGGAAGGACGGCTTCCACTCCGTAGACAAGAGAATATGGCGTTGCTTGAGTAGGCGTTCGAAATGTTGTTTGATATGCCTATAATGCTTCTCCGATTCTTTCATGCCAGTCTCGTTTTGTCTTGGATACCACTTTTTTCAACAAAGCGCCAAGTGTTTTGTTAAACGCTTGACTAGTCCATTTTTGGGGCATTGTACATGGAGGAGTTGTATTGTTTAAATTCAAACTTCTCGCATAGCTTTGTCATCAGCCTATTGTAGAATGGTTTGTGTAAGGTTGAATTTATTCAACCATCTAATTGGCTTTATTCCGTGCCAGATTTGCTTGTAATTCAACATTTAGTAACCCTGTATTTAGGTGGGTTTGTTGTAAGGGTAGTGAGTGAGATAGAGTGAAGATTGCTCAAGAGTGTGCAAGAAAACAGAGACTCGCAAGGGCTGGGACTCGCGGGTGACTCGCGGCTGCAAGCCGCCTGGAAGAAAGACACGTGCCAAGCATGCTGGAAGATGAACAGTCATGCTAGCTGGAGCACTACAGGACAAAACAGGACAACTGGTCATACGGTTAACTTGCGACTGGATCTTGCGACTTAGTCAAGCAGCGAGGTCAAGCCGCGAGCCACCCCTGTTTTGTAAAACCCGACATTTCACATTCCTCTCCCACTCCAAAGATAAATACCCCTTTTACCCACGATTGAAAGAAAGAGAGCTTCGAGAGAGAATTTTGAGAGAGAAACCCTAAAGAAAAACAAGATTGTTTCACCCACAATATATACCTTAGAGTCTCTTCAAATTCCTCTACTCTCTTCCTCTCCATTGTCAAATCCTTGAGAGGCATTATACCAAACCTGGTTCTCACCATCATCATCACTTTGTGAGACAGGTTGTTTGGATTTTGGGAAGCGATTAGGAAGGAACCAATCTTCATTGGTTGATGCTACGGTCTAGTAGCGGAACTGGGAAGCTAGAAAAGAAAAAGGTTCGGGCGCAACCTCGTTGGAGCAAGAAGCTTGGAGGGCTTAGGTGCCTTTGGGTAGATTAGGCTTGGAGGGTCTATTCTGTCCTTGTATCCCAACTGTATTTTCTAGTGGATTGTTTATCGCTTGGAGGGCGGCGGAGAGGTTTTTCGCCAAGGACTTCGGTTTCCTCTTCGATAACACATCGCGTGTTGTCTTTGTGTTTGCATCTTCCTTCCTCTCTATCTTTGCCTTTTTATTATCTCTTTGTGGTTTTATTTTGTTCTGGCTTAGATAGTCTTTAGCCTATTTCGTATTATAGCATGTGTTAAGTTTCCGCACACTAGTTGTTTGACATATTGCTTGTATTGGTTAAGTTGTAATTCGGGGGTCTAAACGTTCAAAGGTGTTTTGTACACGTTTTTGAACTTTCAGTTTGCCATTATCAATTATGATATACCGAGGGATACCATACCAATAGATCAAATGAGTTTGAATGAAATTGACTACCGTTTCTTTCTTCACTTCCTTAAGGGGTATAGCTTCCGCGCATTTCGAGAAGTAGTCAATTGCGGCCAAGATGTACAAGTGGCCACCGGATGACTTTAGTAATGGCCCTATTGCGGCAAGCCTCCATGCATCAAAAGGCCAAGAAGCTATAGTTGGGTGTAGAGGTTCTGGGGGCTGATGGATGAAGTTCGCGTGATATTGACAAGTTTCGCATTTCTTAGCGCACTCCATAGAATCTTGCACCATCGTAGGCCAATAGTAACCCATTTGTTTGATCCTATAGTGCAACTTAGGACCTGACTGATATGTGCCGCATATTCCAGAATGAGCCTCCTCTAAGGCTTGTTTAGCCTCCTCCTCTCCTAAGCAACGGAGAAGCAATCCATCAAATCAACGGCGGAAGAGAGTGTCTTTATAGTAAATGAATCAAGTAGCCCTCCGCCGAATTTCAGTCTTGTGGCGTTTATCATCCGGGAGTCTTCCATGTTGAAGGTATTCAATGATCATTTGTCACCAATCTTCTTTTTCGACAAGGCATACAGAAATGATGATGGCTTGCTCTTCTTCTTCTTCTTCAACCATAAGAGGTACTACCCACCTTTGGGAAATAGCGACTTTGGTTGTCTCTTCTTGGGATAATGCTAGGGCAGTAGCCAAATTAGCTAAAGCATTGGCCTATCTATTCTCCTTCCTTGGTATATGCTCCAATGTGATGGCCTCAAAATTTGCTAGCAACTTCTTCGCATATTGGCAATAGGGGATGAGGTCTTCTTTCTTGACGTCATATTGCTCCAAGATTTGGTTGATAACTAATTTGGAGTCTCCCAAGATCTCAAGTTGCGATATGCCCATCTCAATAGCCATCTGTAGACCAATGATCAATGCTTGATATTCGGCTACGTTGTTAGAGCAAAGTTCGCTTAATAAGAACGAGTAAAGAAGTATTTGCCATTGTGGAGAAACAAACACTACACCTGCCCCCCCTCCTTCTTGACGTGCAGCCCCATTGAAAAACATCATCCATGGTGGCATTACTTCAATGTAAAACACATCTTCATCTGGGAAATCATCAAAGAACTCCCAATCGACGCAGTCTTTGGGTGATTAGCTAAGAAATCTGCCAATACTTGTCCTTTGACAGCTTTTTGTGGAACATATGCAAGGTCATATTGTTGTAGCAAGACTGCCCATCGAGCTATACGACACAAAACCACTGACCTGGAGAGGACATATTTGATCGGGTCCGCCTTTGCTATCAAATGGACCGTATATGCTTGCATGTAGTGCTCCAGTTTGTCTATGGCAAAGAAAAGAGCGAGGCACATCTTTTCGATATGAGAATAATTTAATTCAGCCCCATTGAGAGTTCGACTTAGATAATAAAGGGCTCTTTCTTTTCCCTCTTTATTTTCTTGCGCCATAAGAGCACCTAGAGACTTTTCTTGGGCCGCAATATACAGCACCAAAGGCTTTCCTGGGATAGGAGCACATAAAACCGGAGGATTAAACAAGTACCTTTTGATGCGTGCAAAAGCATTGCTACAAGCCTCATCCCATTCAAAGTGCACATCCTTTTTTATCAATCTATTGAAAGGTTGGCATCGACCAGCCAAGTTCAAGATAAATCGTCGTATGTAGGCCAGTTTTCCCCGCAAGCCTCTAAGTTCTCGCAGATTCTTGGGCTCCGGCATTTTCTGGATAGCTTCAATTTTGGATTGGTTAATTTCAATACCGCGGTGCCTCACAATGAAACCAAGAAATTTTCCAAATGTTACGCCAAAAGCGCATTTGCGGGGGTTCACTTTAAGCCGATACTTTCTCAAGCGGTTGAACACGGATCGTAGATCCGCCGGATGGTCTTCCCTCCTTTTTGTTTTAACCACTAGATCATCGACATAACAGTCCACGTATTTATGAAGTACATTATCAAAGGTCTTCTGCATGGCCCGTTGATAAGTAGCACCAGCATTCTTTAGTCCAAAAGGCATCACTTTGTAATAGTAAATTCCCTTAAGAGTACGGAAAGCGTAAGTTGCTCATCCTTAGGATTCATTCGAATTTGGTTGTAACCCGAAGATCCATCCATGAAAGATAAAGCTTCATGACCAATAGTGGTGTCAACCATGACCTCGATGATGGGTAATGGAAAATCATCCTTGGGACATGCATTGTTCAAATCACGGAAGTCAACACATACCCGGATTTTTCCATTCTTCTTTTTGATAGGGACAATGTTAGCGATCCACTCTGGGTACTGTACTTCACGAATGAAGCCTGCCTCAATTAGCTTATTGACCTCGGTTTCTATTTTAGGGATAAGCTCTGGCCGAAAGCATCTTTGGGCTTGTTTGATTGGGCGCACACCTTTCTTTACCGCCAAATGATGTAGAGCAATACTTGGATTGAGCCTAGGCATTTCCTTATAAGTCCAAGCAAACACATCTTTGTATTCTACTAGGAACTTGAGGTATCTTTCTTCCTCTTCAAGGGTGAGAAGTTCACTGATGAAAGTTGGCCGGGGTTCTTCATGAGTTCCTAAATTGATCTCTTTAAGTTCATCAACTGTAGCTTGTCCTCCATCTTCTAAGGCTGAAGGAGCTTCATCGACCTCTTCATTGGTTGCTTCAGCATTTGTGAGTGTACTTTCTTCTATTGTAATATGAAATGAGGATGATACCTCTTCAATTTCCTCATCATGGATCAGAATCGACTTGTATGTACAATCGTTCATCTTTTGACTTTGAGAGATTCTTCAGTGTTGATATCCAAGGTAAAGTTACATTTCATGCATGAAGGAATGCTACTGCGGATCTCATCATTAGCTTTCTTCTTCCCTTGAACATCAAAGTTTATTGAATTTTGAGAATGACTATCAATAGGCCTTTTTGTTGCCCCTAGTTGATCAAAAACCGATTTACAAGCAAGAGTGTCCTGATTTGGTGTTAAACAAGTTGTATTTAACCTATCAAACACTGTGATTCGTGATGACGAGGCCTTGATGCGATCAAACACCGAGACACGGGGTGAAGAATGGTCTTTTCTTTGATTCGAACTTTCACCGACCTCTACGGTTATGTATTGGGAACTTGAAGGATCGCTTCTTTCTTGATCCATATTTGAGCTAGTTGTTCAGGAGTATAACCTAATCTGGTCTTTGGGATAGGAATTTCATGCCCTTCAAGCCATATTTTCCTTTGTGTTTTGCTAAGGCCATGCATCTTTTCTCCAGTGGCTTCTGGAATTAGCTTCCCTAAGTCCTCTTGTTTTGAGAAATCATAGCCTGCTTTGGCTAACAGCCTATATGCCTTTGGGTCAAACCATTCTTTTGTCCACTCACTTGGTAGAATACCAAGCTCTATCGAACTTTACAAAGACCTCACGAATCCATTTAACGGCTTCGAGGGCAAAAGATTTGTGGATGAAGTTAAAGGCATGACATGATTTTCTTTCAATATGGCTACATCCTCCACTGTGAGCTTTGTAAGAGGCCTCCCCATATCTTCTGTAGGTTGAAGGCATTCCATGAATGGTGATTGTCCATTCTTATGGTGTGATAATGGTATATACCAGAGGAATGGAGGGCTTTTGGAAGGCCTTGAGATTTCCACTCTTCTTGAATTATTGGTAGATTTAGTAGAATGATCATTCTCATATTCTCGACCTTTCTTTGGGGAAGAAATGTCCTTTTTGGCAATGAATTTAACATGCTCCTTTTCACCCTGTTTACTTTTCATAGACGGGATCTCAACTGGAAGAACCTCACTAGAAATGTCTTCTTTTGCATAAAATTTTGCATCAGCAAAATGAGCTTCGGATTTTGCAAAAGGCTTCAAATCGGCATCGACCTTTTTTATTCCATTTTAAAAGAACTTGAAGCATTGATGCAAGGTTGACGGCACTATTCCATTTTCATGGATCCAGGGATGTCCTAACAAGATGTTGTAGGTCGTCTTAGCATCAATGACGTGGAACAAGACGTTACTTGTCAATTCCCCAATGATCAATTCTAGGTGGATCAGGTCGATTACACATTGTCCTCCTTGGTTAAAACCTTGGATGACTAAACGACTATGTGATAATTCTTCCATAGTAAAACCCAATCGTTTCATGGTCATTTTTGGAAGTATGTTAACGGCTGAACCTCTGTCAACGAGGATACGCTCAATCCTTTGTTCACGAGCATAACCAGAGACATAGAGTGGGCGATTGTGGGGCTTAGAGCCTAACAATAGATCCTCATCAATGAAGGTGAAGACTGGAGAGCATACGTAACATCCCTATGTTTGTTGAAGCATATTGGTATGAGGGGTGTATATCTACGGCTTTTCAAGAGCTTGGGTGAGCACTTCTTTTGGTGATGTGGAGGATTACAAGGGTTCAACTTAACCTTTGCTGAGAAGGCTCCATCATGCGAGTACATTCAAATACTTGTAGACCCCTTTTCGGTCTCATCAAAGCCTTTCATATGGGTGGGTCTACTCTTTGGAAATTATCTCATCCTGTTGAAAGCTCCACCACCTTCAACTACTTCACTTAAAGAGTCAAATGTAAAAATCTATTTTCGAAACTCAGAATTTGTAAGCGACTAAATTTCTTGGTTCAAAATAAATCAAACAAGTAAAAGAGTTTCACAAATGCGAATTTGTATTGATGATTGTGTGGTACAATTCTCTAAAATTACAAAAGAGTGATCCTCTGATTCGATCTCCTTGCAAGACTTATTGATTGGATTTGTGGTAATGTAGTTTTGACTTGAACACAAAATATCCTTCGATTTGGTTGAGGGATGGATCGAAGATCGCTGAAACGGAATTACAATGAATCTCTGGCTATGAGCTTGTTAGAAATCCTTTGTTCTTCACGTTCTTCGTGTTCTTCGTGTGTTCTTCATTTTCGAAGGTTTGTGGTGAAAGTTCTTCGGGGCTTTAGAAGCTTGGATCCATAGAGCTTCATTGATTTGTGATTTGTTGATGTTTTCGGACACTTTAGGCTTGATTCCCGCAAATTTTAAGATCTAGGCGGATAGTCCGGATGATTCGTCTTGAATGTCCTTTGATTTTGGGGTTGAAGTTCTTGATGCTCTTGAAGGCTTTGAGGCTTGATTCTTGCAGAGCTTTTTCACTTTTGAATCCTAGTTCTCCTAAATGTCTTAGGAAGGCTTCTATTTATAGGAGTTTGAAGGTAGGTGAGCAACATGTGGCGGAGTCCGATTGGTGACACATGTCACGGCCTGATTGGTCTACTTATGTCATCGCTTACATGTGCTGGACTACTTGTGTCATCGCTTACACGCACGAGGCTGTTTGTGTCATCGCTTACACTTTCGCTGATGCGTGATTGGTTTTTGCATGACACTTGGAAAATTTCCGTTGGCTTCTGAATAGTGATAGCAAAACCTAGCAGCAATACATGGTACTTTGTAATTGGTTGTATTTTGTGGACTTGGTAATGTAACGTGTCGCCTTATGACAGTCGGGAATTTTCCCTCTCTACAAATGTTAAAATAAAGAGGTGGAAAAATAAATGAATTTAAAGTAAAGAGCTGAAATTTAAATGACAAAAAAGTAAAGTGCAGAAATTTAAATGACATTAATAGTAAAGTGCAAAAATATTGTAAAGGTTCATTGGAATTTTTTTTTTTTTTTTTTTTTTTTTGTCTCTCTTAAATAGATTTTGATCTCTTTCAAGCCTTATGGATACTTCATCAAAAAAAGATGGGAGTTCTAAGCCATCAGCCATCCTCATGAGACATATTCATATCATGCTTTACTTAAGGTTTAAAACCCATTTAGGAGAGATGAGTAGAAAATCTTTTTTATTTAGGTGTTTAGATAGTATTGTGTATATATGTATACATATATATATATATATATATACACAATTTCTGGTTTGCTGGTACTTGGTGCATCCTTCTTAGGTGGTATTCTCCAGCTAGTCTTGGTAATAGCACGATTCTTTTTGTGCCATTGGAAATGTTTCTCAAAGTATTCAAAGAAAGGATAGTCCGCTTTTACCTCTTTCATGAACAACTTCCATTTCTCCAAAACTTCAACTTTTTGTTCCTTGGTATGGTTGGCTCGATAGGCTTCTCTCTTAACTCTGTTCTTTTCAGAATTAAATTCCTTTTCAAGCATATCCATATCAAGGATAAATTCCTTTGTCAACACAAGGAGCTGATGGCCGTATTCAGTTTCCTGCTGAATAGGATTCTTAAAATCAGATCCCGATGGTGAAGGGGGCTTGAGACTATCTTGACTAGTGCTGTCTTCTTCTTGATCAAAGAATCGAGTCTTGTTTGGTCGTGTAACAAGGGGTACTAACCTGGGAGTGGTCTTTGACACCTTGAAACAGTGGACCTAAGTCTCTTCTAGAAGTAGGAGCTCATGTTCTAGACGAACTACTATCTTGGGATGCAGGTCTATCTCTAAGAAGGATAGTTGGCTGCCTAAAGGGTTGGCGTAGATCAATGGATCTAGACCTATGATGAAGATCTATGGGAGATCCGGGTTCATCATAATCTAAGGGTGACCTAAACCTAGACCGATCAAAGCTTAGTCTAACCGTTCCATCGGCTAGCTGCTGGATGATGTCTAGATCCGGGTTCCTAACGGGGTTCTGGACCTGTAAAGGATAGTTCTCATTTTCTAAAGTCCATTGTGCTGGGAATGTTATTTCAGACCATTGCAAGGTTCTAGGTACCTGAACAGTGGATCTAACATCCGAGGTTTGGATAAGAGTAGTTTCACCTGGCTTTCTCTTATCGAATGCTTGAATGGACATGTTGGTTCTCATGCACTTATAATACACCCTGTATATAAGAGCAATCTGTCTGGTGCCGTGTAACACAAGGTTTCCATGGGTTTTAATGTTGAGGGTGAGGACCTTGAACGTGAGGGTCGTCAAGTGCAATGTGATGAGGTTTGGGTAACAATCAAGTGAACGGACCATTACTCAAAACTGGATTCTATGGTTCCTAGGAGACTATCATTAAACCCGATGAGGCGGGTGGGTGTCTCTAAGGGCCATAAGGATTGAGTTGTTCAACCCTTCTCTGATCAATGGTTTTACTCCAACTTGGACAAGTCCTATATGGAGGAATTTATGATCTTTTTCCCTGTGAGCTTTCACGGCTGCAGGGGACAACAAATAACAGGTTTCATATTCCTTGTTAATGCTGTAAACTTGTTCTATAGTCCTAACATGGTAGTCCGTTCTGAAAGACTTTTTCAAGGACCATGACGAAGACTTATAGACTTGGGTTGTGGGAACTTTGGGTATGTTCCAATCTCCTAACTTCTGATCTAGATCTAGATCCGAAAGTCGGTACGACTACGAGTTGATTGTTCCATCTTCTTGTGGAATATCGGGAGGGTTTGTCTTGCTAGATCTAATGGAAGTGGAAGAGTCACTCCTTCTAAACATCCTATTTATCATTCTGGATTAAAAGCCTAAGAAATCAATTACAACCTAGACCACCTTTATCTTCCAATTTCTGGATCTATCCTTAGACCTGAAACAGGGAGTGTATGACTACCTTCCTATGAGTTGCTACCACTTATGGCTGTTTCAGGATGCCTTCTGTGTTTTTTTTGCCACTTACCACCGCTGTACCTAGCTATTGGTGTATATGAACTTTCCCTTACACGTTCCCTCAAATGCCTAACGCTCTCCTGGCTAACGGCCACTGGGGCTTGTTTCTCGGTCTTGAGTTCACACCAACCTTCGGGATTAGATTTACCGGACAGTAAAACCAACACAGAATCGGACTTCTACCTAGACTTATCGGGTAACACATCTCTCACAGAACCTGGTTTAGTACACTTCAGTAACAAATTGTGGGGAAAGAAACAAAGACAAGAAGAAGAAGATAACTGGGAAGCAAAGGATTAGCTCAAACAGATAGTCACAAAATAATAGACAGTTTGAATGAACGGGAGGCTCAGCCTACCACCAAAAGAAAGAACAGATACTACAAACCGATATGAAGTAGTAGATGAAAAATGCAACATATGGGAGTGGAAGTGCTATCGGAAAATAGATGTAAAACAAAATAATGTTTGTTAGAGATAACATACTTCAAAGTAATGTATAACTTACAAAATAATGGATAACTATGGCGGTATCACCGGCCAACTTGATTGAAAATTAAAATAAATACAATCTAATATATATATATATATATATATATACACACACACATATATAAGTGCAATAAAGTACAAGGAAGGGGGATTGAGCAAGAAATTAATGGGATGACATAAAAGTAAAGGAGAAGGGATTACTTTAATTAAAATGGATGACATATAAGTAAAGGGGAAGGGATTACTTGAAATTAAAATAGATAACATAAAAGTAAAGCAAGAACAATAGGTATTCCTAGATGCCTAGATGAAATGGGATTTCTTCACAATATCCATATAAAGTCTAGGAGATGGTTCAATACCCATCTAGGAATGTATTCACAATATCACAAACAAACAATAAACAATATAGACATAAAGATAAAGAGATATATACACAACAATATAAGAATTTAAAGTAAGTAAAATAATGAGACAATATGAATAAAAGAGCTTCATATATTGAGAAGATGATGTTTACATGAGAGAGTAAAGATAATGGGATGGGTAAGCTTACCCAAAAAATTACAAGTAAAAATGGAAGAGGCTTTTTTTGTGGTGGGTTTCCTAGAGGGAGGAGAGAGAAAAATTTTCATAATTTCTAAGGATTTTTTCCAAAAATTTTCCACTCTTTTTCTATTTTTTTTCCCTATTTTTCTTCACAAAACTTCATATTTTTCACAAAAAATGAGGGGGTATCTATAGGGGGATGAGAAAGAATGGGGGGCTAGGTGTAGTGTATTAGGATACACTACACCTAACCTTCTAATTTCGCCACCTCATTAGGTTATTTTGTCTTTTTCCTGATTTTTGGTCCAATCTTCGTGCAGCTGTTTGGAGGCCATTCTGAGCTCCGTTCTCTTCAAACTTTATATGCTTGGAAATTACTGGATGTCTAGTTTCCAATGTTCATAACCTTGCAAGATTTGGAGCTATGGTCATTGAGATATTGTGCTTGGAAGAAAGGTGACGTAGTCTTTGAAAAAATTCTGTGACGTTTTTCCTTAAAAAAATTGTATCTTCCAATTCGGGGTAGATATCATCGAGCCCTTTTTATTAGAGGTATTCAAGACCTTGTTCTTCAAGTAAGTTAAGCTAGATTTCTCCATTTTTGACCAATCGGTACAGTTTATTATGCAAAGTTGGCCAAAAAATTGATTGTTTTTCCTGAAAAAAGTGAAGATTTTATTAGGGTTTTGGTATTTTGGTGATAACTCATCTATTTTAACTCCGATTTTGGCTCGTAAACTATCATTTAGAAGGAAAAAATATGCCATATGAGATGGTCCAAAATTCAACTCGATCCAACACTTGGATCAAAAAGTCAACTTTTTGACCATATCCGGTTAGGGTTTTGGCCTTAATTCCTACAAAAAGAGTTCTTAAATGTTGTGACCCCTTGATCCACTATCTAATCATGTTGTATTTATTTATTTTTACCCTTTTTGGGTTTGAAACTTGTAATTTTTATAGTTTTATCAATTTTTTTTTTGGATTTTGGCATTTGTTTTGATGCGTAAATCGGGGTTGGACAAAATATAGTAATGACAGTGGCTTCTCAAGTTTCCATAAACTTTCTCTCACTCTCAAGGTCTGTGTGTATGGGTGTGGAAAGTGTTTATAATATCTCAATCAATACAATGAAGGAGATGGAAAAGAGAGGTTGGATTGATTTTTCTCAAAACAAAAAGGCTCTTTCTCTTCATACACTATGTTAGGCTTCTCTTTTATTTCTCTTCTTGTGATTTCTAGGGTGTGTGTCACCCATATCTAAAGCCTTTTCCATGCCCGACAATTATGTGTGCTAGCAAATGAGCATTGGACAGGTGTAGTCCAGAATGCTGAGTACAAAGATTGTGCAACTTGCAACATGGTCGTGCCCTAATGTCATGTGGTGGTTGTGAGATACACGACTACACTCTCATTCGGACCACTTGCCACATGGAGCTCACGGGCAAGCTAGGTTGCCTCTTGGTCGCATCTAGGTTGTGGGATCCCTAATTGATGTAGCTTTTCAAGTTTGAAGGAGAGGCTCAAGTAAATCTACCCCAATTACATTAAGACCCAGAAAATGTACATCAAACATAAAATACAATACAAACAACTTTTGTCATTGAATAAAGCCACAAAAAAAAAAAAAAAAAAAAAAAAATTCTCAACATAATATCAAACTTGTGTTATGTGAGAGGTTAATGAAGGTTGAAAGATTTGGTAGAAGTAAGTTAATGTTCATGCTTTCTGCTTCTTCCCTTTTTTTTTTTTTTTTTTTTTTTTTTTTTTTTTTTTTTTTTTTAATGACAAATTGTGGGTGCAGTATTAGAGGTTGGCTTAGTTCTATTTTGTGCTAAATAAGGCAATTGGGTTAAGCAAATTTTTGGTTTGTTGCTACAGGAGGAACGACGAATAATATGCATATGAGAACTTCGAAAAATGAAAAAATAATTGTGATTAACATCAGAATGCATTTTTTTTTTCTTTTTGCTTCATTATATTTGAATGCATTTGAAGTTGTAGGGTTGTAATTATTTGGTATATACGTGTGAGTGAAGTCTCACATTAAATAATGATGAGATAAATGAGTAGTTAATATAAAATAATTGAAAACATACCCATTGGGTTTATCAATTTCACTATTATCAAATCAATTACAATATCTCTTATGTACACGGCTATAGAAAAATCTCCTTATTTTTCTTCGCTCTTACACACACTCTCTTTGTGTCTCACGGCTAAAGAAAAACTTTTTTTTTTCTTGTTTTTCTTTACTCTCACATGCACTAATTATTTATCTAGAAGGTAGCAACACTTTGCTCTCTCCTCTCTAACTTTCTTTTCTTCTTCTTTCTCTTATTTACCTAGCTCTCCTTGTCTATTTTCTCGAAGGCGTCAATACTTTGCTCTCTCCTCTCTTGCTTTCTTTTGTTCATCATTTTCTTTTCCACGTAACTCTCATTGCCTATCTTTTAGAAAGTAGCAACAATTTGCTCTCTCATCTCTAACTTTCTTTGGCACTTTGCAACATCAAATAAAGCTTCATATATTCTCATTAATTTGTGTGCTTTACAAAAAATGTTGTTGACAAAACCCAAACTTTGTTGTCTCCCTCCTTATATTACCTCTTATGCGAAAATCTTTTTTTTTTCTCTTGGTTTCACACTCTATATGTTCTATCCCCATAGGGAGGACTCACTACAAGAAAACCGAGCTATTGTGGCGGGCCTATTGCGGCGAGTGCAAAAATTGCCGCTAAATGTCGCCTATTGCGGTGCGTTTTTGGCCCGTCGCTGTAGATGAGATCTATTGCGGCGTTCTATATTCCCACCGCAATAGCTCTAGTATTTTGCGGCGTACTACAGCGGTGGGCCAATGACCCGCCGCAATAGACCTGTTTTAGCGACATTCGGCTTAGATATAGTGGCGGGTCGAGCAATAGCTCAAGTATTTTGCGGCGTACTATAGCGGCGGGCCAATGACCCGCCGCAATAGACCTGTTTTAGCGGCATTAAGCTTAGATATAGCGAATATGTACTCCTTTTTGCGGCAGGTTGGACTGTCGCAATAGACATTTATATTTTCTTCTATTTTTTCGTCTTCCCACTTAAAGATCAAATAGTAAATTACACTCGATTGACATGAAAATTGGCATGCATGTTAAGAACATATAGAAAATGTGATCCAACGGTTGGATTTTCAAAATTTGAATTCAACAATAAGTTATTGGTTGGTGTAACATTTTTTAGAGTTACATCAAGTGTAACTAGAACCCAACGATATATTTCTTAATTCGATGTGAATTTTGAAAAATTTACCGTTAGATTACATTATCTTCATATATTTTTCAAGCATACAAAATTTCAAGGTGATCAAAGATTAATAGTCATGTCATCAATCAATTATTTAAATTCAAGTTTTTGTAATTTAAAATAACGCATAAAAGAAGAGTTTAAATATCAAATGGTAAATTACACACGATTGGCATGAAAATTGGCATGCATGTTAAAAACAAATAGAAAATGTGATCCAACAGTTGGATTTTCAAAATATGAACTCAACAATAAGTTATTGGTTGGTGTAACATTTTTTAGAGTTACATCAAGTGTAACTTGAATCCAACGCTATATTTCTTAATTCGATGTGAATTTTGACAAATCTACCCGTTAGATTACATTATCTTCATATATTTTTCAAGCATACAAAATTTCAAGGTGATCAAAAATTAATAGTCATGTCATCAATCAATTGTTTAAATTCAAGTTTTTGTAATTTAAAATAACGCATAAAAAGAGTTTAAAGATCTATGAAAATTAGGATGCATGTTAAGAACATATAGAAAATGTGATTCAGTGGTTGGATTTTTAAAATATGAATTCAACAATAAGTTATTGGTTCATGTAACATTTTTTAGAGTTACAACAAATGTAACTTGAACCCAACCATATATTTCTTAATTCAATGTGAATTTTGACGATCTATCGCTGGATTACATTATCTTCATATATATTTTTTTGCTTACTAAATTTCAAGGTGATCATAGATTAATAGCCATGTTATTAATCAATTGTTTAAATTCAAGTTTTTGTAGTTTAAAATAACGCATAAAAGATGAGTTTAAAGATCTAATGGTAAATTACACCCGATTGGCATGAAAATTGGCATACACGTTAAGAACATATAGAAAATGTGATCCAACTGTTGGATTTTCAAAATATGAATTGAGCAATAAGTTATTAGTTGGTGTAACTTTTTTTTTTTTTTTACGTGAGTCTTTCTTTTTTATTTTTCTTTGTATTGAAACTTGAAGTGAGTCCTTTTTTTATATATTAAAAAAATCTAATGTGAGGTCTAATTAAAAAAAAATTATTATTATTTTTTTAATCCTAATTTTAAAGTAAGTCAAAATTTTTAGTTTTATATTATATATAGATAATAATAATGAACAACTGAAACGTATGTTGCCTTAGTGGTTAACACGCGTGTTATGCATACCAATAAAATACCCAACTACCTCAAAACATTTTAAACCAAGCATTTCAAAAAAAAAAAAAAAAAAAACCAAGCTTGACCAAAAAAACCCAAAGTAGCTCTGTTGAGCCAACCGTCACCAATAAAGCTCAATGGCGACGCTTCGACGAGATAAATCTTCGTCGTTGAGCTTCATCGACGAGCTGATGCTCAACAACGACGCTTTAGCTTCGCGATTGGAGAGCCGAAGCGTCTCGAACGCGACGCTCGGCTCGCCGTTGAGCAACGTCGCCGTTGAGCTTCATTGGCGGCGACGCTTCAGCGTTGCGATCGCAACGCTCAAGCTCAACGGCGACGCTCAACTCGCCGTTAAGCTTCATCGGCGATCTGAAGCTCAACGGCGACGCTTCAGCATCGCAAACGCGACGCTCGGCTCGCCGATCGCGACGCTTCGGCTTCGCGAACGCGACACTCAGCTCTCCGATTGCAACGTTGAGGCGTTGCTGTTGAGCTTCATCGGTGATCAGATAGTGCTAAGCTTGAGACCTGGTGGTTGTCGCGGTAGCAGATTCCTTAGTCCTCGCTTTGATACTTCTTCTACCAATTCTGCCCCTACTTTTGGTTCTTTTACCTCCGATCTCCCACTCCTTTGGCCTCATGGTGGTGCTCCTTCTGCTTTCTCTATCAAGGTTGTACCTTTAATCCCAAATCTTTGTTTTTTGATCCGGGTTTTTTGGTTCAATTCTATTCATAATATAAAACATGGGTTTTGATTCTTGTTGTGAAAAGTTATTGGTTTTGGTTGTTTTGAATTGGGTTCTGGGGAAAGATTTGATTTTTGGTGTTTGTGACTTCATATGTGATGTGGGTTTTGTCTTTTGGATCTTTTTTTAATGTTTTGATCTTGTCTTGTATTGATATTGTTATATTTGTTTTGTGGTTGAAAGGGGTCAATTGGGTATGTTCAATTTTGAAACTTTATTGGGTTGGTGGGTGGTGGGAGCTTCCTTAGATTTATTTATGCCTACCTTTGTGTGTGTGATTTATTTATGGCTTTAATATTTTAAAGTTTCACCTTATTAGGAACTTCTATCAGTCTGACTATGTACGATTTGTTAATGATTTTTCTCCAAGCAAGTTTAGTATTTTATTTTCTTGAGAGATGCTGACTTTTATCTTTTTCTTTGATTTTTGGTGTTGCATTCGGGATCTTTTATCAGCCCAAACATGGTATTGTAATCTTGGCTCCTTCTTTGTATCATTGCATTCCTTTGTAACTTTTGCTTTGATGTAATATACTCATGCCTATTCACTGACAGTAATCTTTATATTTTGTCAGATAACACTTATGGGATTCATGTTCTTAGTCGTTTCAAAGACTTGCTTAGCTATGTGAGTGGGAGTTTCTCAATTATCATGTTTTTAATTTCATATTTGTTAGGCTCTCCTATTTATAATACTAGTTTTTTGAGAAGAAAAAGCTATTATTATTTTTGTAATTAGTGTTGTATACTTCCTTTAAATGTTTCATGTTTGATAGCATGAGAAGTTAAAAATTTGTGCAAATTAAAATTCATCTCCCTGAGGTTAGGTCTATTACACTTTACTCTTAGATAAACAAAGCAAAACCTCCTTACAATTTGGATTAAATTGGTACGTTTTGATGAACCCTCAAGTGATATCACATCAACATCCTCTAATTGACATCCTAGTTGTGAACAACCTTTTTCCCATTATTATCCTCAATTATCATGGTGTTCTTATGGAGTGGATTCATTAATACATTTTGGAAGCAAGGTTTGAAGGAAAGAATGAAGAAAGATTTTGTGTAACATGATTTAAAGTAGATAATTGATTGATTCACCAAAATATATAGTTTAATCCAAACTAGTTAATATTTAAAAGTGAGGGACGCAGAGTAAATAATAAATTGTAATTTTTCCTAAATTTTTTGCAGGAAAACATATGCTAGAATTTCTGGTTAGTTATGTCTACATCTTTGGTATTGTTGGTCATAAATTTGTAGTGTCCTCCCATGAGCTTTTTGGACAACATAGCTATCAAGCCCATCTTTCTTGCACTCCTTTCCTAGTACCTTTTTTTCTCTCTTGAGCTGGTAAATATAACATTTGTAGTGTTGGCTAATTCTGTGACAAAGTCTGTGTGTAAATTGTAAGTTTTTCATTAATTCATGGATACACATAATTAGAGTGATTTAAAAAAAAAAAAAAAAAAAAACTTTCCATGGAACATTTTGTTGAAGGTAATTTTAGGATTTTAATTGTTATTATTAGAATTTTAAATTATTCATTGATTTTCTTATAAATTTAATATGTGGTTGTATCATTTGAAGATATAGATGAGGTATGTGCTCTCTCACTCTTCACACACTTGACCACCTTGTTGAATGATATGTAATGCTGAGTTATGGATTTTTTATTTATTATTTTTTTTTTATGAAGATACGAAGGAGTCGGCATGCATTCATTAATCCTGCTATTACAATTATACTTCGCATGGGTGCTGGTGGACATGGTGTACCTCCTTTGGGAAGTCTTGATGGTTAGTAATTGTTTTTGAATGCTTGAAGGGGTTTTTATTATATATCTTTCTTGAAGTTAAGATGTACAAATCATGTGCTTGACATGAAAGTAGCTTTTCGTGATAACTTTTCTTTTTTGTTCGAAAGGCATGATTATGTTTTTATAATGATGCAGTGGGCTTAGATATATTGTGTAGGTAGTATCAAATTAAAATATGGTGCTAGAGTGGAGGATATTTTTTTGCAAGTGTTGGAGGATATTTTTAAACACTTTGAAACTTTGATTAATGTATTAGCTTAATTTAAGTGGTTGTTTTATTCAAAAGATCACATCTTTCTTTTGTTAATCTTATGATGATGGTTATAGATAATGTTATGTATTTGATAATACGTTTCTATGTTAATATAATGCTAGTTTGGAGACATTCATGGTAATGTTTTAGTGGAGTGAAAATTATTACATGTTATTTGTAATAGAAATGTGGTTTTAGAACCCAAGAGGAACCAAAAAATAAATAAATAAATAAATAACCTATAGCGGCGGGCAAAAACTACTGCTAAAGGGCTAAGATTATGAAATAATTGAAGACCTATAGTGGCATTTATCGCCCGCCGCTAAAGCTTCAAACATATAGCGGCGGGAAAAACCACCGCTAAAAGGTACATAGGGTATGTTGTTCATGGAGCTTTATAGCGGTGCTTATTTACCGCCCACCGCTATAGGTGACAACCTATAGTGGCGAGTTTATCCCTCTGCTAAAGGCCACTTGACCTGAATGGCAACCTCATATGGCGGCGGTTTTTAGCCCGCCGCAATAGACCAAAAAGCGCCGCTAAATGACAGATCTATTGCGGTGCTTTTAGTGACCGCCGCAATTGACCTATAGCGGCGCTTCTGGCCAGCCGCAATAGCCCAGTTTTCTTGTAGTGACTCTTGGACCAAAGCCGTTGAATTTTTTATAATATTGTCTTTTTGTAAGACTCTTTTCCTATTCCCTCTTGGACTGGGAATACATTATTTTTTTTAATAAGGAATAATATTTCCTTCCACACTAAGCAATAGTCTTTCCTTCCATATAAAGGAAACCTAAAATAATTTTTCCTTCTTTAATTAGGAAACCTAATTGACTCTCCATGAGACCATTGAAATTTGAGGCAATTTTCCAATAGTAACTTTGCAAGTGTCTTTTTCGTGCATTTTATCTTTTTTCACAATGTACCTAACATGGACCCCTAAGCTTGCAAACACTTCAGGTTTATTTGCAGGACTTTCTATAGAGCCCTAAACAGGTGAAGAAAATCCCATTTTTGTCCTCCAAGCTACAACTTCCACATTGTAATAGGCCCATAAGGTAGATCACAAAAATAAGTTTACTCAACTCCGAGTCTAGCCATCGACATATCTAATTGAACTACTTCCATTTGATCTTGTAGACCCAATTGATCGATAGAATATTAATATCGGGTCTAGGTGGAAGTGGAACTAGAGACCTTGTTCTATAACTTTGAAGGACATCAAATTCGATACTCATAATGGCTCTCCATTCTGCATGTTTGTGGGCTTGACTGAAAGAAGAAGGTTCAACAACGTTATTAGTAAAAAAACAGTAAGAGTAAATCTCTAATTGAGTTTAATAGCGTTAAAATAGAAGATCGGAGAGGAACTTGAAAATGAGAAAAAGTTTGAAAATTTACGGATTCAGCCATGGGAATGTGATTCTCTAGTCGGTATGTCAACGGTGGAGGCCCATTAACCTCGTTGCCCCACTCCAGCGAGTGAGGTGGAATGCATCAAAGGAAAGGACGTAGGAGGTCTTCTTGGCCTTGGGTGCCATTGGAGGAAATGAAGAGAGTTTGGAGAGAAAATGAGAGAATGAGGGAGTTTGAGAGAGTCAAAAAGTGAGAGAAAAAGAGAGGAGAGGGAGGTTTCTGTAGAAAGGAAAAAAAGAAGAGTTATAAAGAATTTGAAGAAATGAGGAAGATGAAGAGATTGAGAAAGAAAACAAAATGGTTGGTAACCGTTAAAAAAATGAAAAGGCAGGAACACACCTGATGGCTAAAGTACGTGTAATTTAGGCCTCACTACTAAACTACATGTAGTTTAATCATGAACTGTTTAAAAAAAAAAAAAAAATCTTCTTTCAAAAAAGGGAAAGCATCTCAAGATTGCCCTAATTAGACATAAAATCATCAAAGGACTACCTAGTGAGTGGTAAAGGAAGTAGAAGACTCTTCCCCCAATGAAGCATGTACACTCCAAAACCGTTTCCAACAGATCATTCAAAATCAAGAACACTATCCCCATGAAGGAAGCAGAAGACTCTTCCTCAATGGTTCAAGCATATCTAGAACATCATTCCCATGGAGGAGGTAGAAGATTCTTCCCTAGTGGATCCAAGCACATTTAAACAATCTCCAATGAGGAAGCAAAAGATTCTTCCCCAAAGTATCCCCAGTGAATTAGGTACACCTAAAGTATCCCCTGTGAGGAAGTAGAAGATTCTTCCCCAGTGAGTCCAATACATCTAAAAAAAATCTACAGCAAGGAAGCAGAAGATTCTTCCTCAAAGTCCTCAGCAAACCATAAAGGACGCAGCGGATTCTTCCCCACTGGATCACACATCTACACTACTCCTCGGTGAGTCCATTCCTACTACTCCTCAACGAGTTTTCACCATCCCCAGTGGATCTAACAATCAAGACTACTCGTACACATATCCTTCAGGAATTGAACATGTAGGCACGGTAGAAAAAGGTAGAGATAGAGATAGAGAAGGAGACCAAGGTTAACCTAAGGCAAGAGCCTCACCAAAAAAGGTAGAGAAAGAAGTGAAGAAGAATGGAGGAGCAAGTCACCTAGAGAATTTTGAGGCAAGAGCCCCGGATGGACACCACAGAGACTATATCCTTTTGTTGTTTGTTGGGTTAGCTCAAAGAGCGCCCTTGATTGTTTTTTTTTTTTTCTTTTATAGTGACTTTAGGATAGTGAGTCACTCACCATTTGCTTGCAAGTGGCAAAATAGGTTATGGGATAGTGAACCTGTCGTTGCTCGTTTCCTAAGAAAAAAAGGTGAGACTTCGGACATACAAATCCCATGCAACTCTACGGAGTTGCACCCTTCCCCATGTATGCGTGATGCGTGTCGTGTGCGTAGGTTGGGCCTAAGCCGTACGTCGAAACAAAATGTTTTGTCTCTTATTTTTTTGATTCCATTAGCAAAGCTCACGAATCAAAAGAAGGACGTTTGTAGACATCGCATTTTGTACCCCTTACGACTTGGCCCCCATTCTCTAATAATGCTCAAACTCTAAGGCCCAAGGCCAATTTAGAGCCCAATTAGATATCAAATTGACTTGAGAAGTGTTAAAATGGAAAATATAACTTTTTAAATGAGAAAAAATCTAATTTTGGAAATAAAATTACCAAAGTGGCCCGTAGCCCACGTTCTTGGGAAGCAGCTTGCATATGTTGGCCAAAGCATGCGTACACAGGCACATTCCTACGCACGCAGCTAGGGTTTGAGAAGTATGAAAAAGACAAGTTTTCTACAATAATGGCTAAGGTCTGGAATGAATGCCACATCGTTTGGAAGCCATTCCAAACCCCATTTTTTCCACTATATAAAGCCTTACATGGTATATTTTCAAAACACAAAGAAATCCCACGGGAAAACCCTTAGATTCACTAGAAAATATTGAATCAAAAAGGAGTTTTTCATAAAACACCCTCAAGTCAATTTTATTTGATTGAGACCTTTTAAGCCCCAATCCTTTGAGTTTATGATTATTAATCACTTGTTTAATGACTTGTGATAGATTTGAGTGAGGGAAACGGTCAAAATCAAATCTTGGGAACTCCTTTTTGAGGTACCAAGCTTCAACCTTTCTTTTCTTTTTAGTCCTTTCTTTTCTGCTCTAATCTCGTTTTCTTTGCTTAGTTTGTGTTTTTACATGTTTGTTTAGTTTAATTTCATGCTTGTTTGATGTTTATAAACATGCTAGTTTGTTAGAATCGGGGTTTTCTTTTATGCTCTGTTTTTTGTTTTGAGTTTCTAGGTTAGGGTTTTGAACAAGTCCTATGCACGCATGTCATAAGCATACGTATGCAAGTTAAACGTACGCAAATACTTGCCTAGAAACACTAATTTAAATTTCTTATGTTGTTTGGTTTGTTTGTTTCACATGTTTTGTCTCTTTTTAAACCCTTTTCTTATGTTTATACGTATTTGAGTCTCTGTCTTGTATGCTTGTTTGTCTTCAACATGCTTAGATTAGGGTTTTATGTTTGTTTCTTGCTTTGATGCCATGAACATGCATACCTATTCATGATACCATAGGTGCTGAGGTGCTACAAGGCAAGTAAAGGTAAGTCATGTTTTGACATGAACACGCATCTTTTGTGATGAACATGTTTGTATGGTGTTGAACATAAAGGTTTCCATGATTTCATGATGATATGCTTGTTGCCATGCTTGGGTGGTTGCTTTGTTTGATATATGATAGGGTTTCACATGCTAGGGTTTCTTATATGTGTTTGGCTCTTTATTGCTTTATGGATAGATATGTTGTTTTGGGATGAAAGATGTCATGTTGTATGCTTAGATGTATGCTAGTGTGTGTGTGTGAATTAGAATACAAGTGTTGAAATTGTTTTTAATAAGGTTAAGACATAAGACACAACGTTGGGCAATCTTGGGTGCCTAACACCTTCCCAAGAGCGTATCGAAACTCCGAACCCATACTACTGGTAGTAAGATCAAAGGTCCTTCCTTAAAAAGGACATATATATATATATATATATATATATATATATATATATATATATATATATATAGTTCCTAGACCAATTCAAAAACTAGGTGGCGACTCCAAGACCCCTAGTGTCCATAAGTGGTAGGATTCCTTATATTTGTAACCACTTGTTCTTGATTAATGGATTCTTGGGAGTGGTGACCTGAAATTCACCCGGTGGAGTTTTTGCCTTGCAAAAGGTTTTCCCCATTCATCAACAAACCACCATGTCATTTAAATTTTTCTGCACTTAACTTGGGTAATTGTATTAATTAACCGGGATCAATCTATAACCCAACAAGAAGAGCCAAAAATAAAGGAAGATAAAGGGATAGAGAAAGAGTGATATTAAGATAGAAAGTAGTGTGGAGATTAAAAGGTAAAAGGGACGAAAAAGGTTGGAGAAAGTGTGACAATAAGTTTGGAATTAATAAGAAGAAAAGGAATTAAAAATGCGTGAGGGAGAGAGGGAGAGAGAGAGTTGAAAACATGTGAATGATGTGATTGCTGATGTGGCTCAATAAGAGCATAATGACAATAAATGCTACGCTTCATCGTTTAGACATCTATAGAATATAGATTAGCTGAAATCAAGGTATTGGAGGAAATTAATGTTGTTTTAAAAACCAAATTGGCCAATTCAATGGAAACTAAACCCTAAATTGGTTTAGTAAAAACCAAGAAACCGGAAAAAAAGGAAACCAAACCCAATTTTAGTTCTCTGACCATTTCGGTTTTAAATCCATGGAAATTAGGCTAGTCCCAACGTTATCATAGCTTTAATATTGAAGTGTTCTAAGAAATCAATCATACAGTATCCTCCAAGCAATCAGCCCCAAGATATCAAATATGGTCTTAGTCAACCACAATTACTATTAGAGCCCTCTAAAGAAGGATTCACATGATCTTTTATAATAATCACTCTATTTGTACAGATGATTATACAAATTATGATTTGCTCACACATACCCTCTTCTCGAGAGTTACCCTATCCTTGCATGATTCTTGCTTGAGTGAATGCCCATCTAGAGATTTTAGCTCTAGCTTCGCCTAAGACTCACTTAAGAGATTCTCCCCTCCACCCAAGGCTAAAGGTAGACTTGGACAATAAGGGGCAATGCCCCTCCCCCCCCTCCACCTTCTTTGGTTTTAAAAATATATTAGTATATGCATGGGTACTAATTTAGCATTTGTTCTATAAAATTACACTTTACCCCCTTAACAATATCAATGATTCTTTTGAGAGTAATCTTAGGGTCCTATTTTTCATGTGTTGGCATATCCTTTGACAAAATGCAATTTACTTGTAATTAGATAGATCTAAAATGTGTTTAGAATATCATGAAGTATGTTGAGAAATCAAAACAACTAATATCATTGAAGACATGAAGATTGAACCAAGAAACATGTGAAGAAAAACTAAAGTAGTGAACCTCAACACTAATCTCGACACAAGCTCAACACTAGCATCTATCGAGATTAAATGATGGACCTCGAAACTAGCTCTACACCTCTTGATCTATCGAGATACGCAGATCCAGAATTCTCGGATCAAAATTTCGGCCCATGATCACTTGGATTACTAGGATTTCGTTTACTAAACTCCTAGAGGATATAAAAGCTTTATTTTAAAGTCATCAAAGACACAGAGACTCGTCTAGAAAACTCATATTTTTGGAGAGGCAACTACATTCTTGTGCACCTTAAGGTTATGTAACCAAATGCTTCCAGATTTTCAATGTAATTTAAAGTGAAGAACTTTTCATCCAACAACAAACATCGATGAATCGGGATTCATGCAAAGAGGGAAGAAATCTCTACAAGATCAAGTCTAATTGGGGATTAGAGTGAAGGTTCAACTGTAGGTTGGTACTTTGGGATAGTCCAGGATAGTGGTAAGATTCCTTGTATCTATGACCGCTTGATTCTTAATTAGTGATTCTTAGGAGTGGTGACTTGAAAATCACCAGGTGGGGGTTTTTGCCTTGTGAGAGGTTTTTCCTATTAGTCATCAAATCATCATGTTTATTTAATTCCTCTGCACTTTAATTTATTTGGTGATTTGTGTGTGCCTCCACAATTTGCATGTAATTTGACTTAATTAATCAACTTAGGTAATTGAATTAATTAACCGAAATCAATCTATAACTCAACAAGTAATGCTATAGTCACAAACTTTTGTATAACATCTTTACAAGCTGTTGAGATAGTAGGGTCTACCACTTATATTACTTTTTTATTTACCAATAACCAAACAAAATATATAAGCCCAATACCAAAAATTACCAATAGTAAAACTAAAAACAATTAAGTTCAATCAACCAATTTTACTCAAAACAAACAACCCAACTTTTTAAAAATTGTTAAATAGATAATTTTGTCCTTATCCAACAACAACACACACATCAAAAGCACACAAAAAATAAATAAAAATCCCTTACCAATTAAGCAATAGACGCTGAAGGCCGAAGCCACGCACACGGCCAGCAAGAAACCGCCCCTAATTGTCTTGGCTCCGTCCCCGCCTTCACCCAACCTATACTGCTTATTTTTTTTTGGCCATGTAAATGCTTGGGTTTTGCTATGGTATGGGTTTAGATGAAAACCCGACACCTTAGGAGGTGTAGAAACATGTTTAGGATTGATTTTGGATGATGTATGCTTGGAAATGTCGAAGAACTGCTTCTATCTGTGCTTCTGTATGTGTTGGCTTGGGTCTACATATGCAGCTTGTCTTCATGCGTACACAGCTCTGTTCTTGAATACACAGGTATGTTCTTGAGGTTTTGTGTATGCGGGTTCTAGCTTGCGCACGTAGGGTCCTGTTTGCATACGTAGGCTTTAACCTGCGTACATGAGATGCCTAGCAAGAGCCCTACTCTACCCATTTCCACTCCTTTTTCAACCGTTTCACTTCCATATGCAATCCTAACACACATTTTTGTCATTTTTGCCCTTGAATATCACTATATCCTTCTTTTTATCTTCATTCTTGCATTGAAACATCATTTTTTTTAATCATTTTCGCTTGAATCAAGAATCTAATGTCATCTCCCCTTTTTTGCAGTCATCATCCCCTTATGCTAGTAGGGGAAGTACTAATAAGGTGGTAGAATGGTACAACATTTTCATCCTTGAAACTAGGGCCTACATCCAGGAAGCGGGCTTTGAAACCATCATTGGCCTTCGTCCAGAGAGGTCCGTGAGTGCTACCTTGGTGTAGTACTTCATTGAGAGGTGGTGGGATACTACCCACACCTTTCATATTGCTGAGTAGGAGATGACAATGACTCCTTACGACTTCTACCACATGACCGGCCTTAGCTTTGAAGGGGCCATCATCAACTTGGATGGCATGTCGAGCATCCAACTAGGTCTCGACATGTTGGGGAGGAAGTATTCCACCGAGACCATCCGCTACTTCGACTTGGTGTCGGATTACATGCTTCTCCCACAGAGGACTATGGAGGAGTGTGTCCGCACGACTAGGGCTTTCCTTCTCCACTTGTTGGGGGCTTACCTCTTTGCCAATGGTGGGCAAACGGCGTCTTTGCAGTGGTTGACCCTCTTTCAGGACTTGGAGAGGCATAAAGGGCCAACTGGGGGCAGGCATGTCTTGCCTACCTTTACTCCACCCTCAACACTCTCGGCTAGGGCACCTTGCAATAGCTTGTGGGGCCTTGAAAGCTCCTTGAGGTTAGTTATCTTTCCATTTCTTGAATTTTCATTTATAGCTTGTAGTCTTGCAAATCGTATTATTTTGCAAACTGTCACCTTGCAAACTGTCATCTTGCATACTATCATCTTGCAAACTGTTATCTTGTAAACTGTTATCTTGCATCTAACCTATGGCTTGTACTTCTTTTTCCAGCGATGGGTGGTTAGGTAACCCCGGGCATCGATCTAATTCTAAAGGAGTTCCCTTGAGTGAGGGCCCACCTTGCTGGGTTGACTTTGGATGAGGTAAGTTTGAGAGTTCTAGTTGTTCATGCTTCTTCATGCATTTCCCTTAGGACACTCTTCTTATAACCTTGTGTCATTATAGGTTAACTAGACTCCATGGGTCGGACAGCCCCTTCCCGCTTCTCGAGACTTGGAGCTTGTCGCCCTTATTGCTTTAGAGATCACTCGACCCTTTGAAGGAGTGAGCTTGAGGGCACTATGCCTTGCAGAAAGGGTGTGGTGGTAGCTGGTGGGTAGGGATCAAGGAAGTCAATACCGTACGGGAGGTTGTACCGGTTTAACCACCGATACGATATATTTTGGATACCGGTCAATCTTGTTGTACCATTTCGGATTTACCGCTATTTTATATAATAATAATAATAATTCTCTTAGAGCTTATCCCTTCTATGTTCTTTAGGACTTAAAAGAATTTTTTAATACATTTAAAGAATAGTTAAATTTTTATTTATGACCCCCGTAATCAGTTAAACTAAACTCCATGCCACTAGAAGTCTAGAAGTTGACACTTGCCCATCTAAGCAATTGACTAAATAAAAAATAAAAAGTAATTGAAATTTGAAAGAGCAAAATAAGCAAGAGATAAGAACCATGGAGAGTCACGTGGCTTTGGGAAAAGCAAATAAAATAAGAGGCTTTTATGCTTTTGGCGGAGAAACCAAGAGAAATAGGTACAACAACCTCTTATTTTATTTGCTTTTAAATTTTACATCTGCTCTCTCCCAAGCAGAGAAAGCTTCTAAAAAAAGTAGAGAAAGAATTTCAACAAGCAGAGCAAACGAAATAGGGGGAGAGCAGATGAAGAAGGGAGCGATTACAATAGCTAAAAAGAAGATCTAAGGGGCTAAAATGAAGAAGAAGATGATGCTATTGATGATCTAGCAAGTTGATGCTTCAATGATGGTCACTAGTTGCTATAAGTTGTTGTAAGTATCAAGTTTTTTCAAAAAAACCCAATTATATTTGTACCGGTCCGAAATGAAAATACTACCCGAAAAGCTCTGAAATTCATCGAAATAGCTGAAACAAGCCGATACACCCTGGTATTTTGGGTGGTATGATTTAGCCTTGTTTTTGTCTTGGCTCAGCGTCAGAATGGAATATTTCGACGGTACACCGGCCCGACGGTGCGAAATCGTCTTCCTTGGTAGGGATGACCCATAGATTCCGATGGACCCTCCCGAGTTCATGCTTACCCCACGCTTCATGACTAATGCTAAGTACAACTTATGAGGGAGTGGCGTTCCCTACGCCGGGTGGTTTCTTGAGGGATTGGACTATAAAGGAGTTCAATATCACTTGTCTCATGCCTTTCCTTATTGCTCAATTATATGCTCAAACTCTTCTTCTTCTCTTCTCTTTCTTTACCTTGTTTGTCATGACTTCTAATGTGAAAAACTGTAACAAGAGGAGCCTATTGATGGTGAGCTCATTGACCCTCTACACCTTCCTTGGATGGTCTATGCTTATGGCCTGGATGGCTTTGCTCGGGAGCGCGTTGTGCCCCGTATTCCTACTGTCATGGGTTATCATTTCCCTTCCAACACTCAGGTGGTGAGTTCTTTCTTTCCTTTGTTCTTTCTCTTTTTGCCAATTCTCTCTTTTTGTTTCGATCACTAACCCTTTTTTCTTTGAATTATAGCCCACTATCCATGAGCATAAGGAGTTGGTATGATTGGCTGGGAGTCTTAAGTTGGAGGTGACCAACTATTCGAGGAACTTGTATGGTCCTGGAGGAGTGGCCCACCCGAGCGGTGGTGATGATGATGATGACGGTGGTGAGGACGAGGATCCGAAGGTGACTCTTAGCTACTAATCAAGGAAGAGGTGGCGCTATTGACTTGCTCAAGTTCAAGAGATATAGGCATACAACACAACTTTTTTTTTTTTTCCTCCTTTTTCCTTTTATTGTTTTTTTTTTTATCTCCTTTAGCAGATATTTGGATTAAGTTTGAGACAGAGGATTGTATTTAAGAACATCTTTTTACATTTATGCTTTTAATTGGGACTTAGCACTTAATTTACAAGATTTATGATGAATCGTATGTTTCTATACAACTTTACTTCTTTGATGCTTAAAACTTTGTGCTTGGAATGTATCTTGAATGATCCTTTAGGTTGTAGGAATGCTTTGGAGTGAGAAACTATGCTTAAAACAGGGGAGAATGGGCTTCACGCCAAGTCTTTGTGCATACGTAGGGATGAGCCTATGTACACAGCTTTGACTTTGCGTACATAGGGTTGACCTTATGTACGTGGGCTACGAATTAGAAAAAACCCTAACCAACTTGCTTAAATATAAAAGTAGCCGTTTAAGTCCAAAACCCTCACCAACGTATTTGTAGCCCGTAGAGCCCTTTTTGAGGTCCCCTAATGGCAGAAAACTCTCCTCTTGATGTCTTAACTTGGATTAGGAGACTTGGTCTCGATTTCAAGGATTCCATCACCTTCTGTGGTTTTTCTTGTATCTTTACCTACTATCAAATTAAGGTGGATAAGCTTCTTCTTCGTGCTGCCGCCAACTATTGGGTTTCTTCTTGGCATGTATTTTGCTTGAAAGGAATAGAACTATGCCCCACTATTGAAGAATTTAGTGTCATCATGGGTGAACCGAAGATTGATGATCTCATCTTCCCTACCATGGGTGGGGATCTTCCTTCTTTGCTGCAAATTGTGTTGGGCATCCCTTCTTCCACAACAAATAGGTGGTGTGTTTTTGGCAAGCTCAACCTTAGGTTGGTTTTTTAGTAATTTTCCGGTCCGACCCTTCTTGTGGGTGAGAGGCCATGTTCATACTTTCTCTGTGCCTTTCACTTATGTGCTCTTGCAAGGTATTTCTTGGTTCAAAAGTCATATTTTGTGGACCTCCAAATGTGCATAGTGGCTTATGACCTAAAGAAAGGTAATCTAGTGGGCTTGATCTTGGCGGAAACCCTCAACGATTTAGATGCCTTTCATAGGAAGGAAGCGAGCTTCTTTGCGGGAAGTCCTTTTATTTTTCAGGTATAATTCCTAACTTTTGCCTAGATTCTCAACCTAGCGGCATTCCTCTAATCTTGCATGGGTTGCCTTTCAGTTTTCGACCCATTTAGGCACCTTAAATCGTCTTTCATCATTGGTTTTTTTTTTTTTTTTTTTTCTCACTCATGCTCTCTATTTTTTCTTTCTTTCTTTTTCCTCTCGTTTTCCCCTTCTCTTTCTTCATTTTTTCTTTTTTTTTTCCCTAAGATTTGGTTACAAGAGAGGTTTTAGTTGCTTCAACCCTCTACTGTACCTCCCAGCACATACCTTCCTAGGCATCTTAGGGACCGCCGGCTTCAACAAAATGACATGAGCTCTGAGGCGTACATGGAGCTTATGGGTCATCTCAAGGAGACCGACATTCAATGGGTCATGGAGTGGTGGCACATCTCAAGCATGGTCCATAGTTACTGTAAGGATTGCTGTGTGCCTTTGGTTGGGCTTCGTTGCTACTCATACTATTCCACTTATTGTATCTCAAGGCAATTTGGAGAACGTCAAGGAGCTCCTAATGATGAAGGTGCCTTCCATACCGAGGTGTTCACCAATAGGATCTTGGGTAGGATTAGTGAGGGTTGGCCACGTCGTAGGGTGATGAATGGCATTGTTCCTCCTCGAAACATCTATCCCACTGCGAGGTACAGACAATGGTTGGAGGATGACATGAAGTGGATTATGAGGGATGAGAAAGCTTACATGAGGACTAGCAAGAAAGCAAGGAGGACTAAGTGACCACCTAATATGCCCCATATTTTACTTCTCCGCACTTTTATAGTTCTCGCGTTTTTGTTTTGAATTTAATAAATGATTGGAATGTTCCAAATCCTCTATGAAAACAATCTTATTATCAATTAATTTGAGCAATGAGAGAATCTTTTTTTTTTTTTTATTTGCTTATTGTCATTTATTTAATTTTTCTTCTCTTTTTCCTTTGCCATGTAACTTTTGCCTACGAAGTCCTTTCGGGAATTTTTGCCATGCCCATGGTCTTTTCCCCTAACTTTTGCCTAGATTGCCCTTTTGGGTTTTCAATATGGCGGGGTTCTTTAGCCGTAATTTTTTCCTAGGTCGTCCTTTCGGGTTTTCAACCTAGCAGGCTTTTTTTTTTTTTTTTTTTTTTTTTTTTTTTTAAATGTGGTATTTCCAGAGTCTATCCATGTTAATTGGGCGAAGCATCTCTTCCCCATCCAAATCTGTGGCACCTCCAGATATGATCTTCTTATTGATAAAAGGCCCCGACCACCTTGGCTTCATTTTTCCTCTTGGATCAAAAGTTTCATCTCTAAGCACCTTTAGGATCAAGTCCCCTTCTTTAAGGTTTATCGGTTCCACTTTCTTGTTAAATGCTCTAGAATCCTTTTTTGGTACCTTTGAGCATGATATTATGCCCTAGCCCTCTTTTTATCTATCAAAGCCAATTGTTAATATCTTTCCTTAGCCTAATCCTCTTCTAGGACCTTGTTTTCCACCAATACTCTCAAAGATTGTATCTCCACCTCAATAGGAAGCACCGCCTCACTACCATAAACCAAAAAGTAAGGTGTTTCCCCAATCGATGCACGGATAGAAGTTCTATAACCCCATAAGGCAAATGGAAGCTTCTCGGCCCAATCTTTGTATATCACTACCATCTTTGCTTGGATATTCTTCACATTCTTATTATTTGTTTCTATGGCTCCATTAGATTGTGGTCGATATGGCGAAGACTTGTGATGCTCAATGCCATATTCTTTCATGACCCTTTGGACTTCACCCTCAAAGTGAGAACCATTATCGGAGATGATCTCTTGGGATACCCTAAACCGACATATAATGTTGTTTTCTAAGAACCGAGCCACATGCGTAGCTTTCAATACGGAGTAGGAGGCTGTTTCCACCCACTTGGTGAAGTAGTCAATTGCCACCAAAATGTACTCATGCCCATTTGAAGCCTTAGGAGCTATCCTTTTAATCACATCTATGGCCCAAACTAAGAATGGCCATGGAGAAGTCATGCTATAAAACTCACTAGGCGGTACATGATTTAAGTTGGCATGTGTCCGACGATCATAGCAACTCTTTACGTAGTCCACACAATTGGTCTCCATTGTATTTCGGTAGTACCCTATCCTTAGGATTTTCTTGGCTAACATTCTTCCATTCATATGAGAGCCATAAATCCCTTGATGAACTTTTTCCATTACCTTCTCGATTTCTTCCTTCTTCAAGCAACGAAGGTGTATGCCATCGTAGAACCTTCTATAGAGTTGTCCTCCACATAGGATGTATTGTGTTGCCATCATCCTAATGGAATGATGTTCTCTCTTGTCGACACCATCCGGATATGCCCCTAGTTCCAAGAACTTCATGATGTCATAGTACTATGCAACTTCCTCTTCCTCTATAGTCATTACTGAAACTTCGGTATTCCCTTTGTGTACTTCCTCATAACTTTGCTAAATCTCCAAGGGTCTTGTCCACACTCCCTCGGGTATTTCAACCATGGAGGCTAGGGTAGCTAAGGCATCAGCAAATTGATTTTAAGCTCTAAGGATAATTGTGTACTCAATCTTGTCAAAGGTCTTAGTTAAGTCCTCCAAGTATTGTTGATAAGGCTTCGAGTGTTTCTCATTTTCCTTCCTCAACTTTTGTGCTTGGGTTATAACCAAAGTTGAATCTCGAAAAGCTTCCATTTAGGCAATACATGGCTCATATTCAGCCATGTTATTTGTTGCTTCAAAGTTCAACTTGATTGCCAACGCTATGTGAGTTCCCTCGGCAGTGATCAAGAGTATTCCTATCCCATTCCCATATTGGTTTATGGCTCCGTCAAAGTACATCTTCCATGTCCTAACTCCACATTCAAAATGTCCTCATTTGGAAAGTCTTCTTTACCATCTTCCCCCTTTATAGAATTCTTGGCACTAAAATCTGAGACAATAATCCCTTTGATAGTTGTTCTGGCCACATACTTCAAATCGAATTCTTCCAACAAGATCAACCATCTAGACAATCTTCTACTCAAAGCGGGTTTCTCGAAGAGATATTTCAATGGGTCTATTCTTGCTACTACTCATATTTGAAAGTGTAAAATGATATGTATCAATTTCTGTATTGCCTAAACAAGTGCAAAGCATGACTTTTCTATGGGAGTATACCTAGTTTCGTAATCATTGAACCTCTTGCTCAAGTAATATATGGCCTCTTCATTCTTGTCATCCTCCTCTTGTGCAAGCATACTTCCAACCGCATCTCCTATGATAGAGAGGTATAGGATTAAAAATTTTCCATGTTGTGGAGGTGCTAGGATAGGTGGGTGGAGGAGGTATTTCTTGATAAGTTCAAAGGCTTTTTTGTACTCATCGTTCTGTGTATGTGGTTCGTTCTTCCTTAGGATTTTGAAGATGGGCTCACAAGTGGAAGTGAGCTTGGTAATGAATTGACTAATATATTGTAATCGACCCAAGAAACCCTTTATCTCTTTCTCACTTTTAGGTGGAGGCATCTCTAATATGGCTTTAATATTGGATGGGTCAACTTCTATTCCTCTATAACTAACTAGGATGCCTAGTAATTTTTCGGTGGTTACTCCGAAGGTACACTTTTGTGGGTTCAATCTCAATCTATATTTTTTAATCCTCTCGAAGAACTTCCTTAAGTTTACAGTGTGGCTTTCGCTGTCCTTGGATTTTACTATCATATCATCAACATATACCTCTACATCATTATGCCTCATATCATGTCATAAGGCTATGGCCATCCTTTGGTAGGTTGCCTCGACATTCTTAAGGCCAAACAGCATCACCGTGTAACAATAGATTTCCCATTTGATAGTGTAAGTGGTTTTGGTCATGTCCTTGGGAGCCATCATGATTTGGTTATACCCCGAAAAACCATCCATGAAAGACATCAAGGCAGTTCCTACTGTGTTATCCACCAAGACATCAATGACTTGTTCAAGTCATCCTTAGGGCATGCCTTGTTCAAGTCCCTAAAATCCACACACATCCTCACCTTCCCATCTTTCTTAGGTACAGGCACGACATTGGCTATCCATTTGGCTTGGTGTACGGGTTTGATGAATCCTACTTTTAATTGCTTAGTGACTTCCTCTTTGATTATTAAGAGACATTTGGTCCTCATTCTTCTCAACTTTTGCTTGACGGGTACCATGTGATCATGAGTATCAATGTGATGTTAAGCTATCTCGGGGTTAATTCCAAACATATCTTCATAGGACCATGCAAACACCTCTTGGAATTCCATGAGGAGTTCTTGGAGATATTTTCTTTCTTTTTCATTTAAGTGTGGATTCTCATCATTGCCCAAATGAATAGTTTCAAGAGTTGGTTCCATAGGTTCAATTTTCTTTTCCAATTGTTTATTAGTTTCATTTTCAAATTCAATTGAATAATTTAAGTGTAGAATTTCAATGTTATGGGACACATAAGAATTTGCATTACAAAACTTTTCCCCCATGTTTTCAGAAAACCCAACCCAAGTCCAATTATTAATGGGCCCCACAATAGGCATGATGAATTTGGAAGGATCACTTGGCTCTTCATTAGTAATGACGAACACGTCCCCACTCATCTTCATCATGGTTTTCATTGCTTTAGCATCCATGTAGTTCACCCAATCGACCTATTCTTGTATTTCTTTGATCACCACGGTAGGTTTCTCCTTAAAGGTGAGCTTTTCATTAAAGAACAATTCCCAACCTGGATATACCTTTCCATCCTCACCTACCTAAGGTTCGGGGAAGCCACAATAAAAGAAGTTTCCTCCTTCTTTCAAAAAGTTCCCATTAAAAGTGCCATGGTTTTTCTTAATTCCGTCATAGTCTTCAAAGAATCATAGATCTTCCCTAGTCACTTCAGCCTTGATATGGAGGAACTCGATAACCCCTTTTCCTTCTTTACCAAGGCCCATTCTAGGCATGTATCCCATGTTCTTCATTATTGCAATCGCCTCATGGCTACAATATGGGAACAAATCGGTAGCATACCTTACATCCCTCAACCTATAGTTAACCATATTCACAAACTCATAGCCACTCATTTAAAGCTCACTTCCTCCTTCCTCGAGTCCACAAACTGGTGCTAGAATTTCACCATTTCCAAGTACTATGGCAATCCTTCCTTTCTTTTTCATCTTTTGGTGTAGTGAGGAGGGGATTGCCCAATTAGGGTGAAGCCAAGCTTTTCCTAAGAGAAGGTTGTAATTTGGGGTGATGTCCCCGACATGGAACTCCATGATAGTTTTTGTTGGCCCAATCTTCAAAGGAGCCTTGAAATTACCCATGACCTTCCTCGAAATGTTGTCATATGCCCTTACGGTCAAGGGAGAATGGATGACAGTCTCCATATCTAGGCCAATAGTGAAGGTGGTCCTCAAAGGACAAACATTCAAGATGGACCCATTGTCAATAAGAACCATTGGAACCTTGGCACTCATGCATTCAATGGTGATTTGCAAAGGTCTAGTGTGAGTAGCTCCTTCGGGAGGGAGATCTTCATAGGAAAAGGCAAGGAGGGGATGTGAGGAACCCTCGACTCCCATGAGAGACAAAACTTCTTGTGGTGTAGGTTCTATGGGTACTTCTTTCCCATTCAAAGTGTCCAAGAGAGCCTTACAATACTTTTGTAAGGACATGAGTAGGCCCTATAGGGACACATGAGCTTGAGTCTTCTTCAACTACATTAAGACCCTATCCTCTTCTTCTTTGTCTCCTTTAGGTTCCATGGGCTTCAACCCCTCCCCTAAATCCCTGCCGGAATGATCCTTTTCCAAAAAGGATGGCTTGTAGTGCTTCCCACTCCTAGTGATATTTGCTACATTGTCCTCCAAAACACTTTTCTTTAATTCTGTCACTCCTTTGGGAAGTATTCCCCATACCGCTATCACCTCTTTCAAGGCTTCATCTTCTTCATCCCATATTCCTTGGACTTCCATAGCATTGATATCGACATTTGTAGTTTCTATCAATTTTGAGAAATCTCATTCAATCTCATCTATTTGCACCCAGTTTTGATATGGAGGAGGAGCCCTATGGTAATTGGGCAAAGGGTTCTTTTTAATGTTGGGCTTGGTGGTGATGTTGGGATTTAGAAGGGTTCCATTGTCTATATCTTGTGTTTGAGGCAGAAGCAATCGTCGGTTTTGTGGCCAGATTTTTGGTGGTAATGGCAATATTCATTGAGGTTCCAAGTGGGAGGTATGGGATTAGGCATAGGTGTAAGGTCTAGAGGTTTGATGAATCCTTTGAAGGATAGGTTTTCATATGCTTGAGTGAGGGTCATTCCTTAGTCGGAGAATTCTTGGCGAGCTTTCTTTAGGTAGGCTAGTGTTTATTGGGGCATGATGACACTTACATTTACATGATTGGGTGCTTTAGTGGTGGTTGCTCCCCCTCCATATGTTTTCTTGGTTGGAAGCTTGCTTTCACCTTTCTCCAATTGTTCATTATTGAGGGCATCTTCGATTCTTATCCCATAATCACATAGTTCTCCAAATGAGCTAATAGGTGATGACAAAAGCCTATTATTATAAGCTAGAAGCAAGTTTTTGATGATCATGTTGATTTGGTCTTTCTAATTTGGCCTATTGACCATTCTAGATGTCTTGGTCTTCCATCTAGTCATGTATTAGGAAAATGTCTCTCCCACACCTTGTTTGGTAGTCTCCAAATCCCTTAGAGTCATAGCAATCACGGTGTTGAAGATAAATTGGTCCACAAACAACTCCACTAGTTCATTCCATACCTTAGTTTTGCTTGGATCAAGGCTATAATACCACCTTGATGCACCTCCCATGAGTGAGAGAGGAAATGCATGCAAAGTTTGCTTCTCATCTAGCCCATTCATTTCAGTAATGCTTAGGTATATTCATATGTGTTGCTTCGGATCTCCAGTCCAATCAAACTTTTCCGCATTGGAGATCTTGAACTTGGGAGGCAATGCAATAGGAGCCTTTAAACTTACTCCCCTTATATTATAGAGGTAATCATCCATCCCTTGCGCCTTACAATAGACAAGTTGCATTTTCTCCATCTTTTCCCTCATAGCTACAGTTTTCGCATGAGCTTCTCAATCCCATTCTTCCACTTCCTCCTCATCATCATGGATTTCCACATGTGCGGATTTCTTGAGATTAGATTTCTTCAACCTAGTGAGACGCCCTCCCATTTTCTTAAGGGCCTCTCCATGTTCATCCAAGGCCTTAAGGATCTTTTGTACCATTGAATCTTCCACGAAAGTAGTCATTATTTCTTGAAAGGTCTCTTCCTCTTCTTGGTGTGTGTCCTCAATCTTGATCAAGCGCCTTGCTTTCTCTCGAATCTAAATGGGAGTAGGGACGTGTTTTCTTGACTTTAATGGTGCAATGATGCCTGAAAAGAAGCCCCATTTTCATTTAGTTCATGTCCTAATTAAAGGTTCCTTTTAACTTTTAGATGTCTTTAGAAAATTCTTAAGTTTGTTTTAATGAAGGCCAAATTACAATATCATTCTCTTCCCTCTCATGGATTTTTTGCCCCTTGTTTCATTGGGCTTTGGTTCATTTACAATAAAGCTCTCACCTTACTGTCATGGGCTTTCATTAGAATGCACTTAGAAAATTTTCAACCCTTTGTCTCAAACATGGGCTTACAATGTATTCATCACTTTTGGGCTTTTCATTTTTTATTTATCATTTCACTCTTTTTTTTTTTTTTATATATATATATATATATATATTTTTAAATAGCCCTTTAGCTAGAACACATTGCAGCCTTCCTCTCAAAGTCCATGAAGTTCTCATCATTTTGGGTCTAGGCAGGCAACAAGGAGGCCCAAGATTAGGGAAGTTCATATTGGCTTTGTAGTATTTTTGGATGCTAAGTCCATAGCATATTTGTTACCTTAGGCTCAAAGTTCTCTTTTTTCAAAAGGGTTTTTTCCACTTGGGCCTATGATAGCAATTAGACTATGGTCTTATGAACCCTTCAAGTTAAGATATACCCTTGGATTTAGGGACAACCCTCTTATATGTGAGAACTTCTTTTCTTTTATCCCATGACATCTTAGGGCATACTATAACTTTAGGGCCATCCCTTCCATTTTTTTACATCTTTTATTTGTTCTTTAGAATTAGGTGAATACATGATATATGGTTGAACAAACAAGAGATGTAAAGGGCATCCTTTATGATAGGGTCTAGGATCTCTCTAGTGTGAGTAGGTTTCCTAAGGCTAAAGGGATAGATAAATAGGTCACTCATAACTAGGTGGGCTATGATTCCAACCAAGAGCCTAAGTGGACCCTATAATGGATTGGTAGCAAACCTTTAACGTACTCAAAGCCAATTATAGGCGATGACACCAATTATGAGTTGGTGGAATTAACTTAGGAAGATTTGGGTCTGGGCCTTCCATCTTCCTACTCATCACTAATCAAGGTTAAGGGACAAAAGTGAACAAGTGATGCATGTGCAAACAGATATTGAAATAGATTTTTTATTAAGGTTAAGAAATAAACACATAGGAATTAAACTCATTATCCCCAGTGTAGTCGCCACTATGGACACAAGGGGTCTCAAAGTCGCCACCTAGTATTTGTAATGGTCTAGGAATCATATATATAGCGTCCTTTCGAGGAAGGACCTTTGATCTTACTACTAGAATATGGGTTTAGAGTTTAGGTACACTTTTGGGAAGGTGTTAGGCACCTAAGATCGCCCAACCCTAAGGTTGGCCTCCCATCGTTGTGTCTTATGTCTTAACCTTATTAAAAACAATTTCAACACTTGTATTCTAACTTACACACACACACTAGCATACATCTAAGTATACAACATGGCATCTTTCATCTCAAAACAACATATCTATCCATAAAGCAATAAAGGGCCAAACACATATAAGAAACCCTAGCATGTGAAACCCTATCATATATCAAACAAAGCAGCTACCCAAGCATGGCAACAAGCATATCATCACAAAATCATGGAAACCATTATTTTCAACACCATACAAACATGTTCATCACAAAAGATGCGTGTTCATGTCAAAATACGACTTACCTTTACTTACCTTGCAGCACCTATGGCATCATGAATGGGTATGTGAATGCATGTTCGTGGCATCAAAGTAAGAAACAAACATAAAACCCTTATCTAAGCATGTTGAAGACAAAAAAGCATACAAGACAAAGACTTAACTACATATAAACATAAGAAAAGGGTTTAAAAAGAGACAAGACATGTGAAACAAACAAACCAAACAACATAAGAAATCTAAATTAGGGTTTTTAGGCAAGTATTTGCATACATAGCTAGAGGCCTACATATGCAGGGTTTAACTTACATATGCAGGCTTATGACATGCATGCATGGGACTTGTTCAAAACCCTAACCTAGAAACACAAAATAGAAAACAAAGCATAAAAGAAAACCCTAGTTCTAACAAACTAGCATGCTTATAAACATCAAACAAGCATGAAATTAAACTAAACAAACATGTAAAAACATAAACTAAGCAAATAAAACGAGATTAAAGTAGAAAAGAAAATACTAAAATGAAAAGAAAGGTTGAAGCTTGATACCTCAAAAAGGAGTTCCCAAGTTTTGATTTTTACCGTTCCCCTCTGTCAAATCTATCACAAGTCATTAAACAAGAGATTAGTAATCTTAAACTCAATGTATTGGGGCCAGAAAAGGTCCCAATAAAAAAAAAAATTGACTTGAGGGTTTTTTGTGAAAAACTTTCTTTTGATTCACTATTTTCTAGTGAATCTTAGGTTTTTCCTGTGGGATTTTTGTGTGTTTTGAAAATGTACCATGTAAGGCTTTATAGAGTTGAAAAAAATGGGGTTTGGAACGGCTCCCAAACAATGTGGGATTCATTCAAAACCTCAACTATTATTGCAAAAAACTTGTCTTTTTCATGCTTCTGAAACCCTAGCTTTGTACATAGGAATGTGCCTGTATATGCATGCTTTGGCCCACGTGACTGAGGCCGCGCCCACGCACGTAGGTCAAGGGCCACTTTAGTAATTTTATTTCCAAAAATAGATTTTTGCTCATTTAAAAGGTTAAATTTTTCATCTTAACACTCCTCAAGTCAATTTGATATCGAATTGGGCTCTAAACTGGCCTTAGGCCTTAGAGTTTGAGCATCATTGGGGAAAAGGAGGCCGAGTCATAAGGAGTACAAAATGTGGTGTCACTACCTTGGACTATCCTAAAATTCCAACCTAAAATTGAACATTTACTCCATATAGAAAATAAGTTCATATGTAAAAAGGTTACAAAACCAAGTGTACATGTAATGAGAACTCTACATCAAAACCTCACTACATATCTCAAAACACTCTCCCTCTAACAACAAGACTACTCTCTCATAACCAAAACTACTTCCCCTTTTTCTCACGAGAGACAAAGGGTGAATAACTGAAAGGGTGTCATCTCATTGTTATAGTTAGAGCCAGAAGCATCATCATCATCCCCTCCACTAGCAGAAGACTCTAAGGAAGGATCATGCTTGGGAGAATTAACGAAGCCTTGCTTGCTCACTCACAAGTGCAAGAGATTGTAGCAATATAATTCTCGGAGTACTTAGGTCGAACCACAAGGAGCAAGGTAAATTCAAAGACAATATAATTAAATAACAATTTGGGTGAAGAAGATAAGTAATTTTGCTTGGTGATTGTTAACAAGAATAATAATAATAAATCTGATTTAAATCAATAATGTAAATACTAGGGCATCAGGGTGCTTCCCTATATCGATATGAAATTCTTTGTGATCTAAGAAATTATATATTTCATAATTGATTGTTCTTATACAATTAAATACTTATGATTTGATTGAACTGAGACAATTCAAGAACGCATGATAACCTGAATTAATAATGCGATTAGAAAAGTTTTCAGGAAAACCCATTCACTTTAAAACCCGATTTCTATTTGAAACTATTAGAAATTCATCTAAACAATAAGAAAAACATGATTGAACTTATTGAAAGCATGGAAGAACTAATGCATCAAAAGAAATTTAATTTGAACAATCAAATATGTTGTTGATAAAATCCTAGAAAGAATCACATTGAATAGTCATACCGTATAGAAGAAACATAACCCCTAGCCCTAGCAAAGAGTTTAGGCTTCCATTAGAGAAAGGAAAATACAAGTTTTTCTCTGCCAAAATTCATTCTACACAGCCTCACTTCCAAACCCTAACGTCAAAAGTGTCCAAAGAAAATAAAACTTTTACTATTTTAATTTCCGTCAAGTTTATTTTGGCCTTCAAAAATGGAGAATTTTGAAAACTCAAAACTGAAAAGTTGTAGATATTTAAGTTACGGTTCAAATTCATCTGGCCTTGTGTCAATTGGATTTTTGAGGAGAGTGATAAGCATAAAATATTGATCAGTGCTCAAATAATATTTTTCCTTTTCAGATTCTGCCTCTTTGATTTCTTTCCTTATTTGAAGCTTCCAATCATGGTAGACGATCCAAGCACTCCAGCTGCACCTCCTTAGACATTTAAGCATGGTCCTTTAGCTCCACTTTAATTCTAGTTTGGCCTCCATTCTCTCACAAATTCCTGTAAACTCATCTTTCACACATGATTTCTTGAAAGTAGAAAATTACACACAATGAATGGCATCTTATTCAAGAAATTATGTAAAGATAAATAATAGGGACTAATGCAAATCATGGCTTAATTATATAAATTAAGCATAGTAATAATGAGATAACGCCCATATAAATATATAACAAGTATACATTCTAAGGCGTTATCAAGCCTCCAAGGTGAGACTATCAATGAGCAATCTAGTCAATCTTGGTGTTTATCTGACACATCTCATTAGTAAGATGGTCAAGACAAGTACCAAAATCATCTTGAATGAGTTGAAGCTGATCCAAGATGGTAGCAAGAGATGCCTCTACTTCAAAAGAAGAAGGTGGAGCAGACGAGGAAGAAGGTCGAGAGGCATAAGTAGCATCCTCAAAGCACAAAACTCAGCCTCCCCTTATGGAGTGGGAGTAGACTCCAGACGAGGCCTCATAGCCTTGGCCACTGGCTAAGCAGGGCTCCTAAGTAGATATTCCTTACTAATAGCACCCATCATACAGAAAGGAGTAGAAGAAGGAATAGGAACATGTGCATGTGTGAGAATGTGTGTGATAGCCGACGGAAAAATTAGCTTATCACGTGTAGCCGTTTCTTGATAGGTATCCAACATGGACACCAAAGCTCAATGATAGTGTTATAGTGAGATCGTAGCGTGAGAACAAAGGTCATCACCATATTAAGGATCCTTGGGCCCTTAGCAAAGTCATGGGTGGTGAAGTTAAGAGTATCACCCCAAGCGATGGAACGCTCACAAAAGTGTGAAGCAAGATCATCTCAAGAGAGATCGGAGATGAGTATAGCTAGGATAGTCAGGATGAGCTACCTTAGGAATGCATAGTACAATAGAAATGAGCTTTGGTGTAACTATAATATGTGTTCTTCTAAATATCTTTGTAAACTGGGAACAGAGGTATCGATAGTGTGTATGTTGGAGTAGAACTCCTATAAAAACACGCTTAGACATCTAACAAGTTTCTCATATAAAGATTCCCAACCCGGAGAACTAAACGCGCTTGGTACAGGTGTGTTTGAGAAATCAGACAGAATGACATGGCGTTCCGAATGAATTACCCCATCACAGAAGTTCTCATCAAAATCCTTTTGAGATTTTGAATCACGAAACCTATCTCAAATGGCGGAAGAAGTAGAAGAAGAAGAACCACAACATGAGATTGGATTCTTTGAAGGGATAGACTTTTTGGGTGCCATGGTAAGGAAACTAAGGAAGAAGAGAAAACACAACCAAAACACATACTTAGGAAAGATGAAGAAAGAAAGGAACGATGCATGAGCATGTGGTGTGCAAAAAATTAAGAGCATCATGGGTAGAACCCAATCCAAACAACCATTTACAGTTTATAATCAATCACACACTCCTAGAATGTATGAAAAAGATTACAATGCTTGAGAATGCAATACGTGAGCATGTGATAACAAATTAACAAAGCCCAACCCAAAAATTTTAGTAAAAACACAAAAAACCCCAATTTTCCCAAAAAAAAAAAAAATTGAAAACTTAAGTCTAAATACATGAAAAAGATCACTTACCAAAGGATTTAAGCTTGAGATAGACTGAAATCAAGGTTGGAAGAGGGATTTTGGTGAAAAAGATAGGTTTGGAGAGAGAGAGAGAGAGAGAAGTGCTGCGACTTAAATAATGCTCCCAAGTTCAGGATTGTTGCGAAGTAATAACTCGGTAAGTCCGAGGTCGAATCCACAGGGAAAAGGGAAATAATTAGCAAACCACAAGAGAATAAAACTAAAATAATAAAGTTTAATTGAAGAGATTTTGATGTTTTAGTAAAGTAAATTTAAATTGAGAGAAAATATCAATATATTAAGGCACTAAGGTTTAGGGATCTACACACTACATATCTATTGGTAGTCTTAACAATATTTATTTCATAACTCAACTAAAATTCATACGAAGGATGATCTTATGATTTAACAATAGAAACTCAAGAATTAATTGTCTAAGGTAGTTTCATGAAATTAATTGATTTTAGGCAAAACAAAACTAGTGAATTAGTTTGTAGGGAATACTAAGCATTTAACGTGCCTGGAGTCTACGATAAATCAAAGAATTATATAGATCTAAACACTTTCTTAGATGAGTAAATCAATCAAAAACATAATAACATAAGCATTAAAACCATAAAATAACTGTTAAGAACATACCAATAAGGGTTTCAACCCTTGCCTTAGCAAGGCTTCTAGCAAACCATAACACAAATAAAACTCTAAAAACTGTAAAGAAATTTTAAGAAAACCTAAATTATGTTCTATGGCAGCTCTCTCCTGAATTTTGACCTAAAAAGCCTTTAAATAGGTCAAGGAATCCTATTACAAGTTGAATTCCCGTTTGGAGAAAATCCCAGGTTTTTAGGCTTCACTTAACTGACAATTTTGGCCCATTTAACTTCAGAATTCAGACTTTTGATAAACTACAAAGTTGTATTCCTTTAAGTGAAATTTCTATCCCAACTTGAATCATCTCAATTGGACATATAAACTGAAAGTTATGGTCCAAATAGTAACTGGTGCGCAGGTTGGAATCCTAATCCGAATTGGACTTGGATTTGGTGCAAATTTCCTTTGATTCCTTGCTCCAATTGGATTTGAATTTAATTGGGTTGGCCTTCTTTGACTTCATCATGGCCCTTGTAAAAGTAAAGTCCATTAGCTTTCTTCCTTGAACAAGTCCACTTATTTAATTTCATTATCCTACAAAAGACAAATTCATGCATTAAAATTCAATCAAACACAAAATTGATTATTCTGCATTATTTCAAAATCAACTATAAAATGCATGAATTAACTCAAAATAAGTATGATAATAATTTATAATAATGATATAAATATGCAAAATTAAGTTATTATCACACTACCCAACTAGCTCATTGCTAGTCCCTAGCAATTTAAGTGACTCAAGACAAAGACACAAAATAACAAAAAATTATTACTTTAGTAGAAATAGTTAATCAAAGGTCAAAACACTAACAACCACCAAAGATATTTCACTTGCCATCAATACTCAGTGTGTGAATAATTTAGCCAACACAAACACGACCTTAGTGTTAAGACAAAATATGGCTTGAATTTCTATCCAAAGTTATGCTTCAACTCAAATCTCACAGTTGTTAAGACTTAACAAATAAAATCACTCCGAAAAGGGTGTGACACTCTCAAACATATGTGAGTAGAATAATGTAGAACAAAAACTAATATCTCACTTATAAATAAGATGAAGAACAATGAAGTAAAATAAAAGACATTTATAGTCTCATGAAAGGATACCAAACACTAAGAATATTACACCACACACATTGATTAGTCATGTCAAGATCCAAACCATACCTTCCTTAAGATCAAATAGGACTTTCATTGGAACATAATGTAGGGTAAAGAGGAGAAATTTAGAACAAAGGGTATACGTAAAAATAAAAAGTGTTCCCAAGAATAATTAGAGAGACAACTTCTTTTGAGTATATGACAATTGATTTATCCTCTCAAGTTTCTTGAATGTTGCACTTTCGCTTTCTTTTTTCTTCAAAATTTCATCAACAAATTCATTCTCTATTTCTTCCTCTTTCACATTACTTTTTTTAAAAACATTTTTCCTTTTCTGTTTATGACTTTTTTTTTTTTTTTTTTGAGTAAGTCTGCCTTTTCTTCCAACTATTTCAACACAAATTTACCGCAATAAGACAATTTGATTGCATTCATTCTTGGAACACTTTAGTAGGAAAGGGTTTGAGAAAGAATGGCTAAAATAATAGGCTCAAATGGGTGACTAGCCGTAATGTATGAAGAAAATAATAATAATAAAGGCTCAAAATTAACAAAGATGGCCTAAAATCATCTCTTAAGGATTGGGATAGTTCTTTAAAATCCATGACTTAAACATATTCAAGTGTGGCATAAAATTGATGAATTCTTAGCATTCGACCAAATCAAAGAATAATGAGACTAAGCAATAACAAAGTTATGTTCTTCAAAATGAAAAATGAGATCAAAGGAAAATATCCCTCTAAAAAAGTGAATGGCTCAAGAACTCATTTGGGTTATAGTCTCTACATTTTATTTTCAAGATTTTCAAAGTCATCTCTATCTCTTAGCCAAGAAACATGTTCATGTGGCTAAAGTGCATGTGCATAATAGTTGAGCATAAAAAATAGAGGACTAAAAACAACCCAATTTTTTTTTTTTAACATAATATAAAACCAAATGCAAATCATCTCAAGCTCCTCCCCCAACCTAAAACTTACATTGCCCTCAATGATAACAAGGAAAAACAATAAAGAGTAAAGATTACAGAGAGTACCTTGAAGAGATGAACATAAATGAACAAAAAAAACTTTAACACTTGCAAAAGGGGTTAGAAAACAAAATAACAAAAACTCTCCATTGCACATCATTTGAGGTATTAGTGGTATCCCAAGATTGTGCATTCTCAACTAAGAGATCAAAATAATCAAAAGCCTCATTAGGATCTTTATTCAAAAACTCTCCATTGCACATCATCTCTACCAATTGGCGCATCTTTGGAGTTAAAATTTCGTAGAAAAAACTAATTATATGCCAAGTTTCATAGCCATGATGTGGACAAGCATTAAACAAATATTTAAATATTTCCCAACATTAATAAAATGTCTCATTATCTTTTTGTGAAAAATTCATTATTTGTCTTTTAAGTGCATTAGTCCTATGAATTGGAAAAAAAATTTCTTTGAAAACTTAGTTTGCATCTCTTGCCAAGTACCAATTGACCTAGGTCTCAAAGAATTAAGCCAAGTTTTTGCCTTGTCTTTATGGAAAAAAGGGAACTAATTCAACCTAATGGTCTCTTAATTACATGATTGGTCATGGAAGGTAGAACGTACCTCCTCAAATTCCTTAAAGTGTAGGTAAGGATTTTCAAAATCTAAGCCATAAAATTTAGGAAGTAATGAAATCATACAGAGCTTAAAATTAAAATTATTTGCATTAGTTGGAAAAATGATGCATGATGGTGCACTACTCCAATAGGTTGCAAATAATTCCTGAGAGTTCTATTGGGTTGGTGAGCATGGAAGTTTTTCATTATTTAAATTATTCTCATCACCATGATTACTCTCTAAATCCACCATGATATCAAGTGTGTGAGAATGTGTGAAAGAATCAGATAAATTGCCAAACAAATTATTAGACTCAATTCTAACCAAGTGATTATCACTATCACGACACCAAACACACATGCAATAGTAATGCAAGAGAGAAAAGTAAAAAGAAAAAAAGAAAAGAAATACCTTTAACAATAAAAAGAAGTAAAAATAAAAGAAAAACTCTAAAGGAAAACTAAACTATTTAAAAAGAAAAGAGTTGGAGAGATATAACCAAATATGTGAAGAAATTTAATGCTGAAAACCTTTCCAAAAGAAGTGGAAGGCTTCTCTAGTTGCCTAATCCCCGACAATGGTGCCAAAAAATTGCTGCAACTTAAATAATGCTCTCAAGCGCAGGATTGTTGCGAAGTAATAACTCGGTAAGTCCGAGGTCGAATCCATAGGGAAAAGGGAATTGATTAGCAATCCACAAGAGAATAAAACTGAAATAATAAATTTTAATTGAAGAGATTTTTCATGGTTTAGTAAATTTAATTTAAATTGAGAGAAAATAACAATGTATTAAGCCGCTAAGGTTTAGGGATCCACACACGACACATCTATTTCAGGCAAAACAAAACTAGTGAATTAGTTTGCAGGGAATAGCATTTAACATGCCTGGAGTCTATGATAAATCAAAGAATTATACAAAACTAAACAATTTTCTAGATGAGTAAATCAATTAAAAACAAAATAACATAAGCATTAAAACCATAAAATAATTATTAAGAACATACTAATAAACTGTTGGGTTTCACCCTTGCCTTAGCAAGCCATAACATAAATAAAACTCTAAAAACTGTAAAGAAACTTTAATAAAACCTAAATTACGTTCTACGGCAGCTCTCTTCTGAATTTTTCCCGAGCCTTTAAATAGGTCAAGGAATCCTATTACAAGAGTTTAGAGAAAATCCCAGGTTTTCAGGCTTCACTTAACTGACATTTTCTGCCCATTTAACTTCAGAATTCGGACTTTTGATAAACTACAAAGTTATAGCACATTAGATTAAATTCCCAGCCCAACTTGAATCATCTCGATTGGATGTCTGAGCCGAAAGTTATGCTCCAAATACTAACTGGTGCACAAGCTGGAATCCTAATCCGAATTGGACTTGGAATTGGTGCAAATTTCCTTTGAATCCTTGCTCCAATTGGACTCGAAATTAATTGGATTGGCCTTCATTGACTTCATCATGGCCCTTGTAAATTTAAAGTCCATTAGCTTTCTTTGTTGCACAAATCCACTTATTTAACTTCATTATCCTACAAAAGACAAATTCACGCATTGAAGTTCAATTAAGTACAAAATTGATTATTCAGTATTATTCCAAAACCAATTATAAACTGCATGAATTAAATCAAAATATGTATGATAATGCTTTCTAATAATGATATAAACATGCAAAATTAAGCTATTATCAAGAAGAGGTGTCGAAGTGCTTTAAGTGAAATGAAAACTAGGTTGACCCTTAAGTATATGTAGAGTCAGGCTTCTTGAGCTAGTATCGAGGAGGTATCGAGAATTAAAGCTTGACGAATCAAGAGGTGTCGAGGAGGTGTCAATGGCTAAAAAATTCGATGTATTGAGGTAGGTGTCAAAAGGTGTTGAGCAAATAGAGAGTTCAGAAATATGGCTCGATGAATTGGGCTATGTATCGAGAGGTATTGAGAAAACCCCAAAAACTTCAATAGAAGAGACTTGTGTTGAGAGGTATCGGCAGGTGTCAAGACCGCTATCGAGCTGGTATCGAGAAGCATAGAAACATGAATTTTCAAGAGAGAAAAGACATGATATGAATGCAAACAAGATAAACACCATACCAAACATCATAGAAGCATGTTAAGCACTCAAACAAAACAAATTCTAGATGCAAAGCATTCTTAGATCCAAAACACTAAACAAGTCTAACCAATTTTATTTTCAAAAACAAGTTAAGACAGTTTAGTAAGCTTATACTACCACATGTTTTCCTTGTGATGGCCAAAACACATTGTACCTGTACAATAGTATCAAGAGTAGCAAAGAATAGCGTGTTGTGTGTGAAACTTTTGCAAGAAAGCACAAGTGTCTTATCATATGAAAATAATGATATAAGAGAATAAAGAACATTCACACATAATCATAACTATTTGTTGAGGTACAATTTTTTTACTCATGCCACATGCCCTAATCCTATTTAATTACATTTGTTTATTCACCAAAATATCACCCATAAATTATTTTGGGCCTCCATGAATATTTCTCATCCTATTGGCCCACAAATATTTCATTTCTTATTATCTAAATCAAGTCATGATATAAACTATAACAAAAAGCCCAAAACTCATATTGTAAGGTTGAATTTATTCACCCATCTAATTGGCTTTATTCCGTGCCAAATTTGCTTGTAATTCAGCATTTAGTAACCCTGTATTTAGGTGGGATTTGTGTAAGGGTAGTGAGTGAGATAGAGTGAAGATTGCTCAAGAGTGTGCAAGAAAACAGAGTGTCGCGGCTGGGACTCGCGGCTGGACTCGCGGCTTCAACCCGCGAGAATCTGCACACGTGCCAAGCATGCTTTGGAAGATGAACAGTCATGCTAGCCGGAGCACTACAGGACAAAACAGGACAATGGCCATACGGTTATCTCGCGACTGGAACTCGCGATCGAGTCAAGCCGCGAGGTCAAGCCGCGAGCCACCCTGTTTTGGAAAAACCCGACGTTTCACATTCCCCTTCACTCCAAAGTATAAATACCCTTTTAACCCACGATTGAAAGAGAGCTTCCAGAGAGATTTTTGAGAGAGAAACCCTAAAGAAAAACCAGATTGTTTTACCCACAATCTCTACCTTAGAGTCTCATCAAATTCCCTCACTCTCTTCCTCTCCATTGTCAAATCCTTGAGAGGCCATTATAACCAAACCTGGTTCTCACCATTATCATCTCGTGAGAGAGACGTTTGGAGTTCGGGGAAGCGATTAGGAAGGAACCAATATTCATTGGTTGATGCGGTGTAGTAGCGGAATCCGGTAAGCTAGAGAAGAAAAAGGTTCGGCGCAACCTCGTTGGAGCAAGAAGCTTGGAGGGCTTAGGTGCATTGGGTAGATTAGGCTTGGAGGGTCTTTTTCTTTGTCCTTGTATCCCAACTATATTTTCTAGTGGATTGATTACCGCTTGGAGGGCGGCGGAGAGGTTTTTCGCCGAGGTCTTGGTTTCCTCTTCGATAACATATCTGGTGTTATCATTTTGTGTTTGCATCTTCCTTCCTCTCTATCTCTCGCCTTTAATTTATCTGCTGTGGTTTAATCTGTTATGGCTTAGATAGTTGTTTAACCAATTACATGATATAGCATATGTTAAGTTTCCGCACATTAACTGTTTGACATATTGCTTGTGTTGGTTAAGTTGGTTTTTGGGGGTCTAAACGTTCAAAAGTGTATTTGTACACGTTTTTGAACTTTCACATATCTTTTCCAATTTTATTATCATTATTTAGTTAAACCCAAAATTGGCCCTATGACCCTAATCAAAGTGTGCCTGCTCTAATACCACTTGATAGGCCAAAATGTATTAACCCCTTATAATGAATTAACCAATTAATTAGCCAAGTTAATTAATTAATCTGATTAACATGCAATAATCGTGGTAGCACAAACATATCACCAACTAAGTTAATATGCAGCAAAAAATAAAGTTGACACGGTGATTTGTTTACGAATGGGGAAAATCTCCAAAGCAAAAAACCCCACTGGATGAATTTAAGGTCGCCACTTCCGAGAATCCACTATTATCACAACAAGCGGTCACAAGTAAAGGAATCTTAGTACCTTATACCAACCTATAGTTGAACCCTTACCCCAATACCTAAGTGGACTTGTTTTGTAGTGATAATCTCTCATTTTCAATGCACAGACTCAAAGACGTTACTAACCAATCGATGCACGAATCTAAGTATGTGACTAACCACTAACTTGAGAAGGTTGTTGGCTACAAAGTTCTTCAAATCATCAACACGATGAAGATCACGAAAATCCTTGGTTACAAAACCCTACGGCGTACAAACGCAGCAACTTCTTGAAGAGAAAGATGAACTAGGGCAAATTATCTCCGGTCATAATATGCTTATGTAAAACCTTTGCATCAAGTTGCACTCACTTGCATCATCTGTGACGGCCCTTAAAATAGTCCTTATATATGTTTAGGGTTGTGAGAAAAGAAAGCCTAAATATGTATACACGGATTGGAGTGAAATCAGATCTGAAAAACTGATTTCTGTAAATCTTGATAGATATTGTATCTATCGAGTAGTTGTTGAGCATCAGGCAAAAGATTCCTTTTAAACCTCGATAGATGCTATCTGTCGAGCTAGCTGTCAAGCTTTAAAATCCAGCACATCTTCACTTGATTCTTGGACAAATTTGCATGCCTTTAACACTTGGACTTGAAACCTTGTTCCTTGAAGCATTAAACACATTCTAGATCTACCCAATTACAAGTAATGTGAGTTTTATCAAAGGATTAACCAATTCTATATTGACCTATGTTCCTAACATGATTCACATATGTCCTAACAATCTCCGCTTTGGCGATTCGTGACAAAACCACAACAAACAAATGAACATATGAGAGAAGTCATAAATCACTCAACTCATATTCACTTGTTGAATACAATAAAATCTATCCTAACGCAAACTCTTGAAAAACTTTGCAAGAAGAAAGTTCATGGCAAGAAAGACTTTGACAACCTGTATTTCTGAAACTCTTCAAACAAAACTCATCACGGCATCTTAGTATGAAATAGAAATAAAAAATTGCATACAATTTGTAAGACACATGTGTATAAAAAGAGAAAAGAAACAACACATGAAAAGATAGGTGAATAAACATACATCATAATATATATATATATATATATATATATATATCAAAGGATAAGTACTATGTATGTCAAATGGTCACAAGACCAATATACACGAGGTAATAGTAAAAGAAAAAAAAGAAAATACATAATAACCTCACTACATCCCTCAAAATATAAACACTCCCCCTATCACAAAAAATGTCCTATACTAACTCTCTGTCTAAATACATGACTACTCTCATCCCAAAACTACTCCCCCTTTTTGTCACGAATGACAAAGGGCAAGTAACTCAAGCAATCATCACGTCATCACCGGAAGACATAGCATCCTTATCCTCATCATCATCATCATTACCGGAGCCATCATCACTCTCATCCTCTAAAGTCGGAGGAGATGGAGAAGAAGAGGCAGTGAAACCACCTATGATAGCCTGTCGTCATGTGATACGACCAACACGGGTGTTCACCCGACATAACTCATCACTAAGAGTGTCAAGGGAAGCATCCATGCGCACAAGCTGTGCCATTATGGCCTCGAGAGTCACTCCACTCGCAAAAGAAGAAGGAGCAGATGAGGATGAAGCGGAAGAAGCCGGAGGAGTCGCCATCTTGGTCCGCAGCCGCTTAGGTCGAAGTCGGGCCTCGCTCTGTCTAACAGTAGTAGGGTCTATGGCACACATAGGAGAGAAGTGTGTAGACTCTAGATAAGAGACAAGAAAAATGGTGAAGAATTCACGTTATAGCCGAAGGAAAAATGAGCTTATCACGGGTCGCCGTATCCCTATAGACATCTATAAGGGAGAGGATGAAGTAAGAGGGAAAATATATAGTGAGTCCTTCAAGTAGGGATAACAAAAATTGAGCACGAGGCTTAGTAATGGAGTTATAGTGAGACAAAGGATGAAGAACGAATGTCATCACCATGTTAAGGAACCTCGGACCTTTTGCAAAGCTCGAGCAAGGGGTGTTTTGACGGTCATCCCAAGATGAAGGCGTCTCACAGAAGCGAGATGAGAGTTTGTCTTTGGACACAGTCCTAAGCCGCTCACAGCCAAGGTAGTCAACAAACTCTACCCTCGGTATGTGTAGCACCTCAGATATAAGATCCAAAGTGACTACCATGTGCGTACCTTGAACGTGAGGGATAAACTAAGGTACAGAATGGTCGAATCCATGTATGTTTGAGTAAAACTCCTGTATGATCACAGAAGGACAGGTGACCGGGATGCCACACAGTGACTCCCAACCCCTACTATAAATGACAGCGGGAAGGTCAATATCGGAAAAGTCCGATAGAATGACTTGGTGTTCCGAATGACTGTTGCGTCATGAGAAGTTCTTCGAAAAGTCCTTACGGGCTTTATCATCACGGAATCAGACTTGAGATGGAGTAGAATCAGTGGGGGGAGAAGAAGAAGATGCCCCGGAATGAAAAGGGTTCCATGATGGAGTAGATTTCTATTTAGGTGCCATAGAGCAACTAATGACAGAAAGAGAGAGAGAGAGGGACAAAAAAAAAGCACCAAACAGTTTAATATCAATATGATAGAAACAAAATTGGTACATATGCATGAAAAATGCATGATCATGTGACATGCAAAAGTAAAAACATCATAGGCTCAGCCCAATCCAATCCTTCCAGCACACATTATTTTAACATAGTAGGCACACATCAAAAATGAAAATGTGATGCAATGCATGATGATTTAAAACCATTTATACAAAACCCATCCTAAAAAATTTCACAAAAACTCAACAAGTTTTAAAAACCCCAAAATTTTTTCAAAAACCTAAAACTTAGATAAAAATGAATGAAATGCATGATACAAGAGAGAAAAGAGATCATACCAAATGAAGAAAACTTGATTTGGGCCGAAGATCAAGTGGGGAATGTGAAAAGGTTGAGTTTAAGGTGTTTGGGAGAGAAATGAGAGAGATTCTATTGAGAGAGATTGGAAAAAATGAGATAGAAATTGCACTAACCCTATATATAGAAACATATGTAGCTCGATGGATCGGCAGGTATTGAGAGGTGTCGAGAATTAAAATGTGACAGATAGAGCTATCAAGAGGTGTCCACAACAATTTGACCTCGATGGATTGAGCATCTATTGAGCATACAGAAACTTCCTCGATGGATCGAGAAGCTGTCGAGTAGCTATTGAGCCTGATTCTCAAAAACCTTGATGGATTGAAATTGCAATAATAACTATCAAGAAAAAAAAGCTCAAGAGGCTCAATAGATAGCCCATCTGTCGAAAGGTGTCAAGAAGCTGTCGGGATTACTTAAAAACAGTTTTTCAAAGAAGAGAAAAACACAGACATAAATGCAATCAAACATGCTACTCAACCAAAAATCCAAACAACATTTTGAACTCTCAAAATCATCTCTCAATAAGAAAATGTCAAGCATTTAGATCCAAAAACACACACACACACACTAAACAAGTATAATCAATTTTATATTTCAAAAACAAGTTAAGACAGTTTAGTGAGCATACATTAACACATGTATTCCTTATAATGGCTAAATCACATTGTATCTACATATGTATCAAGAGTAGCAAAGAATATTGTGTGTTGTGTGTGAAGAATATCGCAAGATTGCATAAGTGTCTACATGTTATGATGATTTGAGATATGAGAAAATCGCTTTAACTCACAGACAATCATAATCGCTTGATGGGGACTATCACCTTCGAAGTACATCCTATAACTCCCACATCTTCTTGAAGACACGTTTGAAATTATATATAAAGCATTTTGTTTCTTTTTTCTTTTATTTTTCTTTGCATATTTTTCTTTTAAGCAAATCATGCATGGGCATATATGAGAAAGAAAAGAAATACCCAATTATATTAAGCTTTTGACATTGCACTTTTGTTGTGCCGAAGTATACAGATGTCATTTCATGATTGGCGGGCAATAGTGGTGAGATGGTTATTTATGCATTTTTCTTAGGATTTTCTAGTCCTTCCTGTAAAAAAGAGTAATGTGAGTGTTAAGTACAAGAGATTACTTAATCTTACTCATCACAAATACGAGCCACAAAACTCACTTGCTTAGTTGTGCATAGAGATGCTTATCTAAGCTACAAAAGATACAAAATTTAAAAAACTTTGTTTCAATGGCCATCCAAGGTACATAAGTACCAATATACACAAAACACCCATTGTTTTTGTATTTTTCTGATTTTTCAATTTTTTTTTTTAATTTTTATGAAAAAAAAAATAAAACAAAACTGAAAATAAACAAATAAAAACATGTTAAGTAAAGCAAAGCAAAGCATAAAACTAGACTGACTCAAAACAAGAAAGCAAAACATACAAGTAATGCATACACAAAACAAGAAAGGGGGAGAGAGAGAAAAAGTGACTAAATCACTTGGAGTCTTTTTTCTTCCACACATTGGAAGAACCTTTCCATTTTGCAAACCTTTGATTTGGTGGTGAGGGGGAATAATTGAAACCGTTCAAGTTCAAAAGAAATATGAGGGCTTTGAGTAGATCTCTAAGTGGAGCAAAGGAGGATGGAAACTGATTTCGATTTCTAGATGAGATCATCTTGTTGCTCTATTGAGTGGCTAACCACTTATAGCAATTAGGTCAAGTATGTCCAGTCGCTCCACAGTGATGACAGATATGTCGCTTCTTCTGTTTAGGCTTTTGAGTGTTTCCCTTCTTAGCCCTAGAGTTTTGAGTCTCTTTCTTATCAAGCTTAGGGGGTGTTCCTAAGATAGATTTACCATTGTCTATGTTCTCACTAGCTACAATAGTTTTCACATTATTGTTCTCAGATTCAACATTATTAGCAGGTGAAACAAAAACAGTAGTACTAGTAGAAGCAATATTAGGAGAAGGGAAATCATACCCTAAACCAGTTTGATCAAAAGCAGATTTCTAAAGGCTTAGCATTTCGTCAAGCTTTGCACTTGAAGTCCTCTCCGGCTGAGCTATGACTTGAAACAGCTCCGCTTCAAGCTTCTTAGTCTTCTCGGCTTAGAAATTATTCTCAAATCTTAGTGGTCCAATGGTCTGATTGGCTTTATCAAACTTCATGGAGATTTCTTCTCATTCAAGCTCCACATCACTAAGCTTCTTGGTGGCCAACCTATACAACTTCACATGCTTTTTGGAGACCTTGTATAATTTTGCATAGGCTGTGTGGATGTCATCTTGTTTATCCATCTTCTCAAATTTCGACTCCACCAAGTCATCTTCTTCATCCACATCTTCAACAATCCCCTCAGTAGGATTTATAGTGGTAGTAAGGTATTTAGGATTCCATCATCCTCATTATCAGAATCATCCTTAGGCTCGATGTCACTCAAAGTAGCAACAAGTGCCTTGCTCTTCCCAATGGTCTTGAGATACTTAGGGCACTCTTGTTTCATGTGATCAAGTCTTGACACCCAAAACACTTTGGTCCTAAGGGAATAGTGTACTGACCGCCATTCCTAGCATCCTTCTTTCCTTTGTCTTGGTTCTTGAATTGAGATGAACCGGACTGCTTGCAGCCTTTGTCAAATCCTTTGGCATTGGCATTCTTCATAAACTTTTTAAACTGCCTTGTAATGTAGGATTTCATTTTAGAGTCTTCATCGTCTCAAGGCTTATCAGTGTCACCGCTTTTAGCCTTCAATGCCATGCTCTTGCCTTTACTAGATTTCCCAATCCTTATCAAACCTAACTCGTAGGTCTGCAGATTGCCAACCAGCCCTGTCAAAGGAATTTTGTCAATATTCTTTGATTCCTCAATTTGCAGTGATCTTGGCATGAAATCTCTTGGGTAGAGATCTAAGCACCTTTCTAACAATCTTGGTTCAGGAATGGTTTCCCCAAGATTAAAGGCTAAGTTCACTATGTCCTTGAACTTGGCATAGAGCTCATCAAATGACTCATCCTCCTCCATCTTGATTTCTTCAAAGCTTGTAGTAAGCCTCTGAAGTTTCGAATCTTTGATGACCTTAGTTCTTTCATAGGTCGTTTGGAGGATGGTCCATGCTTCCTTTGCAATTTCAGTAAAGGATATCTTCTTGAACTCCTCATTTGTGACCACATTGAATAACGCATTCAATGCCCTGCTATTGAAGTTAGCCGCTTTGATCTTTGCATCATCCTAATCAGCTAACACTTCCTTAAGCTTGGTTTAGCCTATCTCTCTGACTTGCCACACTTTTTCATCTAATGACTATAAGAAAGCTCTCATGCATACTTTCCAGTATGCATAGTTAGTGTCATCAAATAAAGGAGGTATAATTAAAGATTGTCCTCTATTCATGACAACAGGGGTCAATGGATCACACAGCAAAGATTAACCCTAATCAGAGTGTGCCTACTTTGATACCACTTGATAGGCCAAGATATATTGACCCCTTGTGATGAATTAACCAATTAATTAGCCAAGTTAATTAATTAATCCAATTAACATGCAATAAGTGTGGTAGCACAAACAAATCACCAACTAAGTTAATATGCAGTGGAAAATAAAGTTAACACGATGACTTGTTTACGAATAGGGAAAACCTTCAAGGCAAAAACCCTACCAGGTGAATTTAAGGTCACCACTCCCAAGAATCCACTATTATCACAACAAGCAATTACATGTAAAGGAATTCTAATACCTTATACCAACCTACAGTTCAACCCTTAGCTCAATATCCAATTGGACTTGTTCTATAGTGACAATCTCTCATTTTCAATGCACGGCTCCCAGTACGTGACTAACCAATCGATGCACAAATCCAAGTACGTGACTAACCACCAACTTGAGAAGGTTGTTGGCTGCAAAGTTCTTCAGTTCATCAACACGATGAAGATCATGAAGTTCCTTGGTTACAAAACCCTATGGCATACAAATGCAGCAGCTTCTTGAAGAGAAAGATGAACTAGGGCAAATTGTCTCCGATCACAATATGCTTGTGTAAAAACTTTGCATCAAGTTGCACTCACTTGCATCATCTGTGACGACCCTTAAAATAGTCCTTATATATGTTTAGGGTTGTGAGAAAAGAAAGCCTAAACATGTATACACAGATTAGAGTGAAAGCAGATCGGAAAAACTGATTTCTGTAAATATCGATAGATAGTGTATCTATCGAGAAGTTGTTGAGCATCAGGCAAAAGCTGACTTTTAAACCTCGATAGATGCTATCGGTCAAGCTAGATATCAAGCTTTAAAATCTAGCACTTTTTTACTTGATTCTTGGACATATTTGCATGGTTTTAACACTTGGACTTGAAATCTTGTGCCTTGAAGCATTAAACATATCCTAGATCTACCCAATTACAAGTTAAGTGTATTTTGTCAAAGGATTAGTCAATTCTATATTGACATATGTTCCTAACATGATTCACATATGTCTTAACACCATTCTTTTTAAAGCCTAAGGCCACGTATGCTTGACAATATTTCAAAAGCTTAATTCTCATTGGCAATATCAAAAGTCCAATTTACGTTGGCACTATTAAAACCCAAGCTAGCTGCTTGACACTATTCAATAAAAATCCCAAAATTATCAATACTTAGCAAAATACTATATCATAAGTATTTCACTTAAAGTCCAATGATAAACAATGCTTAAAGTTCTTAAACCTATTACTATAATATTATAAGCCCATGAAATCTATCTTTTAAAACCCATGGTAACAATTTATGTTAAATAACACTATTCATTTTTCCAAAACCCATGGCAAACATATATCAATCCAATGGAGAATTATGAATTTGAGTTACTAATATAAAAGCCCATTGAAAGTTATGATTATTTATTTTAGATCTATGACATTTATTTATTTCATACCATAATATAAACCCATGGAATTTATATAATAAGAACCCATCTTCACTATTTATATCACAACATTCATGGCCAAAATGGCCCAATACCATGTTTTTTTGAAATTTTTAGCAACAGAGCATTGTTTCGGAAATAATTTGGGATCTACCACTTTTTGTGGTACTCGAGCATGGTGAGCTCGAGTACCATCTTTTCATTGGTCAACATCTTCTCAAAAAAAAAAAAAACGCCGCTATAGGGCCCGAAAACGTCACTATAGGGCTTAAAAACGCCACTATAGGGCTCCTTGAACTTGGTATGGGGACTTATAAAAAAATTTTGCAGGAAAACGCCGCTATAGGGCCCAAAAACGTCACTATAGGGCTTAAAAACGCCACTATAGGGCCCCTTGAACCTGTTATGGGACTTATTAAAAAAAATTTTGCAGGAAAACACCGCTATAGGGCCCAAAAACGTCACTATAGGGCTTAAAAACGCCACTATAGGGCCCCTTGAACCTGTTATGGGGACTTATAAAAACATTTTGCAGGAAAACGCCGCTATAGGGCCCGAAAACGTCACTATAGGGCCCCTTGAACCTGGTATGGGGGCTTAAAAACGCCGCTATAGGGCCCGAAAACGTCACTATAGGTCTTAAAAACGCCACTATAAGGCTCCTTGAATATGGGGCGACAGTGGAATGGAAAAATGTGGTACTCGAGCTCACCAAACTCGAGTACCACAAAAAGTGGTAGATCCCAAATTATTTCCGAAACAGTGCTCTGTTGCTAAAAATTTCAAAAAAACATGGTATTGGGCCATTTTGGCCCAACATTCATACTATTTATTTCCAAAACTTATGGTAATTGTTCACGTTACAAGCCCATCATGATTATCTATAGAAAAACCCATGAGAATATCAAACTATTCCATTATAGTGGTTGTTATCATATTTTATTTGAAACTCATGGATATTACCTCTATTAAAAGCCCATGGTAATTATTATTCACAAGAAACATTGGAAGTTACTATTTAAAAACCCTAAAAAAATATCATTTACAAAATAATCCATGGCAAAAATTATGAGAAATGATAGGCCAAGAATGTATTGACCCTTTGTAATAAATTAACCAATTAATTTAGCCAAGTGAATTAATTAAGTTAATTAACGTGCAAAGCATGTGGTAGCACAAACAAATAACCAATTAACTAAAGTGCAGTAGAAATTAAATTGACACGGTGATTTGTTTACGAATGGGGAAAACCTACACGGTAAAAACCCCACCGGGTGATTTTAAGGTCACCACTCCCGAGAATCCGCTATTATCAAAACAAGCGGTAACAAGTAAAGGAATCCCCGTACCTTATACCAACCTACAGTTGAACCCTTACCCCAATACCCAATTGGACTTGTTCCGTAGTGAAAATCTCTCCTTTTCAATGCACGGCAACCAAGACGTAACTAACCAATAGATGCGCGGATCCGAAGACGCGACTTAATCACTAACTTGAGACATATGTTGGCTACAAAGTTCTTGAGTTCATCACACGATGAAGATCACAAAGCTCCTTGGTCACAAAACCTTAAGGTGTACAAACACAATAGCTTCTTCAAGAAAAAGATGAACTAGGGAAAATTGTCTCCAATCACGATATGCTTGTGAAAAACTTTTGCATTAAGTTGCATTAGCTATGATGGCCCTTAAAACAATCCTTATATATGTTTAGGGTTGTGAGAAAAGAAAGTCTAAACACATACTCACGGATTAAATGAAAAATAGCTCTGAAAAACTGAGTTTCATAAACCTCGATAGATAGCCATCTATCAAGATAGTTGTTGAGCCACGGGTTGAAACAGCTTTTAAACCTTGATAGATGCTAGCTATCGAACTTTAAAATCTAGCACTTTCTCACTTGTTTCTTGGACAGACTTGCATGACTTTAACATTTGAACTTGAAACCTTGTTCCTTGAAGTATTAAACACATCTTAGATCTACCTAATTACAAGTAAAGTGCATCAAAGGATTATCCAATTACATAAAATATTGACATATGTTCCTAACATCAAATCACATATGTCCTAACAATCTCCCCTTTTGGAAATCTGTGACAAAACCACAACAAACAAATGAACATATGAGAGAAGTCATAAATCACTCAACTCATATTCACTTTTTGAATACAATAAAATCAATTCTAACACAAACTCTTGAAAAACTTTGCAAGAAAAGAGTTTATGGTAAGTAGACTTTGATAACTTTGTATTTTGAAACACTTTAAACCAAGCTTATCAAGGCATCTTAGTGTGAAACAAAAATATAAGATTGCATACATCATATAAGAAGCATGTGTATAAAGAAAGAAAAGAAACAACACATGGAGAAGATAGGTGAATAACATACATCAATATATATAAAAACCAAATATAAGTACAATGTATGTCAAGTGGTCACAAGACCAGTATACATAGAAATAATGTATCTAAAATAGAAAGAAAAAAAAATATATAAAAAAATCCTCACTACATTCCTCAAAAACACTTTCCCTATCATAAAATCTCCTATACTAACCATCCCCTTATAAGTATGACTACTCTCATCTCAAAACTACTCCCCATTTTTGTCACGAGTGACAAAGGATAAGTATATCAAGTAGACATCTCGTCATCACCGGGTGAGCTAGCACCATCATCCTCATCAGCATCCTCACTCCAAAATTCATCATCACTCTCATCCTCAGATGCTGGTGGAGAAGGAGAAAAGGCAGCAGTAAAACCACCCATGGCAGCCTGTCATCGTGCGATACGACCGACACGGGTGTTCATCTAACACAACTTATCACTAAGAGTGTCAAGGTGAGCATCTATGCACACAAGCTGTGCCATGATGGCCTCGAGAGTCACTCCACCAGCAAAAGAAGAAGGAGTGGAGGTGGATGGAGTGGAAGAAGCTAGAGGAGTCTCTATCTCGGTCCGTGGCCGCTTCGATCGAAGCCGGGCCTCGCTTCGTCTAACGGGTTCTTTGTGTCTATGGCACACATGACAGAGAAGTGTGGAGACTCAAGATAAGAGACAGGCACATGACAGAGAATCCGCGTGATAGCAAAAGGAAAAATGAGCTTATCATAGGTCACTATATCCTTATAGACATCTATAAGGGAGAATGTGAAATGAGAGGGAAAGTCTATAGTGAGTCCCTCAAGTAGGGATAACAAAAATTGAGCACAAGGCTTAATAATCGAATTATAGTGAGACAGGGGATGTAAAACAAATGTCATCACCATATTCACCATATTCCCCATCCTCGATAGCTCCTCTATCTATCGAGCCCTTTTTGCTATGGACACCTCTGGATAGCTTCTCAATAGATGCATTTGTCGAAGTTTAAACCTCGACACCTCTCGACACCTCTCGATTTGTCGAGATTTAAAAGGTTCTATATATAGGATCCGCGCAATTTCAGGTTCATTTCTCTCGACCTCTCTCAACTCCCGTTGACTCTTCACCTCCCAAAACTTCTTTCTCTCACTTCAAACTTCTTTCCCAAGGGTTTTCAGCCTAGATTGATCTTTCTTCTTCTAGTAAGATCTTGTTTCTCTCATCTATCATGCATTTCATGCTTTCTAACCTAACTTTTGGGATCTTTGATAAACTTTTTTTGTGAAATTTTTGGGATGGGCTTTTTGAAAATGGCTTTGAATCGTCATGCATTGCATCACATTTGCATTATAACAATGTTTCATGCATTTTAGATGTGTCTTTACTTTGTTGAAATGATTGTGTGCTGGTAGGATTGGATTGGGTTGAGCCCATGATGTTTTTACTATTGCATATCACATGCTCATGTATTTTCATGCATACGTACCTTACATTCTCTATATTCTTATATATTGATTGTGATTGGTGCTTTTCTACATGTCTTTCTCTCTCTCTCTCCTTCTTTTGGTTAGCTGCTCTATGGCACCTAAACAAAAATCTACTCCGTCCCGAAACCCTCATCATTCCGGGGCATCTTCTTCTGATCCTTCTCCTTCTCACGTCCGGTTTCGTGATGAGAAGGCCAAATCAGACTTCTTGGAGAACTTTTCTAGGCGAGGCATTCATTCAGAATGCCAAGTCATTTTGTCAGACTTTTCCAATACTGGCCTACCCACTGTCATTAACAATAGAGGTTGGGAGTCACCGTGTGGTGTCCTGGTCACTTGTCCATCCGTTCTCATTCAAGAGTTCTACTCCAACATGCATGGATTTGATTATTCAGTACCTCTCCTTGTTACTTGCGTTCGAGGTACGCGCATCATGATCACTTCGGATATTGTATCCGACGTGCTCCATGTCCCGAGGGTAGCGCATCTTGACTACCCTGGTTGTGATCGTCTTAAGACCGTGTCTAAAGACGAGCTTATATCTCGCTTCGTGAGCATCCTTCCGATTAGGGTGATCATCAGTTTACTCCGTGTTCGGCCTTTGCTAAAGGTCCTAGGTTCATGAACATGGTTATGACTTTTGTTTTGCATCCTTTATCTCATTATAACTCCATTCTGAGCCCCCGTGCTCGCTTATTTCTTTCCCTTTTGGAGCATCTTACTATAGACTTTCCCTCTCATTTCATTCTTTCTCTCATAGATATATATTAGGATACGATGACCCGTGATAAGCTCATCTTCTCTTCAGCTATCACGAGGATTTTATGCCACTTTTCTGTCCCCTTTCTCGTTTCTGACCACTTCCATGTCATGTGTGCCATAGATGCCGCTCTTGTTAAACGAAGCGAGGTGTAGCTACGTTCGAGGTGGTCTAGGACGGCAATTCCTCCAGCTTTTACAACTCCATCCACATATGTTCTCTCTTCTTCTACGAGGGGTGTGACTTTCGAGGACATCATAGCATAGCTTATGCGCATTGATGCTCGCCTCGACACTCTCGGTGTTGAGTTATGTCAGGTGAACACTCGTGTTAGTCATATTGCACAATGACAGGCTATCATGGGTCGCTTCGTTGCTTCTCCTCCTCCTACTCCAGAGGCTTCTAAGAATGAGGACGATAATGGTGATGGTGATGCTACCGATATTGAGGATGATGATGCTAGCTCTTCCAGTGGTGATGAGATGTCTACTTGATGTACTTACCCTTTGTTACTCATGACAAAAAGGGGAAGTAGTTTTGGATATGAGAGTAGTCATACTCATAGGAGGAGAGTTAGTATAGGAGATTTTTGTTAGGGGGAGTGTTTATATTTTCCGAGGGATGTAGTGAGGACTTTATGTATCTTTTTCTTTTCTCTCTCTATTTTAGATACATTGTTCATGTACCTTAGATCTTGTGATCATGTTGTGATAGCAAACCTTGTACTTGTTGATATATACATTTGAGGTTGTTATTACAATTCTTTCACCTATCTTTCCATGTGTTGTGTCTTGTCTATCTTTATACACATGTTTCCTATATAATGTATGCAATCTATTAAATCTGTTTCACATTAAGATGTCTCGATGAGTTTTGTTTAAAGTGCTTTAGAAATACAGGTTGTCAAAGTCTATTTGCCATAAACTCTCTTCTTGCAAAGTTTTTCAAGAGTTTTTGTTAGGATAGATTTTATTGTATTTAACAAGTGAGTATGAGTTGAGTGATTTATGACTTCTCTCATATGCTCATTTGTTTGTTGTAGTTTTGTCACGGATTGCAAATGGGGAGATTCTTAGGACATACGTGATTCAATGTTAGGAACATATGTCAATATTTTATATAATTGAATTAAAAAAATAGAAGGCAATCGTAACAGCTTCAGCCCATACAAGTAGAAATCTCAATGTTAGGTATAGACCCCAACATTCCAGTAGAAATAAAATATCTAAGCCTTGGGCTAAAGACATGTCCTAATCTACGATGCCACAACAGAAAAGGGGGAGTAGAGGGAACACACAGCACACAGAAAAAAAGGCAAAAGGCTGAGGGCTAATCCTTTGACAAAATGCTCTTTACTTATAATTGGGTAGATCTAGGATGTGTTTAATGCTTCAAGAAACAAGGTTTCAAGTTCAAGTGTTAACATCATGCAAGTCTGTCCAAGAAAAAAGTGAAGAAAGTGTTCATTAAAGCTCGATAGCGAGTATCTATCAAGGCTTAAACAATTTTTTCAGCCTGAGGCTCGACTGCTACTCGATAGATAGGGTATCTGTCGAGATTTATGAAAAATAGATTTTCATTTATATTTTACATCCAATCTGTGAATATATGTTTGGGATTTCTTTTCTCACAACCCTAGACATATATAAGGATTGTTTTGAGGGTCGTCAAAGGTTGTAACAATTGCTTGTGTGTATCGAAAAAAATTTTCATGCAAATTGTGACTGGAGACAGAGTTTGTCTTAATTCATCTTTCTTTTGAAGAAGCTGCTGTGTTTGTACACTGTAGGGTTTTGTAACCAAACAACTCTTGATCTTCATCACCTGGATGAACTCAAGAACTTTGCAGCCAACATCCTTCTCAAGTTGGTGCTAAAGTCGCGTCATGGGATTTGCGCAATTAGTTAGTCACGCATTTGGGAGTCGTGCATTGAAAAGGAGAGATTGCCACTATAGAACAAATCCAATTGGGTATTGGGGTAAGGGTTCAACTGTAGGTTGGTATAAGGTATCGAGATTCTTTTACTTGTAACCGCTTGTTTTGATAATAGTGGATTCTCGGGAGTGGTGACCTTAAAATCACCTGGTGGGGTTTTTGCCGTGTATGTTTTCCCCATTCGTAAACAAATCAACGCGTCAATTTATTTTCCACTACATGCTTTAGATAATTGGTGATTTGTTTGTGCTACCACACACTTTGCATGTTAATTTGATTAATTAATAAACTAATTAATCAATTAATATGTCACAAGGGGTCAATGCATTTGTGGCCTTTCAATAGAGATGCTCATCTAACTTACAAAAAATTCAAAGTTTAGAAAACTTTATTTCAATGGCCATTCAAGGTACACAAGTACCAATGTACATAAACACATTTTTGTATTTTTTTGATTTTTCAATTTTTATTTTTATTTTTATATGAAAAACAAAATAAAACAAAACTAAAAAATAAACACTAAAAACTTGTTAAACAAAACAATTCATAAAACTAAATGCAAATGCATGAGGAAGAAGGAGGAGAAGGAGAGATCAATCCATGGAGATGACACCAATGTTTTGACGAAAGAATTCAAACCGTTTACTATCAAGAGGTTTGGTAAACAAATTAGCCTTCCGATCATCGGTGTGAATAAACTCAAGAGTAAGAGTACCATCTTCGACAAGCTCCCTAATGAAGTGATGTCAAATCTCTATGTGTTTAGTTTGAGAATGTTGAACCGGATTCTTAGAGATGTTGATGGCACTGGTATTGTCACAGTAGATGGTAAGATACTCTTGACAAATACCGTAATCATGGAGGGGTTTTTGCATCCATAGAAGTTGGGTGCAATGACTACCAGCAGCGATGTACTCAGACTTTATAGTGGATAATGAGATGGAATTCTGATTTTTGCTTATCCAGGAGATAAGATTATTACCCACATAGAAACAACCCCTGATGTAATCTTTCTATCATTAGCATTCCCAGCCCAATCAGTGTCAGAATACCCGGCTAAGACATCATTTGTATCCTTGCTGTACCACACACCAAAGTCGTGAGTGGTTTGACATACTTTATGATTCTTTTCAAAGCAATCATATGAGACTCTTTGGGATTAGCCTGATATCTAGCACACACTCCCACATTGTAACTAATGTCGGGTTTCTTGTGAGAAGGTAAAGAAGACTACCTATCATGCTTTTGTAAAGAGATGAATCTACGATTTTACCTAACAAGTCAACAATGAGTTTAACATTTGGGCTCATAGGGGTTCTAACGAAACTATCAGATTCCAAACCAAAATTCTTCACAAGATTTTTAGCATATTTAGATTGAGATAGGAATATACCTGAATCTTGTTGATGAATCTACAATCCAAGGAAGTGAGTTAGCTCTCCAATCATGCTCATCTCGAACTCAACCTGCATGAGTTTTGAGAAGCTATGAGCAAGTTCATGCTTAGTTGACCCAAAGATGATATCATCAACATATACTTGAGCAACTATCAACTCGCTTTGATCTGCATTTTCCTCTTGTGAACCCAATTGACACCAAGTCTTGTGTGAGCCGATCATACTAAGCTTTAGGGGCTTGCTTTAACCCATAAAGTGCCTTCTTGAGGTATAGCACATGATCCGAAAAGTGTGGATCAATGAATCCTTTTGGTTGAGCCACATAGACATCTTCTTTAAGGAGCCCATTCAAGAAAGTAGTCTTCACGTCCATTTGATAAAGCTTAAACCTCAAGTGACATGCTAGGGCTAGGAGAATTCTGATGGACTCCATACAGGCTACGGGAGCAAATGTCTTATCATAGTCTACTCCTTCCATTTGTGTATATCCTTGAGCTTTAAGATGAGCCTTATTGTGGATCACATTACCCTCTTCATCAATTTTATTGCGGAATATCCACTTTGTGTCGATGATGTGCTCACCCTCCGGTCTAGGTACCAAAGTCCAGACATCATTCCTCCGAAATTGAAGCAGTTCATCATGCATAGCTTCAACCCAAATTTTATCCTGAAGAGCTTCCTCAACTTTAGTGGGTTCAACCTACGGCAAGTAACAAGAATAAGACACAAAGTTAGCAACACATTTATCAACTGTACGCTTCCTCTGTGTAAGTTCATTCATGTTTCCCACAATAACTTCAGGGGGATAATTCAATTTGATTTTGGAGGAAGTTCCTTTCTCCTCGAGGGATTGAGAATCGGGTGAAGTAGATATTTCAGCTAAATCTTCTACAACCTTGGAGTATCGAGAGTACTTGGAGATGCAGGTTCTTGTTCAACAATTTCTTGAACTTCCTTGGGCTCGGGAGGAAGAATTTCTTTGGGGATTTCCTCACTAAATTTATCAGAACCAGATTTCGAGGATTCTTCAATAACAACATTCATTGTTTCCATTACCTTTATGGTTCTTTTGTTGTATACCCGATAAGCTTTGCTTGTAGAGGAGTATCCCAGAAATATTTTTTCATCACTTCGAGAGTCAAATTTTCCCACATTCTCTCTATCCTTGAGAATGAAACAAGTACTTCCAAAGATTCTCAAATACTTATTATTTGGCTTCCTTCCCTTCCATAACTCATATAGAGTCTTCTTGGTACCAGGTCTAAAATACACCCTACTAACCATATGACAAGCAATGTTAACGGCTTCTCCCCACAAATTTCTAGCCACATCGTTGTTGTGCAACATGGCTCTAGCCATTTCTTGAATAACCTTGTTCTTCCTTCCTACTGCACCATTCTACCGAGGAGTAATAAGAGAAAAGAATTCTTGAGATATACCCGATCATGTACAAAAGGACTCCATATATGAGTTCTCAAATTATTTACCATGATCATTTCAAATTCGATCAATCTTCAAGCTTTTCTCATTCTGCAATCTTGTACACAAAGCTTCAATGTGCTCAGGAGCATCGGACTTGGATCGTAAGAGAATGACCCAAGTGTACCTAGTGAAGTCGTCTACCACAACCATGATGAATCTCTTTCCACCAAGAGACTTGGTTCTAGTTGGACCCATAAGATCCGGATGTAGTAGCTCCTATAGTCTGGATGTAGTAGATGTTTGAGTGCCTGGATGTTTAGCTTTCGATTGTTTCCGAAGTTGACATGGTCCACACATCACATTGCTCACTCTACTGAGCTTTGGTATCCCCAACACCGACTCATGCTTAGATACAATTGAAAGATGTTTATAACTAGCATGTCCCATCCTTTAGTGCCATAGATCTTCATTTGGTAAACAAATGCTATTGCACACAATATCAGCATCGGGAACCAAGCCATAACAATTGTTTAGAATGCGAACACCACTTATGAGCTTCTTTCTAGACTCATCCATGACAAGGTATTTTCCCTTTGAGAATAGTACCATGAAGTCTTGATCACATATCTAACTTATGCTCAACGGGTTCACTCTCGGACCTTCTACATATAGAACATTTGCAATGTTTGACAGGCTAAGCAGAGAGATGATTCCCTTTCCTTTAATCTGTGATTTGCTCCCATCACTTAAAGTGACATTACCACCTTTCTTAGACTCAAAAACCTTTAAGAGAGTTTGGTCTCCAATCATGTGTCTTGAGCAGCCACTATCAAGGTACCACAAGCACATGTCCATAACCTTAAATGCGGACTTCATCATGAAGCATACTTTATGCTTAGATGACAGATCAATGGGAATGGTGTTTTCTCTCATCTGCCTTTTATGAACTAAACCTTTAACTTTCACTCTTCTCAGACGAACTTCTTTGCACATTTTCATTCTGAGACAGTCTAGTTTCTTTTTTATCAAGCTGAGATATTTTCCAATAGTCATCATAATAGAATTCAAATAACTTTTAGACTCGCATTTTTCTAATACACTCAAACAAGTAGATATTAGAAAAACAATATGTATTTGAAAGTAAAGATCTCTTCAAGTCGGTTGCAGCCATGACAACGGGGGTCAATGGATCACATAGCAAAGATTAAAACCTAATCAGAGTGTGCCTACTCTAACATCACTTGATAGGCCAAGAATGTATTAACTCCTTGTGATAAATTAGCCAAGTAAATTAATTAAGTTAATTAATATGCAAAGCGCATGATAGCACAAACAGATCACCAATTAACTAAAGTGCAGTAGTAATTAAATTGACACGATGATTTGTTTGCGAATGAGGAAAACCTACACCGCAAAAACCCCACCAGGTGATTTTAAAGTCACCACTCCCGAAAATCCACTAATATCAAAACAAGCGATTACAAGTAAAGGAATCCCAATAACTTATACCAACCTACAGTTGAACCCTTACCCTAATACCCAATTGGACTTGTTCTGTAGTGAAAATATCTCCTTTTCAATGCACGACAAACAGTATGTGACTAACCAATAGATGCGCGGATTCAAAGACGCGACTTAATCACCAACTTGAGAAAGATGTTGGCTGCAAAGTTCATCAATTCATCACATGATGAAGATCACGAAGCTCCTTGGTCACAAAACCCTAAGGTGTACAAACACAAAGCAATTTGTGACGGCCCTTAAAACAATCCTTATATATGTTTAGGGTTGTGAGAAAAGAAAGACTAAACACATATTCACGGATTGAATGAAAAACAGCTTTTAAAAACTAAGTTTCATAAACCTCGATAGATAGCCATCTATCGAGATAGCTATCGAGCCACGGGCTGAAACAACCTTTAAACCTCGATAGATACTAGCTGTCAAGCTTTAAAATCGACCACTTTCTCACTTGTTACTTGAAGTATTAAACACATCCTAGATCTATCCAATTACAAGAAAATGTGTTTTGTCAAAGGATTAGCCAATTACATAAAATATTGACATAAGTTCCTAACATCAAATCACATATGTCCTAACAAAAAATTATACAAATTGTTATTTAAAGCCCATGGAAATTAATACCCAAAACCTATCATAAATATTTATTAAAGCTCATGAATACATTTCATTTTTACTAACAACTAAAGCCCATGTGGAATAAAAACCCGTGACAATATATGGTAGCTCTGTCCATTTTGTAGGGTTCATGATGAGAAAGCAAAAGGATAGACCCAAGTGGAGAGAACTACCAAGTCAGAGGCCCACCAAACTACTCGGCTCTCATGGCTAGGATCAACCTAAAATCTTAGCCAAAGCTGACCCAACTAAAGGACTCCCTTCGATTACGCCTTTCGTTGGAGAGCACCTCAAGAAGCAACCAAGCTCCCAAACCAAATTAAGAGCTGGCCATCTATCCCATCAACCTCTATGCCACTGCTAATTCTGATGTGAACAATACCGGATGTTGAGCTCACACCTAAAAGCTAATAGGTAATAAATACCCTTCTTCTCCAAGTTTTGGTCACAACTCAAGGGAGCCATAGCCAAGACCTCGAAGCTCATGAAATCCTCAATTAAATAGTTTATTTTATTACTAAAAATGTATGTAACTGATTCATGAACTAGTCCCATGAATCCCAAAAGGGAAAAAATTAAGGAAAAGTGATTTGGAGGGCATAAAGGGGGTGTCTAGTAAAAGCTCCCAGTAGAGGCATCAATGGTTGACACTCCCAATAGAATCAACCAACCCTTTTGACTCTAACAATTCCTCATCCTCATCAACCAATTCTTCAGATGCCTTGGGAGATTCAATGGTCACTCTAAAGCCCATGAATGTTTCTTCTTGATCATTGTCTTCCGAATCTGCTTTTGGTTCAACATCACTCAAGGTAGTAGCTAAGGCTTTGCTATTCCCAATGGACTTAAGATATGTAGGACATTCTTGTTTCATGTGTCTGTACCCTTGACATCCATAACACTTTGGACCAAATGATGTGTTGCTACTTTGTCCAAAGTCCTTGGTTTCTTTCTTAAATCTATCTTGAGATTTTGCTTGAGGATATCCAGACTTTTTACGATCCTTGTCACTTGCTTTGAAATTTACATTCTTAATAAATTTCTTGAATTGTTTAGTGATGTAGGTTTTGAACTTAGAGTTTTCATCTTCAGATGACCCATCCTTTTCATCATTCTTATTCTTTCGAGCCATATTCTTGCTCTTACTTCCCTTGCCAATTCTCACTAAACCTAGTTCAAAGGTTTGCAGATTTCCAATCAACTCTGTCAAAGGAATAGTGTCAATGTCCTTTGATTCTTCTATAGCAATAATCTTAGCATGAAATCACTCAAGAAGAGATCTGATTATCTTCCCGACAATCTTAGGCACTGGAATCCTTTCACTTAAGTTAAAGGCTGAATTCATTATGTCTTTGAGTTTGGCATAGAATTCATCAAAAGTCTCAGCATCATCCATCTTGATTTCTTCAAAGCTAGAAGTGAGCCTTTGAAGCTTGGAATCTTTCACAGCAATGGTCCAAGCTTCCTTGGAGCTCTTAGTGGATGTGATTTTCTTGAATTCCTCATTAGTCACAGCACTAAACAAGGAATTCAATGCTCTACTGTTGAAGTTGGCAACTTTGATCTTGTCACCATCCCATGATGCGGGTGACTTGGTTTGGTCCATCCAACTTCAATAGCTAGCCAGACTTTTTCATCCAGGGACTGCAAAAAAGCTCTCATGTGTACTTTCCAATATGCATAGTTAGTACCATTAAAAAGAGAAGGAATAATTAGCAATTGTCCATGATCCATTAATATAAGGGTCAATGGATTAAACAACAAAGATTAAAACTTAATCAGAGTGTGTCCGCTCTAATACCACCTATTGGATTATAGATTGACCTCGGTTAATTAATTCAATTACCCAAGTTGATTAATTAGGCCAAATTACATGCAAATCATGAAGGCACCAACAAATCACCAAATAAAGTAAGTGCAGTAGAAATTAAATGACACGGTGATTTTTTGATGAATGGGGAAAACCTCTCGCAAGGCAAAAACCCTACTGGGTGTATTTCAGGTCACCGCTCCTAAGACTTTACTAATCAAGAACAAGCGGTTACAAGTATAAGGAATCTTACTACTATCCTGGACTACCACAAAATTCCAACCTACAGTTGAACCTTTACTCTAATACCCAGTTGGAACTTATCTTGTACAAGACTTCTTTGTATGCACGGATCCTAGTACATGACTAACTCCAGCAACTTAATTAACTTTTGTTGGTTGCGAAGTTCTTCACTTCAAAGCATATTGAAGATCAGGAAGCACTTGGTTAGAAAACCCTAAGGTGCATAAAATGTAGTAGCTTCTCATAGAGTGTATGAGTTCTTTAATTGAGTCTTTGTGTCCTTGATGACTTTTAAAATAAGCCTTTTATATGGTCTAGGGTTGTAGAGAGAGAAGCCTTAATCATTCAAGTCATCATGGGACGAATTTCAAATATAAGAATTCTAAAATCGTAATTCTCGAAAGATCGAGCTTGTGTCGAGCTTTACATTAATTCTTGATAGATGCTAGTGTTGAGATTTAATGAAACAACTTTTTTTCACTTGTTTCTTGGATCAATCTTCATGTCTTTAATGATACCACTTGATGTACTTTATCAACACACTTCTTGATACATTAAACCCAACTTAGATCTATACAATTACAAGTAAAGTGTGTTTTGTCAAAGAATAAGCCAATGCATAGAAAATATGACCCTAACACTTTTTATTCCCACACTCTTACTATAAATTTGCAATTATCTCTCTCTTTATTTGAATAATTTTCTCACATCTCTCTCTCTCTCTCAATTTTTTTCATTAATTTTTTGGTGGATTTTTTATATCTTGCATCTCTAATTTATGTTGATTAATTTTTGTGTTCTCTACTATGGGTTGATGTGATTTAGTTTTGTATTTTTAAGTTGTTATTTTTTTTTCTTCTTTTCATTGATTTCATAGATGTTATTCTGTTGCATTATAGAGATAATATATAAGAATACAATGTTATTATATTACATAGCTTGACTTAGATAATTTAATGTTTATTACTATATATTTTATTTTTACTCCTTTTCTTCTCATCTTATTTCTATAAATTTGTTATTTTCTCTTGAAAAAATTATTATTATTATTCTCTCAATTTTTTATTCTTTCTTTCAACCCCACTTTAGATTGATGTGTCATTGTGTTTTTTATAACTCTATTTTGGGTGAATATGTTTTGGTGTTGTATTTTTTAGTTCCCGTCACAAGTAGTCTATCTATCTATCTCTCTCTCTCTCATAACTTTGGTTTGATTTTTGTTTGAGTTAATATTGATTTATTTTTGAAGTGGGGATTTGCATTTATATTAAAACCCAATCTTAGCTATGCATTTGAATATGACTATCAATTATTTGAGTAATATTAAAAAGTAATTTTTTTTTTAAGTTTTAATTATCATGATAATCTCCTTAAGAGAATGAATAATTTGAATAATTTATTTTAAACTTAAAAAGTTTAGTTGTAGAGAAAAAAGAAAAACATAGCACACTATAACACAATTTAAAAGAATATGGACCACCTCATAAATGAATAATATCAATCAAACACACCAAAAATAAGAAAATGATATATTGGTAGAGACAGTGGCAGCTCAAGTATTTTTTTTTTTTTTTCTAGGGGAATCAATGAGAGGATGAATCTTGTGATCTACGTGGTTTTCTTATTACAAAATTGGCCATAGTATTGGTAAGAGAATAAAAGATAAACTATAAGTTTATTTGACATTCTGTTTCTTAATATAATGAGCATACTAATTATTGCTACTAAGATTAAATTTTCAAAATCATCTGTTGTTTCTAAATACAATAAACATATTAATCATTGTTGTTAAGTGACTTTTAATTATTATTGCTTAGAATATTTTCATCTATTAGTTTATGTCTTTATTCTTTACAATCATTTTGTTTAACAATTCAACTCGATCAACTTTGACAACTATTAGTTTTCGTAATTACATTAAGAAAATTTTTGTTGTGTTAACATTTGTTTTTGTCTTCACTCAATCACTCTCCTATCCCATGCTCCTTCTTCTCTCTCTCTCTCTCTCTCTCTCTCTCTCTCTCTCTCTCTCTCTCTCTATATATATATATATATATATTTATATTTATATTTTTTTTATTAGTAGAATGACCCCTTGTCTAATTGTAAAATCCTCTTTTAATTTTAACATTTGCTACCCGCTGATTGACTAACTCACACCCCTAATCCACACTCACAAATAACAAATTAAAAAGCACATTCATATTCAGTCAAAAGTATAAATTAATTATAAGTTTGCAAGAGTAGATTAATTAAATTTATAAGTCAAAGTAAAGATGTTAGTAATTTTTTTGTCAAATTTGTTAAGACCTAAATGGGATTTTCTTAAAGTTTAAGATCAATAAATTCTAATTTTGATGTTGGGCTTACTTCTTCTTTTTTTCTCAGATTTTAGACCAAATTGGTTTGTTGTTGGACCATTTGTGTGTGTGTGTGTGTGTGTGTGTGTGTGTGTGTGTGTGTGTGTGTGTGTGTGTATAAAAGGGCCAAGATATTATCAAGAGAATCATATTAAAGTTTATTTCAATTGAACTTTAAAAAAAAAAAAAAAGTTAAGATTAGGGATTCAGAATTTATTTAAGAGGGTCAAAAAAAATATTTTAAATATATAATACATAATTTGTTTTTTGGGGTTAACCGAGGGGGTTCATTTGAACCCCCTTAGCTTCACTTGTTGACGCGTATGGGTAGAGATAGAAAAATGAAAAAAAAAAGTTAAATTTTTTTAATTTTAGGGAGAATAAATTATCAACAACAAATTTAGAGAACAAATTATACATTATAATAAAATTACAAAATAATTATCTATTCCCACGCATAATATGGGTCTATGACTAGTAATAATAATACGCATATTTATGTCTACAATAAAATTAGGAATACAATAAAAATTCACAACAATTTCATAATCTATATATATATATATATATATATATAATCGAAACTTTTGAAACTCCCATAATTTTCCACGTCAGCATTATATAAATAATTTTTTTGATAAATTTAAAAAATAAAATTAAAAACTCTAGGGTTGAAAACACAATTGGAGTTCTATTTTGCTATATAGGAATATTAATAGCAAAAAAAAAAAAAAAAAAAAAAAAAGGCATTAGACACAATTACAAACCCAACTGGAAAACACGATTGGAGTTTGCAAGAGAATATGAAACCCCAAAACTGAAAACCCTAGACCCAAATCCTTCTTCTTTGTCTCCACTCCCATCTGACCGAATGCTTATCTTTAAAATAAAATAAAAAAGCGTTGCTTGGAAACACGATTGGAGTGTGCAAGAGAATACACAAGAAACCCAAAACTGAAAACCCTAGACTCAAAAACCTTCTCCTTGGTCGCCACTCCCATCTAAGACAATCTCTTCCCGACAATGGTAAGCGATCAAAACCTTGCTCTATAAAATAAAATAAAATAAAAAACAAAAAAAAAAGTTCTGATTTTATATACAAAAATTTTGATTTTCTATTTTCTAATCTATTAGATAAAGAGGTTTTTGTGTGTTTTTGTTGTTGGAATTTTGGATTTTAAGTTGCGATCTTGGAATTCAATCTTAAAGTAAGCATAAATAGAAATACATGTTTGATCCGATTCTCTCTCTTATATATCTACCTTTGTTTTTGTTGTCTCTTTGGGTATGAGTAATAATATGCATACATATAAGTTTAGATCTTTCAATTGATTTTTTGTTTGTTAAATAGATCCTCTGTGTTAATAATTCAAACACTAACTCAAGCTAATTCTTGCATTGTTGCAATGGAGACTAGCTTCTGAACTGCTAAACATTCAATTGGAATTTATAAACATGGAGGTATGTTAAATTTATTTATTTTCCCTCTTTTAACAATTAAACTTATGGCACTTTGAAATTTTAGGTCAGATAGTTTGTATTTTATATGAATTATGTGAACACTTTATGCTTGGGTAGGGGAAGCTATTCGATAAAATGCCTAAAAGAGATATTTTATCATGTTTGTAATAATAAATTTTGTAATTTGTTTAAATTATTGGCTTGGCTATCAGCTATGATCTGATGATTGCGGGTTATCAGTAAATGTGCAGATCATGAACACTTCATTAGAGGAGGAGGAGCAGCAATAATTATGCAAAACAGAGAGGAAAAAGGTTTAGATATTTACTCCTTCCAGGTACAACATTATTTGGTTTCATAGTATTGTTTGTTACATATTTACATGTCCAAAGCTAAATACAAGAAAATCCTATGAGTTTGTTCATTACATATTCCAACACTAATTCTTGCATTGTTGCAATAGAGACTAGCTTTGGAACTGATAAACCTTCTATTGGAATTTCAAAAAGTGGAGGTATGTTAAATTTTGATTCCCATATGTTAAATTGTTTTTTTACCTCATAATATCTCTTATAGTTAGTAATTTATTTGAATTATCGAACTCTATATGCTCAGGCACGCATCTATATGACAAAATGCCTAAAAGAGGTATTGTATCATGTTTGAAATTTCACTTTAGTATCGGAGGATATAGCTAACCAGTGCCTATAATCTCTCTTTGAATTGTTTCATTTGTTTCTCTTTTATTTTCTCTGGGCTCAAACTCGGACCCCATCCTCTCTCTTTAATCTCACCGAAATCCATCACCACTTTTGATTTGCTTCTGTCGCTAATGTTGCACAAGGTAATGTTTTGTATTCAATTCTTTATTATATAATATTTTCTCAAATTTAGTCAGTGTTTTGAGACTTAAAGCAATTCTTTTCTTAGTGCTATTTGATTACAATTTAGATGTCATGGAGTCAAACTTAATTTGTGTTGATAAAATTGTTGATCAGTCGATTATAATTATGCTTGATGCTCTATTCATTCTCTAACATGACAAAAGTCGTAAACTATACTTATCAAAGTTGTGTCACAGTTCTATTTTTATTTTTTTGAGAAAGAAGCTAAATAATATTATTAAAAAAGATCAACCAAATCAGCCTGAAATTCAGAAAAAAGTTGTGGTGGAACATTCTCCATCCACTAAAATGTTTGGAATATTAATAGCGTGTCTAGCCAAACTATGAGCAACAAAGTTCTATTTTTCTATATTGGTAGTTCTATCAATAATAAGTTGTGCAATGTGATATTGGCATCACTATTTTTTACTTTTTTTGGTACCCTTGCAACTTCTTGAAACATACAAATATAAATGCATTATTTAATCACACATCTCTATTGGCCAGAATTTGTGACTTTTTAAAAATAAATGGCAAATATAGTAGGTAGCCCCAAGGTTTTTTCCCTTTTAACTCACACCCTTTTAATTTTCATTATTAGATACCCATCTTTTTACATATTATCTGCATCTTTATTTATTTAGGGTTGTTTTTTAGTTTGGAAGACCACACAAATTGACCTTTTTTTTTTTTTTTTTTTTGAGATTGTTTTTTTGTTTGGAAGACTGCACAAATTTTGACAACATTGCCAAGCCACAAAGCCTTTGTGAACTGCAGTCAGGCATGCCTTTAGTTTTGGTTTTTATAAACTTTTGAAACAAATGCCATAAATATCTAGATTTGTGGCTTTTGTATTCTTAATGTTTGAATAAAACCATATAGTACAATTTAAACATGTTTCACATAAGCTTTTGAGGTCTCAAATCATGTTGTATTTATATATGGCAAAAGATGATACCATTTTTCACCTTAGCACAATTCGTACTGGTATTTTATTTATAACTGGGATATATTGAAGTTCTTTTGTATGTGAATAATCTATTTTGTTATTTATTTCTGAATTTCATGATGAAAGCCAATGGAATACTTAATTTCATGAAGATTATAGACATATTGAACTTTTTTAATAATTCAATAGTTGGGGTGGGATTATTATGAAATTTATTGACATTAAGAGTGTTTGGTGTTACATTGTAAATCTTTGATGAATTGGTATAGTTTGGTGTTATACTTGATACTAATTTGGCAAAAAATTAAGTAGCTTGAAGAAGTTGAGAAAAGAGAAGAGCCTAAGAAAGGGAGGAAATACATTCTTGAAAAGCATTGTATAAAGCTTGAAGATGTAAGCAAAATTGTATATTTATTCTATTTCTTGGTTCTTTTGTAATATTTATTAAACCAAATGTAATAGCACATTATGATTATTGTAATATATTACTTCATAATATTTGTATTTATCTCATTTTTAACGATTTTATGTGTAATATTTTGATAGTTTCATCATAATTACATGTTTCATCTTATATTAGAGCCAATATAGCTTTCAATAATTGAAATTACAGAAATGGTTAAACCTGAACATGTTAATATCTGATTTAAAACAATCTCGTGCATTGCACGGGTTAGCGACTAGTATTTTCAATTAACCTACTTCCTCACACATAAGCCAACCATAATTGCAAATTAATTCTTTTTAATGGCAGTTTGTGGGATGGTAGGCAAATTTGGGAATATTGTAATTTGTTTTTGAATTTTTTTTGTATCCTTCTCATCTAATAGTAGGCTTGATATGTCTGATTCATCTCTTTATATTGGTTAGTCAATTTGATAAGGATTTAAAGTCTTTTTTTTTTTTTGGTTCTATTATTGGTTTTTTTTTTTTTTTTTTTTTTTTTTTTGGGGGGTAGTTTGATAGTTATAATGGAGGAGAGGGGGTTTTATGGTGAACTTCTCCATTGGAAAAATCAAGAATCAAGAGGTGCCAATTAAACCACAATACTCTTGGCTTCTTTATTTTCTTTGCCTACAACAATTCATCAAGCATCTAATAATAGAGCTTTTTTATCTAGAAGACCTCCAAATATAAAAGCAAACGTAATGTCAATAACCTAATTACAAGGGATTAAAATATTGTTTTTATCTTTAAAGTTTGCATGAAATTTGTTTTTCGTCCTTAAAAAATTCTTTTTCATCCCTAAATTATTTAAATAATTACACTTTTTTTTAAAGATTTTTTTTTTTTTAAAGGCAATAATAGGTATGAAAAAAGAATTTTTCTTCAATAAGTATCAATTAAACTACAATACTCTTGGATTCTTTATTTTCTTTGCTACAACAACTCATCAAGAATCTAATAATAGAGCTTTTTTATTTAGAAGACCTCCAAATATAAAAGCAAACGTAATGTCAATAACCTAATTACATGGGGTTACAATATTTGTTAGGTTCTAAAGACTTAGGATTTTATGTATTTAGAACTCTAATTTGTATTGTTGGCAAACCATAATCAAAATAATGTGTTTAAAAGTGTTTTAGTCTTGCTCAAAGTTGTGCATTTATGTAAAGTTGGAATCAAGCTTAATGTAGAAAAGATTAATGCATTTTGGCTTGGCTCGATCGATCGAAGCTCGGGTAGAATGTTTTTCTATAGAATTTTCCAACTCAGCCCTAGTTGTTTTAAAATGTTTTTAGGGTTTCTTATTTGTTCTAAGTATAAAAGGCAAACCCTAGCCACGTTTTAGTGTTACTCATATTGCTGTTTGTGTAAATCTCTTGTGAGATCTAGAGGAGCTTTCCTTTACACAAACTTAGAGTTTTCAAGGAGGAGATATTATCTACACCTTGATGATCAACTCAGTTGCTACCATTGAAGCTTAAAGAAAACACAAGCGGGTGTGCTTGTATCCGGTGGTGAATCCAAGAAAGAAGGAGTCCGTGGATTCGGAGCTTGCACGTGATTGTGTCAGTAAGTTCTACTGGTGGGTAGCAATAAGAAGTCAAGCGTGGGGGCTTGATGATCAACTCGATTCTGCCATTGAAGCTTAAAGAAAACACAAGCGGGTGTGCTTGTATCCGGTGGTGAATCCAAGAAAGAAGGAGTCCGTGGATTCGGAGCTTGCACGTGATTGTGTCAGTAAGTTCTACTGGTGGGTAGTAATAAGAAGTCAAGCGTGGGGGCTTGTAAGTCTTCTTGTATGAACTTTGATTCTTTCAAGATAGTGGATTCAAGTTTACTTTGAGGATAGCTAGATCAAATCCTCCCCAGGTTTTTATCAGTTTGGTTTTCTGGGTGATCATATCTTGTATTATTTATTTTCCGCTTCTTTGCATGATTTGATCTTTGTTATTATGATAACCTAGACTTGTTAAATTGGACTAAGTAACAACTTGGCTAATTACCTGAGTTAAATCAATTGGTTTTAAGGGGTCTAAAAACCATCAATATTGTTTTTATTCTTAAAGTTTGCATGAAATTTGTTTTTCGTCCTTAAAAATTGTTTTTCATCCCTGAATTATTTAAATAATTACACTTTCTTTTTAAAGAGCTTTTTCAATTATTTAGAGGCAAAAATAGGTATGAAAAAAGAACTTTTTTCAATATTTTATAGATGGAAAAAAATCTTCTTTAAAGTTTAAAGACATAAAGTGTAACATTTTTAGTAGTTTAGGGACCAAAAAAAAAAAAACACTTTCAAAATGTAGGAGCAAAAAATCAAAATTCATGCAAACTTTAGGTACGAAAACACTACTTTAATATTTTATTTATAAGGCAAGAGTCTCAATGAAATTGTCTTCTCTTCTGTATAAGGAGAACAATAGTTTAAATTATCTTTTTTTTGTTGTTTTAATTATTGAATTATTGTAAATTCTGGTTAGCTCAATTGATAAAACCTCTTATTGTTAAATAAGAGATTTGAGGATTTAATCCCTGCCTACACCATCAAGAGCAGACACTATACATTAAAATTATTTCTCAACAAAAAATTATAAAATTATTTAAAAAAACTTTTATTACAAGCCACATCCAAATAACTAAAGTAAAAGAGAAAGCAAGAATAGATGCCGTTTCAAAAGAAAGAATCTCTATGTTTTATTCCTCAAATTTGCATCAAAAGTAGATGAAACATTGAATGTCGGGCCTTTGGGGATAGCGCCCCCCCAAAAGAAAATTAACTATGTGGACCTCAAGTGTAACCATGCATTATTGAAGCTTAAGCCGTGGCACTTGTTATGGCATAGTGATTAGTGATACTGTATATATCGTTCTACCAAAAAAAAAAAAAGATACTGTCTATATCGAAGTTGCAGTCTTTAATTAACCACTTTTCTTTCTTAATTTTTGAACAAAACGAACATTCTTCTTCTCAACTACAGCTGGAAATTGAGTAAGTCAGACATGTCATGATTCTACAGAACACCATGTCATAAAGTTGGAGATATCACAATATCTCTATTGGCTTCTTGCATAAATTATTACCATTCTAGGCTGCTATTGTCTCTGAATGAGATGAGAGGAATCTTTTTTAGGATCCTTGTCTTACAAAACAAGAAAACTACATGCTATTTGCATAAGTTTCATTTAGGTTCAAGCCCCCATGGAGAAGAGTGTACACATGATGACGATAGGAGCTACTCCACAAGGATTATTATCTAACAATTATATATCATGAAATATGCTATATTAACTCTAGCAAGTATTTAGACCCCTAAAACATGCTTTTTATGGCTTAATTAATTTTAAGCTAAACTAAACATATTAGTCCAATTATAAAGGACATAACCAATTTCCAAACAAACAAACAAACTACACAAAACAAGGCAAAATAATATTGTAAAGGAAATAAAGGGAAAAACATGTAAGCTACTCTAAACACCAAAACAAGTTTTGAAAGAGGAAAACCCAAGCATCGGGCATAAAAACCTCTTCTCCGATCACTTGTCGGAAATCTCCACTAGAATGAATAGTTGTAGTACATGGATTAATATAAACCTTCCAAGCATATTTTTCCCTGTGTACTTGAGCTCTCTAAGCTCTAGCTAGCAACCTACTTTACCAAGTCTTATCTTCATTTAGCTCACCAATGAACCTCCATTGAAGCACCAATGGAAACACCACCAATAGAGATTGGATTTGAATGTGGCTTCTCAAGTTTCCATAAGCGTTCTCTCACTTAGAAGGTCTGTGTTTAGAAAGGGATTACAAAATCTCAATCAAATATTGAAAGAGATGGAAAAGAGAGGATGGGATGTGTTTTCTCAAAACAAAAGTTCTCTCTTTTCTTACACTCAATGTGGCTTCTCTTCACCCTTATGATTTCTAGGGTTTGCTAAACCCTTATCGGAAGCCATTGCCATGCCTCATAGCTATGAGTGTATACTTGTAGAAATGCATTGGTCAAGTGCGGTCTAGGAAGCAAAGTATAGAGATCGTGCAACTCGCGACCTAGATGCGCCCTAAGGTTGCGTGGTGGTTGCGAGGTGCATAGTCAGCACTCTCATCCAAACACTACAATAAAATGTATTTTGATGTGAAAAAATTCATCACTAAAAGTCCAGTTTTTCGTCACTAAGGACCTTTAGTGACGAAATTAGACTTTTAGTGACGAAACTCACTTCGTCACTGTAGTCTCGTCACTAAAAGTCCTGGTGACAAAAAATTTCGTCACTAAAAGTCCGATTTGATTTTAAAAAAAAAAAAAAAAAAAAAAACTTTTTGTGACGAAAACATTTCGTCACTAATTGTTTTACTCACTAAAAACACTATTGAGTGACGAAAATATTTCGTCGCTAAAAACACTTTAGTTTACTAAATCATATTTAGTGACGAATAATTTCGTCACTAAAACTATGTTCGGGTACATATAGTGACGAAAAAATTCGTCACTAAAACTATTTTTAAGAAAATCCAGGCACATATAGTGACAAAAATTTTCGTCACTAAAACCATTTCTTACAAAATTTTGCTATATTTAGTGACGAAATTTTCATCACTTAAACAATTTTTTGTTGCTATATTTGTGACAAAAAAATTCGTCACTAAAACTTATTTTTTGTTTTTATTTTTTTCATGGCTTTGATATTAACCTATAACTTGTCATTACATTATTAAAACCTCACATTTGAATAAAACATTTATTTCAACAACACATTTATAAAAAAAGATCCATACATTCCACAAGTAAAAAATAAAACAAGTATCTAATTCAAACTCCTTCCATACAATAATTTTTTGCAATACATACAATAACTCTACCTAAACCCTATTTTAGAACTAACGGAAGATGTTCTCATATGTCTTCAAGTAATGCCAAAAGTAAATCCCCTAAAAGCCACCAATAAGAAATCTGCACAAATATAAAAACAATAATTCGTTAAAACCGTAAAGTAAAAACATTAACTATGTTATAAGAAATATTTCTAACAATGCATTAAGAGTAACCACACCAATAAATTAAAATCACAACTCCTAATGTATAAGTTGTAGAAAGCAAATAAAGTACTAACCAAAAAGTGTTTTAACTTGAAGTTGAACCACCCCCATAAGTAAGAGCATCATCATAACCCTTGCTCCTCAAAAAGTTAAGAATATTCTTTTGGACCTCATCTTGCTTAGTTCGTGCATCTTGGTCCTTAGCTCGCTCCTCTTGATCTCTAACTCTTGCCTCTTTGAGCTCAATTATCTTATTTTCTAATCGTTGGATATACTCCAACGATGAATTAGAGGAGGCAGTGGTTACTAGAGAAGAGAAAGGTCTCATGCCAAGTCCTTTTACAATACTGGACTTCTTCTTAAACACCAAGTTTGAAATCTCCTCTTGTGTAAGGGGAATAGCATTAGGATCTTGACAATGATTCGCTTGCACTTTGAGAATATTTTCCTATCATTTGAAAGAGAGAAAGAAACAAACAATCACAACATTAGTACTACATATGTTATAACTTTACAAACATGATAGGGATGGAATAATACACATACATATGTTGCTTCATCTTCAGGGTGTATCCACATATTTGTATTTGGATTGAAATGAACATCTTTGAAGATTTTTACCAATTCAGGAACTTGACCATCATTATTATTTGTCCGATTAATTAACATTCAAGTGTTAGATAAATATACTTAATTAATCACAACATGCAATATACTAAGGTTTAAAAAAATGAAAAAATAAGCACCTCCTCATCAACCCTATCGCCAAGTGCCTTTGTCCCACATCTATGTTTGCCTTTAGTTTTATTCCTATTTTTGAGTTTTTCTTGATTTTTTTTCTAATAAACAATATTCATCTAAATATTAATCTAATCAGTTGACAACATAATATAATAAACATTAGATAATAATAATATATGCATAAATAATTTACCAGCCAATCCTCATTGGTCCATCTCCCATCAATGAATTCAGTCCATTGCTTCTCCGTGGCATTCATCTGCGGGTGGCTCCTTGCATAGTCAGCATCATGAGATTGTTTGAGCTTTTTATAAGCCTGATGCAACTTGTGGGAGTTGGAACTCAATAATCTTTCACATTTTGTATTTAATGTTTTCGTTACCAAGTTGGAATCTCCTTCTAGCTCAAACTGATCCTATAAAATGAAGTGTATATATATTATAAAAATATTATTATATGAATTAGACAAGTTAGACGTCATCAATGTAAATTTACCGCGATATTTTGAAGCACCACATCTCTAGTAGCAGCATCAACATTTTTCCAATTTTTCACATTGTAACTGGACAAATTACTTCGCATTTGTAAGCCAACATGATTGACAAGCTTGCACGCATTCTTCCCAACAGGAGCATCATACTCTGTGACTATACGTCTTGGCGACTTACCACTTTTTCAACAAGTGTCCGTATTGCTATACCACATGTTGCTCCACGAGTAGTTCTGCTAGCAGATCCTATTTAAACATTATTAATATTAAAAAATTATATATTCCATATACATTATAGCTAAATTAAGTGAAGTATAATCTCAATAGTAAAAATAGAGTGCAGTTGTAATTAAGTATATTCTATGTAATTACCAGTCATGCTAGTTAATGCGCCGGTAGTACGCACCTCTGCACTAGAAGAACTTTGGGCGGGAGGATTTGCTTCAGGAGGTGTTTCCGTAGATTGGACTGTAGATCGGACCACCGGGATAGATGCCTCACCTCGCGAGCGTGTAAGTCGTCATGGTGCCATCTGTAAGTAACATACATATAATGGACCAACAAAGTCATTACAAGTAATGGAACAATAAAGTTATTATCATCTATTGTACCCTATGGGACATCTATTATACCCTATGCATAACATTAATGTTGTGCTTAAGCTTCTTATTCTTTCAATATGGAAGCTTGTACAAAATACTTACCTTTGACCAATTTGGCTCCCCAATGAGTTGTCTTTTCTTGTTACTTGGATGCTTTCCTAAAATTATATTTGGCATTCTATCTAGCTGCTCTTATATTTTTCCCACTTGTAACTCTAAAGATCTCTTCCGTTTCTCCGATAAATCATTATGCAATCGACTATGTCTCCAATGATGTTACATAGGCAAATAAGTTCGATGGTTAATGAATCCAATTTTACTTTTCAAAGCTTCTGAATATGGTTCATCGTTGCAAGTGTAACAAGAATGATAACCCTTTGTCCTCCACCCGGACACGTTACCAAATCCAGGGTAGTCATGTATTGTCCACAACAAAGTTGCACGCATTTGAAAATGCTCTTTATTATAAGCATCATAAATTTCTACACCTTCTTCCCATAACTCCTTCAACTCGTCAACTAATGATTTCAAGTAAATATCAATCTCATTTCCCAGTTGATGAGGACCAGGAATAAGTAAGGACAACATAAAATATGGCTCTTTCATAACCAACCAAGGAGGTAGGTTATAGGGGATAAGTATGACAGGCCACATATTATAGTTATTGTTCATATTCCCAAAAGGGTTAAATCCATCTGTAGCCAACCCCTGCCTTATATTGCGAGGTTCGAGGGCAAAATCAGGATATTGCAAATCAAACTCCTTCCACTCCTCACTATCAGCCGGATGCCTCATTATTCCATCGTCCACACGTTTGTCTATATACCATCTCATGTCCTTAGCTCTTTCGCCCAACATGTACAATCTCCTCGGTCTCGGTGTCAACGAGAAGTAACATAATACCTTATGAGGAATCATCTTACCTTGGGCATGTGTATCCTTGTACCTAGGCACTTCACACATCGGACATTTATCAAGGTTTTCATTTTCCTTCCAAAATAGTGCACAATCATTTTTGCATGCATCTATATGCTCGTATAACATGCCCAAGCCACGTAATATCTTCTTTGCTTCATAAGTTGACCTTGGAACCAAGTTACCTTTCGGTAAAACCTTTGTCAGCAATTCTAGCATCATATCAAGTTCCTTATTACTCAAGTTGGTCATTACTTTTACATTCAACATCTCAATAACAAATTTCAAGATACTATAATCAGTGCAACCCAGATACAACTCACGCTTTGCATCTTCCTCAAGTTTATCAAAATGATGCACCTCCTCATCTTTGGTTGCATTTCTTGGTTCCCCTCTAATTTGGTCACCTACCAAAGCATCGATACCATCTATCTGATCACCATCCGACATTTCATTATCATGAATGTTCTCGTTCAATACATGAGGTTCTCCTTGATTATACCAATTAATGTAAGATTGCATAATCCCACAATGAAACAAATGGATACGCACAGTATTAGGAGATTGTCGATAGCAATTCCCACAATGAATACACGGGCACAGAATATTACCACTCACGTCCACAACTATTTTTGCAAAATTAATAAATGCATTGACCCCTTCAATATATGGATGACTTAATCTGCCATCGGGTGTCTTACCCATTGTCATTCAACTTTTATCCATGTTTGACTATAATTACAAAATGAATGCTATTTTAGTAAAATAAGGACAACTCATGCATAATGTATTCTAACATCTAAATCCATAAGCTACTTAGATGAAGTTCTATCTTATTCATGAATGCACAAGTCTATATTAATACTTAAATAAATATACATTGCACACACAAATATACACTCCCAATATGCATTTAAACGACCTTATAACATCACGCAAGCCACCCGCTTGCTCCAACACAACAACCCACCACAAAGTCAATCACAAACATTCACAACTATAATGCTTACAAGTATTGAAATTGAATAAAGGAACACAATTGCTACTAATCAACAAGTTTCATTTACATTTACAAAAAATTTAAAACACTCCAAATATGAATTTAAACCACCTTATAATACCATGCAAGCCACCTGCTTGCTCCAACATAACAACCCACCACAAAACAAATTTTCAACATCACAATTATAATGCTTACAAGTATTGAAATTGAATAAAGGAACATAATTGCTACTAATCAACAAGTTTCATTCATATTTACAAGAAATTAAAAACACTCCCAATACGAATTTAAACCACCTTATAACACCATGCAAGCCACCCGCTTGCTCCAACACAACAACCCACCACAAAACAAATTTTCAACATCACAACTATAATGTTTACAAGTATTGAAATTGAATAAAGGAACACAATTGCTACTAATCAACAAGTTTCATTCACATTTGCAAGAAATCAAAAGCACTCCCAATATGAATTTAAACCACCTTATAACACCATGCAAGCCACCCGCTTGCTCCAACACAACAACCCGCCACAAAACAAATTTCCAACATCACAATTATATATAGAGTTTTATAAGTTTTTAACTAAAATATACTTACTTTGCTCAAGCTAAGTTTACAACTTTTAGAAAAAATCCAAAGTTAACTTGTGTTCTTCACCTTATTCCTCACAATTTCTTGAGCCACCAAAGAGAAAGAGAGCTGGAGATAAAAGAAAGTTTAACTTTTAATTAATCAAACAATCACAATGCATAAAATACGATTGCCTTTATCTACCTTGCTCCCTCATATGCTCATAGTTGCAACTTAAACGACCTCACCCACCAGCTCCAAAACAAATAAGGTTATCCACGGCCATAGGCACATTCGCAAGCAATTTTAGTCAAATGAACCCAATATGAAGATATCATCACACACGCATTTACACAATTCATCTAAAAAAGTAGGCTTTTTCACTTAATCTGAAACACAATTACACACAACTAGCATATGAGGAAACACGGTAGTGCGTTGCAAAGAACGCCAAAGTACAACAGAACCATCTTAACAGGCAATATAACTTTGTGGAGAAACCCAACAGTAAATTCCCCAACAAAACCATTCTATCACATAAATACCATCATCCAAAATCTCACCCTTCAATTTAATCTCATTAAAAAGGACAGGATATAAGAAAGCACATCGAGACAAGTATGTAGAAGCAATAAGATTCATTTCATTAACAAGAAACATAGCATGAAAATTCAGTTGGCACAAGTACAAAAACAGAAAAACACATATATGTTACAAACTACTAAAACAACCCCTATCTACGTGAAGCTGATCCAATATTGCCTTTTCCTTTGCCAACCTTCTTAGGCAAAAGGGTCTAGTGGATATTCGGCAACACTCCTCCATTGGCGATAGTTATAGATTAAGAATCAGATTAAGAATGTCATATTTAACAAAATTTGCTAATAAAATTTATAAATAAATATATTTTAAAAAAAATCCAATGCGATGAAAAAAAAAAATTGTATGATTCAGCAGATAATCTCAAGCAATCAAACAAATAGGTACAGTGCTAACACAAAAATCAAATTATAAAATATATATATATATATATATATATATATTTATGAAATATCGGGAAATTTTGAACGTGAACGTTGAAAAAAGGAAATTACCGGCGGTTGAGTTTGAGAATGAGGCGAAGGATGTGTGGAAGCAACGGCGTCGATGGTGATGGCGAAGGAGTTGAAGTTCGTTCGAGTCAACCCCGAGTTGCGTCAAGATCCGAAATATTCCGTCGGAGATTTCGGATCAAACTTCAAATCGCCGGGAAAGGAGAGAGTGCTGTGAAGGCAAACGGTCTCAGAGAAGGCGAACGATCGCCGATTCAAAGCAAGGCAAACGATCGCCGATTTGAAGGAAGGCGAACGGTCGTCGATTCGAAGGAAGGCGAATGGTCGTCGGGAAGGCGAAGGGTCGCCGGTTCAAAGGAATGCGAAGGGTCACCGGGAAGTCAAATGGTCGCCGATTCAAAGGAATGCAAAGGGTCGCCGGGAAGTCGAATGGTCGCCAATTCGAAGGAAGGCGAAAGGTCACCGATTCAAAGGAATGCGAAGGGTCACCGGGAAGTCGAATGGTCGCCGGTTCAAAGGAATGTGAAGGGTCGCCGTTGAGCTTAATCGGCGATGGTTGGCTCTTAACGAAGCTTCATTGGCGACGGTTTGAGCTTTATCGGCAACGGCTAAGCTTAATCACAACGGTGGGAGCTTAATTGCGACGGTGGGAGCTCTTTTTTTTTTTTTTTTTTTTTTTTTTTTTTACCAAAATATGGCTCAGAGAGTTTTTAGAAATGTTTGTGGCTCTGTTGAAAAAAAAAACTCTAAAAACTTTTGGTGCATGTGCTGGGTATTGAAATTAGGCTTTGAAGTCTTTAGTGACGAATTCTAGTTTCGTCACTAAAGACTGGGCTTTGCTAAGATTTTTAGAGACGAAATTCATATTTCGTCACTAAATTATACTTTTAGTGACAAATTATGATTTCATCACTAAAAACATATAAGTGCACAACTATTATTATTTTTAGTGACGAATATTTTTCGTCACTAATTCTTCCTTATAGTGACAAAAGGATTTTCGTCACTAATACTATCCATGGTAATACCTACAATGATGAAATATTTCGTCACTAAAAATTTCAACTTTTAGTGACTAAATATTTCATTACTATAGATTAATTAAACTCGCACCAAAATTTCTCTCTACTGGCGCCCATTTTTCAGATCACAATAGTGATGAAATTTATTTTTCGTCATTAAATGTTATAATTTTTTTTCATTATTAGTGACGAAATTCATATTTAGTCACTAAAGCTGTTTTTTAGCGATGAAAAATATTTCCTCACTAATTTTCGTCACTAAAAATACATTTTGTTGTAGTGAAACCACCTGCCACGTGGATGTTGTAAGCTAGCTAGGTTGCTTCTAGGCCACCAGGGGCACACTACTTGTAACTCAGGTGGTCAATGGACCACCTTGACTTGCCCAAAAATGTGTATATATATACTTGTAAATACACACACACACGCACACAAAATTATCCTATTTGAACCACCCTAACCTGAAAATTATTAGAATTTCAATTCAATACAAATAAAAGTGGTGCTATATTCATAACATTTTCACAATAATTTCACTACAAATTTTATGTAATAAGGGGATAGCAGTTACTAATTCTAATTTTGGCTCAATATTGACATCAATTTTTAACCCACTAATAACAAATTATTGCATAAGATTCATTTTAAAAATATTGTAGATGTAGCATTAATTACACCAAAAATAATTATGTCCCCACAAATATAATACTTAACCCCTTAAACCCAAAAAACCCCTTAAATTAAATAAATAAATAAAAAGCCCAAATAACAACACAAATGACTCCAAAAGAAAGACTAGAGCAAACAACAACGAGTTAACAAATTCTTCAACAAAGAGCCTATTCAAAAAGAAAAAGAAAAAGAAATATTTTTAACCCTTTCAACTCATTACATAAAAATAATTTCTAATTTCATTTTTACTTGAAAAAAGGATTCAAGAAAAATATTATCGTTCATGAGTTTTCCTTGGCAGCGCTGGCAATTATGCCTTTTTTGGCTTTGCAGTTGCAATAATTTTGCTCTTCTTAGTGAATCTACTCGTAGTTGCAACAAATATCATCAATTTTTCTTTCCTTTTTCTATTATAATTTTAATTCTCTTACTTTATTACTTTCATCTCAGTATTCTCAATTTCCACTTTATCTCTTTTCAATACATTTTTTCTTTTTCCTTTTGTTAGTAGAAAAAACTTGAAATACTTCATGTTTTTTTGTGGTTTTTTTTTTTTTTTTTTGTGATGTTGATATATTCAAGTCATCTCTTTATTAAATTTTGTGTAATTTAAATTTCTTAGTGACCACCCTAAAAAATATTCCTTGAGCCGCCTTTGTAAGTTGCAATATCTACGATCCATGCAGCTTTCCAAAGATGAGGGAGAGGCTCAAGTAGATCTACTCCAAATACAATTAAGTTCCAGAAAGATACAATTAAAATGAAAACAAAATACAAAAAATAAAATAAATAAATAAATAATTTCACTGAATAAAACCAACAAATAATAGACTTCTCCTATCATAGATCATCAACAAGGCATTCTGCAACCAAAATAGATGGTAATTAATTGGCAAGGCATCAAATGATTTACTATGCAGTGCCTTCTTTTGGCCAGAAATGGAATTCTTTATTTTTATTTATTTTTTAATAGACAAACTTTCAATAAACAATAACAACAGTACAAACAAGGTCTCTCTTCCAAGCACCCCATACAGAAGCTGGAAGGGATTCAATTACCCAGTGAGCCACTCCTTATGGATCACTGATGGCTTCAAGAAAATTTGGAAGTCCCTTTCTATGATAATGTCTTTAACTAGAGTCACAAACATGAATAAACCATAGTCGCAAACGTGAATAAAATGAAACGAAGCTTTCCGAAATTCAATAGCGCATAGAATGCTTTTCAAATTGATATAATTGATGCATTTGTAATTAGGAAAAACAAAGAGAAACTTCTGATCATGAGGAGACATTGAAACTGCTGGGAAAATATTGCCTTAAAGACAACGATTTAGTGCATATCAAAGCCAATATTTTGTGATTCCTTTCCTTGTTTTAACATCATTTTTCTAATATTTATTAGAAAAATATCATTTCACGCTAATTTATGTTTACTATTTCGCTCACGTCTCCACAATTGATGCAGGAATAATACTGTCTTAAAGACAACGATTCAACGCAGATCAAAGGCAATATTTTGTGATTCTTCTTGTTGTTTTAACACCATTTTTCTAATATTTGTTGGGAAAATTTCATTTCACACTCATTTACATCTACTATTTCACACACATCCACAATTGATACAGGAATGTCAACATTTTATATATGTCCACATTTTAACACATAAAAGTAAATGTAATTGTGAAATAATCAATATAAAAAAGTGATTTGAGAGAATTAATCCCAATAGATGGGTCATTACACATTACATTGAACTGTTAAGCACCTGATTACAGTTTTTTGCTGGCTGCCAATCTGACATGATCATCAACCACAGGTCATGGACTCATCTGAAAGGGATGATGAACTGACTGACTACCAAGGGAGTTGCGGAAAGCATTTTGATTGGCTTGTGTTAAGCTATTGCCTGTTATGTCTCTTGAACTAAAAGCCATTATGGATCTTTGCCCACCATCATTTCCTTTTAATTCATTAAATTTCCCCCTAATTACTGGTACCCAGCGTGGATGACTGACACTGATATATACAACCTTCTATAGTTCTATTGATTATTGAACTAGACAAATTGGAAACAGCGATATGTTGGAGCTTCATAAAATGTGGGAAAAAGCTATATGATGTATGTTCTGAGTAGTGCAATTGACTTAATACTATTGTCACTAAATTCTGGTGCAAACCGTATAGCTCATTCTAGATGGAGTTGAGATTTAAGAAGGCTATGAAAGAAAATAACAGTTTAGTAAAATCCATTAAAATACAGACACGATTGTATCAGAACAAACTGAAAGAGAATTAAATAGAAACATACAACATTTTGAAATTTGTCAATCTTTGAACGAGAAACAACCAGGTAAATTCATTATGTAATGCTGACATTGTTCAATGCTTCTGCCACACCCCACACTCATCGCATTGGTAGGAAATGAGTTTAGGGCATTTGACACTCACCATGAAAATCAACTTTGGGAATGATTTCAGCAGTTCATCTTTCCAGTCCATGCTAAAATTTTTCAGGTACTTCAAACGTAAAATTTCCACGTTCCACATATCATTTCCCTCCATTTGCCCCAAATTAATGAGTTCTCCTCCTCTGATGTAAAGTTTCTTTAGGCTCTTCAGTTTTCCGGGCATCAGCCAATTGGGGGAAACACTGCCAGGAAAGCTCAGAAGCTCGAGTTTCTCCAGGTTAGGAAGCCCCGGTGTCTCAGTATGAGGTTGTTTGATGTTGAGTCTGCTTGGAACTCTTGTTGGTTTTTCTGCTCCACTGTCTTGCCTTCCGTTATCTGAGTTCACAGCGATCCCTGAATTTAGGACATCATTTTCTTGCTTGACACCCCACGCTATGGCTAGCTTCCGTAGTGCTCCCAACTTTCTTAGAGCCTCTACCGGTAAATCCTCGCTGTTTGTATTGATACTCAACTTGCTCAGCTTCTTCAATCCGGACAAATCTTCAAGAGTACACGACTTTGTGCTTTCCAGATTATCAACTAGAAACCCCTTAAGGACTTGGAGTTCCAAAAGAGAGGCTATCCCCTTGGGCATGCCATCTAGCAAGTAACATCCTGAAATATCCAAGTATGACAGCTTCTTGAGAAAGGCTATTTCCTCTGGAAGTGACTCCAGATTGTGACAGGCTTTGAGATCTAAAATTTTCAAATTTGTTAGCCTGCCAATGGAATTAGGAAGCTCATTAATTCTAGAAATTCCTTGTAGGCTTAAAAGCCTTAAACATTTCATATTCTTGAACCCTTTTAAGACCTCGGTACTTTCTACTTCAATGTGATTCTTGAGTGAGCCTTGCGTTACTATGTGATGCTGATCTGAGCTTTCCTCTTGAATAAAATCCTGATATGAGCTTTGCCACCTTCCCAAATAAAGAACTTTGAGATTTTTCATTCTTGAAAACCACTCCACAACATTGACATTTTTTGTCTTAGCGTACCACTCGATTCTGACACCAGGAAAAGGCTCATTAATATTGAATATAGTATGCAGTTTTTCCAGATCTAAATCTTGCTCTGAAGTTCCGTCTTCAGCCTTCCATAAACATGCCCTGTTACACCCCAAAGATTTTACCATTGGATTCCCATTAAAATCATAATCAATAAGCTGAGCCTTCTCGGCAAGCATAATAACCACATGGTGCACCAGATGCTGCATTTTAAACCTGTCTGCAACCAGTTTGTGTCTTTCCTTAACTGGCTCAATAAAGCCCTTCACTTCAAGTTCTGTAAGAATCTCATCAGCAAGATCGTCGGCTGTCTTATTTCCAGTAGTGGGAGGATACACTAAACCCTCTCCGACCCACCAATTTATTAGAAGCCTCCTCTTTACTACCACATTCGCGGGAAGTACAACAAAGGACAAGCAGCAAAGCTTCAACCTAGTATCAAGGTCCTTAAAGACAGTCTGAAATTCAGTGAAAACCAAGGTAGTTAGAAAATTATTACTCACTTGTAGGCTGGGCAATTCATCAACCTCACTATTGGACCCGTTCCTGGACCTTGAATCTGGATGGAAATCAGAACTTGTATAAGACATTTTGTGTGGCCACCGTAATGGAAAGCTAAACTTCAAATTCCTGGCGTCATTCTTGAGTGCGCTAAGCTTGGGTTTAACCTTATCCACTATGGATAAATCATTAGGAGTTTGTTCAACTACATTGGAGATGTCAACAAGGCTGCTTTTAAATTTCTCGATTGCTCTAACAGCAACCTCTTCAAGTTTCCTAAGATTTCGGAAAGATTCTTTAATCTGCTTTAGATCTCTCAGTACCTTCTCAAATTGACTGTGGATATTGTCGCCAGTGCTTTTTTCTTTTTCCGTTTTCGTTTTTATTTGAAGATCATCTTCAGTGGCAGTAGTGTTGTTACTGCTGCTGGTGATGGATTGCTCGACTTTAGAGAGGCGAACATCAAGCGAGTTGGATAATTCAATGATGTTATCAATGGTCGACATTCCTTTAAGATTGGTTTGTGGAGAGGGATTCGAAGGTGAAGACATGGATACCTGAACAAAAACGAGCAGAAAACTATGCCTGAATAGTGAATATATCTACCATGATAACAAATGAAATTAACCCATACACGTATTTAGAAACATATATCCATGCAAATAAACAATGCATAATGTTGGAAAGGAAAAAAAAAAAAAAAAAAACCCACAAAAAAGAAAACAAAGGAGACAATGTAAAAGAAAAATCAGAGTTACACAGGTAGCTGCCCAAAGAAGCCACCACTCACCTGCAGAGATCAGATCCGAGTTTGTGGTAAGAGGAGAGAATGCGAAATACTTTCTCTCTTTGGTGATGGAAATATGCGAGAGTAAGAAAGCATAAGATCCGGGCCCATAAGCAGTCATTTTAAAGGGAATTCGAATTTCTTATATATGAGCTCAAATTTATCCAAATCGAATGGTTAGATTTTGGGTTAAAGTTTGGTAGACTATGGTCAAACTTGGGTAAAGTGTTTTAGGTTATTATGTATTCTGGTGTTATCTATATATATATATATATATATATATATATATATATATATAGTAATAGGTAAAGTAGAGAGAAAATTCAATTAAATTTCAAATTAGAATTCAATTATAGTCTAATTTTGCATCATATGCCTCATCTAATCTAAATTTTATAATTTTGTGCTAAATTAGTTAATTTAGTGAAATTGAATTTTAATTAAATTTTAATTGCGACACGTATCCCATCTAATCTAAATTTTTAAATTTTTGTGTCAAATTAGTTAATTTAGTATAGAAAACGGGGAGTCTAATATAATTAATCATAAAAAACATAATCATATAACTAAAAAAAAATTCAAATTTATACGTCATCTATATATATATATATATATATATATTAATAGGTAAAGTTTAGAGAAAATTGAATTAGAATTTGAAATTATAATCCAATTTTGCGTCATGTGTCTAAATTTACCTGAAAACTACACCATAATTATCCACTTAAGTTTATGTCATGTGTCTACTTAAATTTCTTAATTTTTGTGTCAAGTGAGTTAATGTGTGCAAAATACTAAGAATCTAATATTAATGAACTATAAAAATTTAAAAATAAAAATGACATATACTCAATAAAAATCACCACATGTGTCTTAAAAAATAAATGAAATAAAAATTACCACACGTTCTATCTTATTAAAAGTTAGAAAAAAAAATGAACATATGTGACTAATTATGTTTACTTTAAAAAAATAATTTGACTAATTATCTATATTTTATGATAAAAATTTTGTTTAATTTTAAATGTATCTATATGTATGCATGAATGCATGTGTTACATACTTTAAAATAAATAATCTAACTAATTATTTATATTTTTATAATAAAATTAATTTTAAATACATCCATGTGTTTGCATGGAGTTACATGCTAGTATAATGTAATTTGGTGATCAAATAACATTTTATTTTCATTTGACCATCACTTAATTTAGTTAAAGTTTGGTCAACAAAGAGGCATTTTGTCCATTTTAACTTTTGATCCAAAAATTTAATTAATCTAACATTCTATTTGAGCAAATCATCCAATATATATATATATATATATAAAAGCAGAGACTTCATGTACGGAGAGCATAAGGTTCTGCTATGTGACGCTCTAATTTTGCATTTATCCTTGATCACTAACTTTTTCCTACTATATCATCGATATCAAGGTTTTTGATTACTTTTTATTGGTTTCGGTTTTGTTCAATTTTTTTTTTCTTTTCAATTATTGTACAAAGTTTAGTCATTCTTTCCATAATGATTATGGGTCATGCTAATGAGTGTCCTTAGGATAATGGTTAACAATCCATTTTGGAAAAGTTTTGATACTACTTTTATGGGAAATGAAAAAATCTATCAAAACATTAATTGCTTTTTTCTTTTTCTTTTTTCCCCATAAAAATTTTTTTTAAATGGGCTATTAACCATTGCTCTAAGGGGTAATTCTTACATGTTCTGGGAGCATTGCTCCCGAAACACCTAAGTTTTTTCCTGCTCTAAGAGCATCCATTAGCATTTCCCAATGATTATATCAATGATATGCCTCCTTTTGTTTTTGTACAAATAAATCACCTACGGTGGTGCTTAATGATTTATATCATCCAAAGCTAATCACAAGAAGCATATGCAATTAGTACTTTCCTAAATTCAACACATTCTTTTTTTTTTCTTTTTTTGTTTAGTGACATTCAGTACTGCCCCTATTTAACTAAAAGTGAGTTGGTACCTCCTTTTTTGTGTTATTGAGGTCATCTGCAATTTGAGGAGCCGAGGATAAATGTTATTGAAGTCATCTACAATTTGTGAAGTCGAGGATAAATGTTATATCAAGCCATTCTAAATGAAAATTTAACTGCAATTTTTTTTTTTTTTTTTTTTTTTTGAGTTGATAAAAAGGTGTTATTTCATGGTATTACTTTAACATATATTTAGCATTCTACATAAATTTTTCATATAGAAGCTTACAACATTATCCGCACATCACGCGGGCCCTCCACTAATTAGTTTAATTTCGATATTCCTTTAATTCCAAAGTGAAAATATGATTTTTTTTAAAACTGAAATTAAATCGTTTTTTTTTTTTTAATGAAAAGTGAGTAAACAAAATATTGTATTGACTTATTTTATTGTGATTGATATTTAATAAATGACAATAAGTTTTGAAAAATATAATGAAAAAATTTGTGTATATGCTATTACATAATTATTTATCTTGTTGGTTTGGGCTTGACATGTTAATTTCGTTCTAGAAACTGTCTAGCCCATTTGTCCGGCACTAATTGAGGGAGGAAAAGTGTCACCAAAGCAAAAGTTAAAGGCACCGAAGAGAATACGATTCAAAAATGTGAACCTGAGAATATATTTGCCCAAACAATTTACTAATAACCAATGTGGCGAATACTTTTTTGAGCTCAAACTCCAAGTCTCCAACAAGGCTTCTTTTGGTGAAGGGGGGCCACCATACACATTATATTTCATTGTTCTGTAGTTTTCTTTTGCCTTATGAAGCAAAGCATAAACATCAATACTTTTGAGCTCAAACACCAAGTCTCCAATAAGGCTTCTTTTTGATAAACAAGGCTTCTTTCGGTGAAGGGGGGCCATCATTCACATTATATTTCATTGTTCTGTAGTTTTCTTTTGCCTTTTGAAGCAAAGCGTAAACATCATTATTATACTCCACGAAACGAATAGAATACGTGTATCACTATCATGCAAGCAATGTCATATAGCTCTTGCTAGCCCTTCGTTCTCTCACTGGTGGCAGTTCTAAAAAAAAAATTTTAGAGTGTTTACTATGAAACTTAAATTATACAAAATTAATAAAAAAATTATTTAAATATATTAACGTTACAAGAAAAACACAAATAAATAAAAGATAAAATGGAAACTAAAAATGTTATGATGAGAATAATAAAGGGAGAAAATTTCTGAAATGATAATATATATATATATAGAGAGAGAGAGAGAGAGAGAGAGAGAGAGAGAGCTGATATTTGTCACAACTGCAAGCTGAACCGCAAAGAAGAGCAAAATTGTTATGACTACAAAGCCAAAGAGAGCATAACTACCGGCACCGCCAAGGAGAACTCAAATCACAATATTTCTCTTTTTACCATTTTATGGAAAAATGAAATTATAAAATTATTTTTATGTAATAGATTGAACAAGTTACAAATTTGAACGATTAGGAATTCATATTTTGTTTTTGAATAGGCTTTTTGCTTAATAATTTGTTCACTTGTTGTTTGGTCTAACCTTGTTTTTTTTTTGGGGTTTTTTTTGTTATTATTTGGCTAATTTATATTGTTGTTATTTAAGTTTTTTGTTTGTTTGTTTGTTTTTTTAAGGGGTTAAAAATTATGTTTGGAGGACTAGAATTATTTTTGGGGTAATGCTACATCCACAATATTTTCACAACAAATCGTATGCAACATGCTATTATTGGTAGGTAAAAATGTGATACCATCATTGGGCCCAAATTAGAATTAGTTATAGCTTACTACATAAGATCTGTTGTAAATTTATTGTGAAAATTTAGTGGATGTAGCATTACTCTTACTTTTTTTGGGGCCAAGTTTTTGCAATTCTCAAATCTTGTTGTTCAACATTTTTACTAGGGTGGTCAAAATATGTTGGTTTAGTGTATAATTTTTTTTCCAAGTATATATATATATATATATATATATATATATATATTTATATATATTTTGCAAGTCAAGGTGGTCATTTGACCACCCTAAGTCAAACGTGGAGCCGCCCCTGCCTCTCACAGATATCATTCTCGCAATCTTACCCTTATCACAAAGATACCATATTCATTCCATTCTCAATATGAAATTAATGGTGAAAGGAGTTCTTATTCGACTGCACAAATCATTGAGAAAGCAGTCAACTTTGAAGTCCAAGAGATTGGTCTTAAAGACGAGATTGTAAAAATCGGGAAGAGTGTTTCCACAATCAAGGCTATGCTTCTTGATTTTGAGAAGCAGTAAGACAAGGATGAGATTGCCAGTTATTGGCTGGGAATACTATGAGATGCACTTTATGAAGCTAACGATTCCCTAGATGTAGGGGTGTGTAGCCAACACGCCGATCTGTCAAAACTGACATGATCCAACCCAACCCACTGGGTTGGGCTAGGTGGGGTTAGTGGGTTGGGTTGAATTGTCAAAAAAATATTTATGGTAGGTTGGGATAGGTGTAGGTTAGTAGATTCACAAATCTGCCTAACCCAACCTAAGTTCCCAACCCACCTATTGTTAATGTATATTTTAAATATACTTTTATTATTTACTATTTTGTCTATCAACTTAGTTGGGATAGAACTATATATATTATATCCTATTAACTATAGAATGATAAAACTAATTCATGTTTATTTTGTTTCTCAACTAATTTGAGATAGAACTATTTGATATATTACTAACTAAATGCAATGTCTATTGTTTTGATAATTTTTGTATGGTAGTGCTATTACTTAGAGTTTTTAAGTGATAGGGGCAGCAAATAAAACTATTTCATTTGATTATTTGTGTTGGCTTGAACTTTGAAGAATTAATAAGATAGTTTGTGTTGGTGTTGCTCTAATGTTCAATTAAAAAAAAAAAAAAATTGTCTAACCCATGGTGTGGACACAAAGGGGGGAGTCGCCACCTAGTTTTTGCAATGGTCTACGATCCATATATATAGCATCCTCTCTAGGAAGGACCTTTTGTTCTTACTACCAAAGATATAAGTTCGAAGTTAAGGTACTGTCTTAGGAAGGTGTTAGGCACCCAAAATTGCCCAACCCTAAGGTTTACTTCTTATCATTATGTCTTATGTCTTAACCCTATTAAAGGCACACTCAATATTGTTATTCTAACTCACACACACACACACACACACACACTAACATTCATCTAACAATCAACATGGCATCAAACATCCCTAACCATACATCTATCATGGCATACCCTAGCATTCATCTAGAATGTCATCTCACATCATCCTAGCATTCATCTATCATACTTCATCACATCACAAACTCTATCATCATATCATATCACATCCATCCAAGTAGGGGTGTCTAGACCCGACCCACACCCACCGGACCAACCAAAGCGCTCGATCTTCACCCGATTTCAGCCCGAACCTACGCTCCTGTGGGTTGGTTACGGGTTTCTACGCCCAAGACCTGACGCCGGTGGGTCGAGTAGCGGGTTTACTTCTCCAAAACCTGAGCCACCCAACTCGACCGATGTTATATACAAATTCGGCCAACTCCAAGAAGATTAAACTTAGATTTGAGGAGATCCGGCAAGAACTCGACAGTATTTGGTAAGATCGAGCTTAGATTCGAGGAGATCCGGCCAAATCCCAACAATTTTCAACGAAAAAAATGCAGAATCCAGTGAGAAAATGCAAAATCCAACGAATATTTCCAAAATCCGACGAACTTTTCTAGATTCAGGTGATTTTCCTAGATTCTCAAGATGCTTTTTTTTTTTCAAATTTCGATGCTTTCTTAATTCTGGCGACCCACCCCGCCCGACCAATTCTCACCCTTACCCGAAACCGACTCGACCAATTTTTCCGGCAATCGGTTTTAGGTTCCTCCACCCTCCACCTGACGCCGGTGGATTGAGTCCGGGTTGGGTCCAAAGCGACCCGACCGACCCGTGGACTGCCCTACATCCAAGGCGGGGACATACGAGCATTAAGGTTAAAGGTGGAAACAAAACCAATAAAACATGTCATCATCCTAGGCATCAAGATCACAAATATATCATCAAACCCAACCATGCATGTACATTGTGAATACATGACTTACCTTTAATTACCTTGCAGCAACTCAGCACCTATGGCATTATGCATGAGCATGTGAATGCATGTTCATAGCATCAAAATAAAACAACATAAGATAAACCCTAATTCTAACATGTGAAAGCAAACAAGTAATTAAACATGTGAAACAGAAGCTTTGAAAGCATAAAAATATAGAAAAGAGGCTAAACAGAAGAATGCATGCGAAAGTAGAAGCAAAAAGAGATAAATAAAAATTAGGATTTCTGGGCAAGTTCATGCATAATCAAGCTTGCATGCGCAGGCAAGATTATGCACACGTGGGTTTTTGCCTAGAAACCCTAGAAACACAACAAAACTTCAAAATGATAAATCTAATATCCTAACATGCTTTTAAAACATACAAAAATGTAAACCTAAGCTAGATAAACATATTAAAACATAAAACAACAAAAACTAAAGTAGACAGAAAGATTAAAGAGCATAAATGAAAGGAAAAGAAAAAGAAAAGTTTGAAATTAATTCCTCAAACAAATGCCCTTCAAGCTTGATTTTTAACCGTTCCCCTCTGTCAAATCTATTCACAATTCAATAAAAGAGTGATTAGTAATTTTAAACTCAAAAATCAAGACCAGAAAAGGCCCTAATCAAAAGAAAAATGACTTGAAGATGTTTTGTGAAAAAATACCTCTTTGATTCAATATTTCTAATGAATCTTAGTGTTTTCCCTTGGGATTTCTGTGTGTTTTGAAAATATACCATGTAAGGCTACTTATAGTGTGAAAATAGGGGTTTAGAATGACTCCCAAACGATGTGGGATTTGTTCCAAACCTCAACATTAATGCAGAAAACTTGCCTTGTTTAGGTTTCTAGAATTCGCTATACGTGCACAAGATCGGGCCTACGTGCGCATAGTGAGGGTTTCCTTGGCTTTATTTTTCAAAAAATATATTTATTTGTTCATTAAAGTTATATTTTTCATTTTAACATTCCTCAAGTCAATTTAACATCTGATTGGGCCCTAAACCCACCTTGGGTCTTAGAATTCAGCATCATTGGGAAATGAGGGCCTAAGTTGTAAACGGTACAAAATGCGGTGTCTACACATGGGTCCAACCTGATTTAACCTAATCCAGTTGGGTTGGATTTTTTTCAACCTAACCATGGTTAGTCGGATTGAAAAAACTCCTCGACCTAACCCATGCACACGGATTACATCTCCTTTGAAGCTTTATGACGGGAAGCGATTACATGGAACCAAAATGCAACAGAGATACTCATCTTCTTTTCCAAATCATAGGATAGGCATGAGTTCTTCCACTTCAAGGAACATCTTTTGGAGACACAAGTTTGGAATAGGGAGAGAAGCCAAACTCATTCTCTCCTAGTCTTTGAAACTATTTTCTTCACTCAAAATATTTTCAAAAAAATTCTTAAGATAATCACATTAAAAATGTTTAGGTGTTATATCTCAATTTATTTTTAACATTGATTAAGTGTTTCAATTCTTTCTATGATACTGAAAAATTCACCACATGTGGAATGAGCTAAACTTATTTAAATGCATTTCAAGTTAGGCACTAGTCGGCTCAAAATTTTTAAAATGTTATTTGGTGTTAACACAGTTAAAAATTTTCATTCATTCATCCAATAATTTGATGAATAGATGATCATATTAAGTTTTGTCCTAACCAATGCTAGGTTGCTCTTTTTTGCAGATTAGATGACAAGAGCAACAAATATCATCTCATAGCACTGTGAACTCCACCACCTTGGAGGACTTAATTAAATAACACCATCAATTTTGATTTAGGACAGAATCTACTATTTATTTTTTTTAATTATTTAATTTTGCTATTTTTATGTAATTTTTGTTATTTTAGGTTTAGGGTATTTATTTCCTTGATTTTAAGTGCTTTTAATGCTTTTTAGGTCAAATTTGGTTCTTATTATGGTTAGGTATTAATTAGGACTTATTTTAGAATATATTTTCTTGCATATCAAGTTTTACGAAGCCCTTAAATAGGCCTCTAAGTATGTAAACGTATTTTAGAGATTATTATTTTATAAAAATTCAGACTTTTGTCTATTGTTTTCTCTGGTAGATTCCGGACTTATCACCTTATGGATTCAAGAAACCCCTCGTGGATTCGAGGTTTACTACTAGTTAGGCACTAGTCAGCTTAGAATTTTCAAAATGTTATTTGGAGTTAACACAGTTAAAAATTTTCATTCATTCATCCAATAATTTGATGAATAAATGATCATATTAAGTTTTGTCCTAACCAATGCTAGGTTGCTCTTTTTTGCAGATTAGATGACAAGAGCAACAAATATCATCTCATAGCACTTTGTGAACTCCACCACCTTGGAGGACTTAATTAAATAACACCATCAATTTTGATTTAGGACAGAATCTACTATTTATTTTTTTTAATTATTTAATTTTGCTATTTTTATGTAATTTTTGTTATTTTAGGTTTAGGGTATTTATTTCCTTGATTTTAAGTGCTTTTAATGCTTTTTAGGTCAAATTTGGTTCTTATTATGGTTAGGTATTAATTAGGACTTATTTTAGAATATATTTTCTTGCATATCAAGTTTTACGAAGCCCTTAAATAGGCCTCTAAGTATGTAAACGTATTTTAGAGATTATTATTTTATAAAAATTCAAACTTTTGTCTATTGTTTTCTATGGTAAATTCCAGACTTATCACCTTATGGATTCAAGAAACCCCTCGTGGATTCGAGGTTTACTACTAGTTAGGCACTAGTCGACTTAGAATTTTCAAAATGTTATTTGGAGTTAACACAGTTAAAAATTTTCATTCATTCATCCAATAATTTGATGAATAAATGATCATATTAAGTTTTGTCCTAACCAATGCTAGGTTGCTCTTTTTTGCAGATTAGATGACAAGAGCAACAAATATCATATCATAGCACCGTGAACTCCACCACCTTGGAGGACTTAATTAAATAACACCATCAATTTTGATTTAGGACAGAATCTACTTTTGTTTTTAATTATTTAATTTTGCTATTTTTATGTAATTTTTGTTATTTTAGGTTTAGGGTATTTATTTCCTTGATTTTAAGTGCTTTTAATGCTTTTTAGGTCAAATTTGGTTCTTATTATGGTTAGGTGTTAATTAGGACTTATTTTAGAATATATTTTCTTGCATGTCAAGTTTTACAAATCCCTTAAATAGGCCTTTAAGTATGTAAACATATTTTAGAGATTATTATTAATAAAAATTCAGACTTTTGTCTATTGTTTTCTTTAGTAGATTCCGGACCTATCACCTTATGGATTCAAGAAACCCCTCGTGGATTGGAGGTTTACTACTAGAAACTATTTCTTTTCTATCAAAGAGAGCATCGTGTGTGCTTTCTTCAAGTTTCTATGACATCAATTGATATCAGAGCCTTGACTTATCCTGGTTTGATTGCTAATCGACGAGACGGTAACCACCACAATGACAATGACGAATAACTTAGCAAGTATTACGTGACATACAACAAGCACTCACAAGTATCTTTTCTAGGATGACACTATTGAAGCATGGAAACAATAGGGATAATTGCAGTGGAGACGTAACTCATGGGCAACCTATTGGTAAGAAAATTTCATATACGCCTTATAAAAGAATTACATGGTTTAATGGTTATTTTTATAAAGAAGATTTTCTTGATTGGTTATTTGATCTAAAGGATTTATTTGAATTTGAGAATAGTTATGATGAGAGAAAAGTTAGGCTTGCTTTGTATAAACTTAGTGAGTATGCATTGTGTGTGCTTTCTTCAAAGCCCGTAACATCGAAATTTTGGTTTCTTTTTAGATGACTACATCTACATCACTTTCAACTTCTCTTATAACATACTTCAGTGTCTAGCAAGAGTTTAAGTATCATGTTGGAGTGGATATAAAGTTGATAGCTTGTTGATGATGCAACCAGTTGCTTAGAAGCTAAACCAAGAAGAGAATGATGAACTAGTGAGTGCATGAAGCAATTGGAGGCATTCTTGTTTGTTCCATTTAATGGACGACTCAATAACAACCAATAAGAAGAGATTTATTGTACTCCTTGTTAGAGATGGTGGCTAATATTCTAAATAAGAGTGTGAGCATAACAATTTCAGTGTATTGGATTAGGGTTTTTTAAATAAGAATAGTATAAATATGTTGTAAACCCTATTTTTCATATGGTGTAACCATTAGTTGCTTGCTCCCGTGGATATAGGCACACCTCCAAACCACGTAAGTCTCTGTGTTGTTTTTCTCTTTATTTCCACTAAAATTGCATAATGTCTTTTGTCTATTATATATTACTTTCATGCTGAAATATCATAAGTTATCAAGGAATTAATGATCTTGCAATTGAGTTGACATCTATGAAAGAAATAAAGATAACAAAATAGAAGATATAACATCAAGACTAGTATTCCCACCTCCCCTCAAAAAAAAAAAAAAAAAAAAATCTAAACTGGGAGGGATATTCTAAAGTTAGGAATCCAATCACCAATGACAAAGCATGATAAAGATCACAAAATGATTGTGTGTTGTGTGGGTGTGTGATGAGTCCCACATTAGACATTTACTAGATAGATCTGAGCTTTATTAACAACTACAAGGAGGCTAAATTGTGACTAGTCCTTTTGAGATGTAGTGCAATTGTGGCTAGCGCTTTTTTTTTTGGATCATTACATTGATTATCCCAAATTTTTTGTAATTTAGACCAGAAATGAATTTGCAAAATTGATTTTGTTTAGATCTTCTTCCCCCCCACCCAAATTTCTTTGGTTGTATTTTCCAATTCTAAATATGTTTAGTGTTGCTATGAGCTATACGAGTGTTTCATAGATTGGTTATATCTTCTTTAATTTAAAGCATCCATAATTCCATTTTTTGTGCATTTTGATTAATCCATTTATCTATATGTACTTGGTTGAAAAGAATGTGCAAATCAAGCTTTATGCAAGAGAATGTTTTATGAAATATACTGATTCAATCTCTGCAAATTGTACATTTATGCATTTGATAATTTGGCTTGTAATAAAATCGAAGATCTATACCTTGCCGCTTACTTATTACTAGTTGTCTCCACTTACTGAACCAAGTTACGTGCCTCTTGAAGTCTCAATGTCCCTTTATGATTTGAAATTTTGAATGTGTCTCAGATGAGTGCTAATTGTCACTTGCATTTTTGTACCTATTTCTATTTTTGTTGTACCATGAATTTTGCAATATATAGAGGATAAAAGCTTTAAAAGTGATTCAATTGATTTTTTTTGTGAATACTGATTAGTTCAATTTTTCGCCCAGAAAATGTACCATCTTGGTTTAAAATTTCTTTGCTGATAGTTTGTGCATGATTTATGATATGACTAGTGGATATATATGGTCTTTGTAAGGATGTAGTTATTGTTGTCACCATAGTATGTTCCGCAATTACTTCAATTGAAGCAGATGCAACTAGCATGTTGGTTATACTAATACCAATAGTGTGGATAACTAAAGGGCTTTGCTCTTGATTAGATACATCTACATTGTTGTATACCAATAATCGTGTAAGAACCACATTATGATATGTAGCTAACATTTCCACTGTAATTAAGATATACTTAAATATTTTACCAAAAATAGAAATTACAAAGAAACAATTGTATTGTATCTATACCCATATCTGTAGATTTTGTACTTGCCCATCTTAGGTTATTCCCATTTTAGTCCCTACATTTTATTTTTACCGCTTTTAGTCCCTATCTTGAAAAACGTTTCCCATTTTGGTCCATGCCATTACATCAGAAATGGAGAAAGTCGATGTGACAAACAGCAGGAATAAATAATACTAAATTAATGTCCACGTGGCCTAAATTAATAATAAAAAATGTTTTTTGGCATTAAAAAAGCCACGTCAACATCTAAATTAAAAAAAATTAATTTATTAATTTTAACTAAATAAAAAAATTAAAAACTGAATTAAAAACTAAAAATCATATGAATTGAGATCGTGTCTTGAACAAGAACAACAAGAATACAAACCCGGATCCAAGAACACAAACCCAAAATTTTATTATTAAAAAAAAAAAAAAAAAACCACAGATTCTCAACAAACCCAAAAAAAAACCCGGATCCTCTATGCTTCTCTCTTTCAAATTTGGACCAATAGACCACCCAATCACTACTGATTGGCCATGGGGTTAAAAAGAGAGACAAAGATGATGAGTTAGAGAGAGAATGAACTAGACATCAAGATATTGAACTAAGAAGATGAAAGATCCGGGTTTTAATCACAGAGCAAGATCTTGGTTAAATACAAATTCATAAATCTCAAAGCCCCCATTTTCTTAAACCCAACAAAATCATCAAAGACCCATAACTATAACAAGTCACACCCAAAATCTGGGTTTGTTTTCACTCACTCTCTTTCTAGCAAATGTGGGTGAGAGAAGTTTTGGTGGGAATTTTTTTTTTTTTTTGGTTATGGGTTCGATCGGAGGAGGGATGGTGATGGCGAAGAATGATCAAGAAGTGAGTGGTACCAAGTCAAAGTCGAAGTCTGTGTGGAAGACTCCGACGGCGGTGGCGATGAATGGCGATGATGCTCCTCCTCCTTCTCCTGTAATGATTGGTGCCTCGCTTGATTCTTGGCTAGCTCTTTCCGATGCAGCTGCAATGGCGACGACAGGAGGAGTAGCCTCAAAGCCTTGAGGTAGAGGTTGGAGAGCGAGCCAATGGCGTCACGACAGGCGATCGGAGAGTTTCGAGAGAGAAGTTAGGATTTTTGCTTCAGTTCCACCATTACTAAGTGGGTTGATATGGAGGGAGATCTTGTGTTTTGCTTTGTGGCTTTTGGATTGGATTTGGGTTCTTGGCTTCTTGCTTTTGCTGTTGTTGGGATGACATTTTTGAGAGAAGAGAGATAGAGAGAGGTGTTGTTGGTGTTGTTACATTTGAGATTTGGGTGTTGTTTTTTTGAGTGAGTTTGAGCGAAGGAAAGAAAGTGTGTGTATGTGGGTGTTTTTTTCTTTCTTTGTTCTTAGATCCGGAATTGTGTTCTTGTTATTCTTGTTCAAGATACACTTAGGGCCCATTTGGTAGCCTATTTTGAGCAACATTTTGAGCATTTCAAACACACTTACACACATTTCCACACTTTTTCACCCACACGTATATCAAAAACACTCAAACAACATTACTCAAACTCCTCTACCAAACATCCCCTTAGATCTCAGGGTTTTTTTTTTTTTGGGTTTGTGTTCTTATATCCGAGTTTATGTTCTTGTTGTGCTTGTTCAAGACACACTTAGATCTCAATTCATATGATTTTTAGTTTTTAATTTTTTCATTTAGTTAAAATTAATAAATTAATTTTTTAAATTTAGATGTTGACGTGGCATTTTTTAATGCCAAAAAACATTATTTATTATTAATTTAGGCCACGTGGACATTAATTTAGTATTATTTATTCCCGTCGTTTGCCACGTCGACTTTCTCCATTTTCGATGTAACGGTAGGGACCAAAACAAGAAGCATTTTTCGGGATAGGGACTAAAAGTGGTAAGAATAAAATGTAGGAACTAAAATGGGAATAGCCTGAAAATGTAGGGACTAAAATGTGCTTTTAGCCTAAAATATTTTAACCAATAGATAACAACATCCTTGTAAGGAGAGATGGAACCACGTATACCCCCCCTCTCCCTCAAGAATTAAAACTGACCCCTCAAAAACAAAATTAACCCAATGACCCACAAATAAAATGGCTTACACATTGCTCGAGCCTTTTAGTACAAACTACAAACTCCACTTTTACGAATCTAAAATCCATAATTACCGTACTCAATAGAGAGATCTAACAATTAACCTCCCAAGCCAACTACTCGTCCGTTTGGATTGAGGGAGAGACAAGGGAGTAGAGTAGAGTAGATTTAGTACAAAATTAGTTTATTTTTAGCCAAATCTACTCTACTCTACTCTCCTCCACTCCCCCTCTTTCCTCCCTTCATCCAAACAGGTCATACATGTCGCCTATGAGGAGAAAATTTGAGAAAGACAAGAGACACTAACTACTGTAAAGAAATTGTTGCTTTGCGCACGGTTTGTGAAAGGTGATGGTGAAACTGTGTAATCTCTAACCCACTTGATAATTTGGCAAGAACACGCACTTATATAGTTGATGATTTAATACACTACTAGTAATTTTTCGTAGTTATTGATTTATTATAGACTATTTATTAGAGTTAATTTTCGTTGTCCGGTTATAGTAAGTTGCTTTTATGTGGGATTCTAGGCCAAAATGGCCCATTAGCATTAATTTTTGAAATATTTAGCAACAGAGCACTGTTTCGGAAATAATTAGGGAAATACCATTTTTTCTGGTACTCGAGCATGGTGAGCTCGAGTACCATCTTTTCATTGGTCAAACATCTTCTAAAAAAACGCCGCTATAGGGCCGAAAACGTCACTATAGGGCTTAAAAACGCCACTATAGGGCCCCTTGAACTGTTATCGGAACTCATAAAAAAATTTTTGCAGAAAACGCCGCTATAGGGCCCAAAAACGTCACTATAGGGCTTAAAAACGCCACTATAGGGCCCCTTGAACCTGTTATGGGGACTTATAAAAAAAAATTTGCAGGAAAACACCACTATAGGCCCGAAAAACGTCACTATAGGGCCCCTTAACCTGGTATGGGGGCTTAAAAACGCCGCTATAGGGCCGAAAACGTCACTATAGGGCTTAAAAACGCCACTATAGGGCTCCTTGAATATGGGGCGACAAAGTGGATTAAAAAAACATGGTACTCGAGCTCACCAAGCTCGAGTACGAGAAAAAGTGGTATTTCCCTAATTATTTCCGAAACAGTGCTCTATTGCTAAATATTTCAAAAATTAATGCTAATGGCCCATTTTGGCCGGGATTCTAAATATTGTGAATCACCGAATGTAAGACTATGTGTAGGTAGAGTTATGTGGTGATTGTTTGTATTGCTATTTAGCATTTTGCTTTTTGCAACTAATTAGTTTTTCAAAAAAAGAAAAAAATATTATATATATATATATATATATATATTAGAAGTCATTGTTGGTGATTCAGCATTACCTATCTTTAATGAAAGTATCCCAATTTTTGAAATTCCTTAACGAAAATTTCATAAAGAACTTTTTAATTGTGGAAGAAAATTTTCAAAATAACTCTTTAATTTTGAATATAAAACGAAACGTTTGTTGACTCTTTGTTAATATCCAATAGATGTTAGTTTGGATTCACATTAAACAATTTGTTCATGTTTGGTCTAAGGAAGTCAATTCCGATCTTGTCTTGGCCGATACGACCCGTATATATCTGCATCTTGGCAAGAACTGCACAGATACCCTTTGTTTTCGTCTTGAAAAAAATACCGGCCGTATTGGCGAAATCCAGCTATTTCGGCCAGTAAATGGATACCGAGCCGAAACAGGAAATGCTTTCTCTTTTCTTTTTCTTTTTTTGTGGTAATTTTGGCAATTTTTTAAGGGCGGGATGGTACAAATCTGAGTAAGCTAAGAAAACCTAGCAGAAAGAAAGAGAAAAATGAAACAAAAATGCACAATAGCTTTGCAAAATGAAGTTAGAATCACCTCTTCTTCAAGACTTCGACTTCATTATTCTTCACATTTTTCTTTTACCATCTTCTTCTTTAAGGACTCAACGATGACCGATTTGCTTCTTCTGTTTTGTAACTTCGTTCTCTACACTTACTCTTCCCTAGACTACCCTTTTGCTTTTTCAATGTAAATGCTGAGTAAACTTGGTCAAAAGAGTACACTTGCTTTTGATTTTCTCAAAGCATCAAATGATATTTTGAATTGGTGTCACCAATCTTTTGACAAGTGGGACTAGCATTAATTGAGTTTGGTGGGTGTTGGATTATTTAATAGTTTTCACTTTTATATATTTACGTTGATAACTCCATCAAAAAATATAAAAGTTGCCAAAGTGATATATTGAGTTATTAGAAATATAACTTTGTATATTGTACAAGTTGCCAAAATAGCAGTAAATCCAAAACGGTACACCGGTATTGACCGGTATTCGAAATATATCGTATCGCTGGCCAAACTGGTACAGCCTGCAGTACAAGATATTGACTCCCACTTTGGTTCCCCTAACTTCAAATCATGGTTTCATCCCTACTCGTAAGTAATTCATGCATCTCTAGGGTTCACACTTCACACCTTAGTCATCCTTAATTCTCGGCCCATTTGGTAACCCTACTTAACACATATTTTTCATATTTCAAACACACTTATACACATTTCAACACACTTTTTCACCCACACTTATATCAAAAACACTCAAAATACCTTACTCAAACTTAGTTACCAAACGAGCCTACAAATCTAACAATTCGGAACGGTGTGGACCAGCAATTAATTTAAATTTAATTTGTCATTCAAACTGAGGAAGGTGACATCGTATTGAAATGATGCTTGAAAACAACAAAAGCACATAAGATGCTTAGACCAACACACACACACACTCTCTCTCTCTCTTAATTTTTTTTAAATACATCTTCATTAGAAAATAAAATTAATAAATACAAGCATCGTCCAACACAATATTGATGGGTAATATTTCACGATTGGACAAATTTTTCCTCCAAATCAATTTGAATGAATTTCCTTCAACCCAATACATAGTGATATATAAAACCATCAATGTGTATCATTTATTGAACAAAGTTTGGCTTCAAACATATTTGGACTTTGGAGCCATCTTTTCTAACTTATAATGCAGTGATTTATAAAATTATGCATGCTTATTATTTAAACAAGTCGCATGACTCATTAAAAAAAAATCATGTGACTAAAATTATAAAATCTCCAATCGCCATTGTACGGCACCGAGGTACCGGACACCTATTAGGCCCCGGGTTCAACCCCAATAGCACGGCCCCATTTTTCATATCTCTGCTTTAAACTACCTTCGTAAACTACGAGTTTTAATCTCGTCCCCTAACCGGTGCTCGGCATAAATTTCCCGAACAACTAAGAAAGTCTTTTATCTAGATATACCATAGGGTGCTCAGCAGTTCCCAAGAAACATCACTACCGGGCATATTAGCTTGAGTTGGAACCAAGTTCCAAAGCCATAATCTCAACATTCCACTCTCACCTAAACACCCATTTACAACAGATAATATTGGACCTTTGATTGCACTAACAATGGCAGTAATCATGACCTCCCTACTAACTTAGAGCTATAAATAGAAGAAGTTGGGGAAGAAAAAGGGGTTGAGAAAAAGAGGGAAAAACAAGGGTGAAGTAAGAGAGAAAGTGAGAATATTACTTTGAGTCTCTGTGCCGAGAACAACCCAAAGTAGGAAATTCTAAAACCCACTCCATAAATAAGTTGTGAGCCCAAGTGAAGTTAGGCCCAATAATTTCATTTTTAGGTATGCACAATTGGCGCCCACCGTGGGGCCATCCTACGAAGGCGTGGTTCGATTGAGACTCAAACACGAGAAATGTCTCAAGGACGCTCGGGAGGCCAAGCCAAGAGTAGATCGATAGGATCTTCTCGGGGCTCCACTTGGCGAGAAAGAAGACAGAAGAGACGTGAGGATAGGGAGCGTGCGCGAGGAGAAGAAGAATCTAGTGCGGGAGAAGGATCAAAACAGACTCACTGAATGATGTCGGGTGCCTCGGGACACGAGCGGCGTGATGGTAGAGACCAAGAACTGGAGCGGTTGCGCAGACTAGTGAGGGATCTGGAGTTGGAAGCAAGGGGTTGGAGCCAGGGAAGGAACCAAAACAACTAAGAAAGAAGGGATAATATCGTGGGAAATCGAGGCGAATAGGGCTCTAGCCGATCCCGGTCCCCGACGATTTCGGGGACCGGTCACTTTCCCGAGAATCACGCCAACATAGGAACCACTTGCGTTCCCGAGAGACGCGTCAGCATTGGAACCATTCACGCTCACATGGATATAAAGACCGAGGTTCGAATTCCCCGGAGGAACGACGATCCCAAAATGCTGCCATGGACGCCATGAGTCGGGCCTTACGAAGAGCTGCTCAGTCACCATTCTCAAATGAAATTGAACAGGCCCCTATGCCAAGTCGGTTTACATGGACACCATTTAACTCCTACGATGGGAAAACAGACTCTGTGGATCATGTCGGTCATTATATCCACATGATGTCCTTGCATGCACAAAATGATGCACTGATGTGTAAGGTATTCCCCTCTAGTCTCGGCTCCACGGCCTTGAGATGGTTCAATGGATTACGAAAAGGTTCCATTCGCAGCTTCTCCAAGTTGATCCAGGAGTTCTGCACTCGATTCGTGACATGCAGCCGGGTGCCGCAACCGATGGACGTGCTGCTTTCCATAAAAATGAGGGTCGACGAAACCCTTCAAAGTTATGTCGGTCGATATTGGAAACTATACAATCAGATCAATAGGGGCAATGAGAAGATTGCGGCAAGCACCTTCAGGATGGGGCTTCCCGAGGATTCCGAACTTCGGGATTCGCTAACGAAAAGACCTCTCGAGGATATGAGGCAACTTATGTGGCGTATTGAGGAGTATAAGCGTCTCGAAGATGATCGGCCGCAGAATAAGGGAAAGGCCCCGTTTCTCGGTCGATCTTAACAGGGCATTATTCCGACAAGACCGAAAAAGGATTTTAGGATGCAGGAATCAGAAGCGCAAATTGAAGGAGTGAATGTGGCGTTTAAGGAACCGGTGCACAAAATTCTAGATCGGATTAAGAATGGGTCCTTCTTCAAGTGGCCGAACAAGATGGGGGGCGACCCATCTCGGATGAATCAAAACTTGTACTGCACATATCACAAAGATAAAGGGCACACCACCGAAAGCGTGAGGTATTAAAAGATCATCTGGGGCAACTAGTAAAGGCGGGGTATTTGAAAAAGTTCGTAGTGGATTCGGTGAATCGGGATATCGGCCGGGTGCTCGCCAGAAAAGGAATCCCCTCTCGCCACCATTGGGAGTGATCGAGGTCATCCATGCTGCCCCAAGAAGTGCAGCCACAATTAGGAGAGTATTAACGGTGGCCTACATAGAAGGACAATCACCCGAGAAAAGGATGAAAGTTGGTCGGTTGGCAATCTCTTTTGACGAGGAAGATCTGGAGGGGACGATCCAACCTTATGATGATGCGTTGGTAGTAACAGCATGGATAAGCGGCTTTTTGGTGAAAAGAGTGATGATAGACCAAGGAAGCAGAGCTGATGTAATGTACCCGCATTTGTTCGAGGGGCTCGGATTAAAAAATCAAGACTTGGTGAAAAATAATACGCTGCTGATCTCATTTGACGGAAGAGTGGTAATCCCCAAAGGTCAAATTTCTCTCTCGGTAAATATGGAAGGCAAGGAGGTGATGGTGACCTTCATAGTAGTCAGTTCATTCTCGTCGTACACGGCAATCCCGGGAAGGCTATGGATTCATGCAATGAAGGCTGTTTCGTCCTCCCTGAATGTGAAAGTTAAATTTCCCACCAAGTATGGAGTTTTCGTGGCACGGGCAAACGAACGAGTGGCTAAAGCGTGTGTCCGGTCGCCGTGGTTAGGTGGAAGGGCGACCAGATTGGACAAAAGGAAACCATTGAAGGAGCAACTTTATAGCAATTACAGAAGCCCCGAGAAGAAGCGGGGGCAAGTTGTGCTGAGGAGGTTTTGAAGGTTAAAATTTTTCCGGATTAATCGGCTGGTATTTCCAAATAGGCACGAGCATGAATGACCGAAAGAATGTAGAGATGTTGTTATTCGTTTTGTAGAATATGGATGTCTTTGCATGGAGTCCGTACAAAGTGCCTGGCGTAGATCCCGAGTTCATTGTCCATAAGTTCAACGTGGACCCATCATTTCCCCCGTAAAAGCAAAGGCCGAGAAGAGCATCGAAGGAGCATGTTGACGCGGTCAACTTGAAAGTCCAAAGGCTAAAGGAAGCGGGAGTGATAAGAGAAATATTCTTCCCAGAATGGTTAGCGAATACAGTGGTAGTGAAGAAAAAGAATGGTAAATGGAGGGTTTATGTGGATTTCACAGACTTAAATCGGGCGTGTCCTAAAGATCCGTTCCCAATGCCTAAGATTGATCAATTGGTAGATGTATGGGCACCCAAGGATGAGTTTCTTGGACGCTTTTCAGGGGTATCACTAGATTGCCCTGGCAACCGAGGATCGAGAAAAGACAGCATTCATTTCCCTAGATGCAAACTATCACTATGAAGTCATGCCATTTAGATTGAAGAATGCCGGAGCCACTTACTAGCGGATGATGACGAGAATGTTCCAGGAGAAAATTGGGTGCACGGTAGAAGTATACATTGACGATATGGTGGTAAAGAGTAAACAGGAACCATAACATATAGAAGATCTTCTGGGAGTGTTTGAGGTACTTGGCAAAGATAAGTTACGCTTGAACGCCAAGAAGTGTACTTTCGTTGTGGGGGCTAGTAAGTTCATGGGGTATCTAATCTCTACTCGGGGGATAGAGGCCAATCTCGGCCGGATAGAGGCCGTGAATCACCTCGGACCGCCGAGCAATCCAAGGAAGTACAAGTATTAACCGGGATGTTAGCCGCACTAAATCGACTTATCTCCAGATTTCTTGATCGCTGCAAACCATTTTATCAACTTTTGAAGAAGTGGAAGGGGTTTTAGTGGGATGATGAGTGTAACAAGGCCTTTCGAGACCTAAAGGAGTATCTGACGCAAGCGCCCATGTTAACGGCCCCAAAGTCTAGAGAAGATTTGTTCATGTACCTCTCGGTGTCCGATCACGCCGTGAGCGTTGTATTGCTAAGGGATCGAGAAGTGTAGCAATCGATGTATTACATAAGCAAAACCTTGGTAGATGCTGAGACAAGATATCTACCCTTGGAGAAGTTAGTGTAGGCTGCAGTGCAGTAACGAGAAAGCTCCCGCATTACTTTCAGGCTCATCTTGTGTTTGTCCTCACGGAGTATCCCCTGCAACCATTATTAAAAAGATCGGACTTCACAGGCCAAATAGCCAAGTGGGGAACTTGGCTAGGTTCCTTCGACATAAGGTACAGGCCGCGAAGCTTAGTGAAGGGACAGGTTCTTCTTGATTTCATTACAGAATTCACCCCCAAGAATGATGGGAAGATAATCTGTAATGTAGAGAATTGCTCGTGGAAGGTGTTTGTGGACGGCGCTTCGAATGCTATGGGGGCCGGAGCCGATATTGTCATAATCACTCCGGAGGGCATACGATTGGAGCATTCCTTCAGATTGGGATTCAAAACCTCTAACAATGAAGCCGAATACAAGACCTTTCTAGCCGGATTGAGGGTCGTACTATGCCCGAGCGTGAAGGATGTGGAGATTTATTCTGATTCTCGACTGGTTGTTTATCAGATCCTAGGAAGCTTTGAAGCTCGGGACTCTCGAATGAAAGCCTATACGAGCGCAGCTAAGCAGATCATTAGCAAGTTTGGGACAATGAAGGTAGCCTAGGTAGGTCGGGCATAAAACAGACACGCTACTCATCGGCCACGTTGGCCTCGTCGACTACCGAGGAGATTCCTCGACTCATCAAAATAGAACTTATAAAGGAGCCAAGTATTGGTATGGAAGATAACTGTAACCACGCCGGGGTTGATGTGGTCGTGGTATCAATAACCAAGCCGTGCTGGATGAACCCAATCATAGACTTCCTAACCGAGGATAAAGTTCTGGACGATGAAAAAGAGGCTAAAACGATTCGTCAAGTGGCTCCCCGGTATTGGGCGTCGTGAGATCACAAATTGTATTGGAGGTCCTTCGGAGGCCTATACCTTTTATGCTTACATCCCGACAAAGTAAATGAACTTCTGGCCGAGTTACATGATGTAGTGTGTGGTGGTCATGTTGGGGGGCGATCATTAGCACACAAGGCGATGACTTAAGGGTTTTGGTGGCCACAGATGCAGAAGGATACAACGGAATATGTCCGAAAGTGTGAACAATGCCAAAAACACGCCCCTCTAATCCACCAGCCCGGTCGTCGCCTAAACCCCATCAACAATCCATGGCCGTTTGCACAATGGGGGCTAGACATCCTCGGCCCTTTTCCCCGAGAAACAGGTAACCGCCGATTCATGTTGGTGGCGGTTGATTATTTCACAAAATGGGCGAAAGCCGAGGCCCTGGCCAATATCCAGGATGTGGATGTGAAGAAGTTTGTATGGAAAAACCTAGTCACAAGATTTGGAGTGCCGGACTCACCGATATCAAACAATGGGCTACAGTTTGACAGCAAAACTTTCCAAACCTTTTGCAGCGATCTCGGCATTAAGAACAGATATTCTACTCTAGCGTATCCTCAAAGCAATGGCCAAGCCGAGGCAGTGAACAAGACCATTTTGAACGGGTTAAAGAGAAGGTTGGATAGGGCAAAGGGGAGGTCGGACGAAGAGTTACCTAATGTTTTATGGACTTACCGTATAACTCCCGGAAGATCCACGGGGGAGACCCTGTTCTCCTTGACATATGGGGCAGAAGCCATGATACCGACCAAAGTGAGTTTGTGCAATGCACGGGTCACGGGATTTGACCCCATCCAAAATGATGGTTTAATGATGGAGCACTTGGATTGGTTAGAAGAGTGCCGGGAAGCAACAACCATACAGCTCGCGGAGTATCAATAGAGACTTGCCCAAAGATACAACCGAGATGTAAAAGGTAGGGAATTTAGCGTCGAGGACTTGGTGTTGAGAAAGGTTTTAGGAAACATGCAGGATGTAGGTGTAGGAAAGTTAGCTCAAACGTGGGAGGGATCGCACAGAGTTACCGCCATTGCGGGCGCCGGGGCTTACGACCTAGAAGACCTCGACGATAGGCCACTCCCCCGGCCATGGAATGTCCACAACCTAAAGAAGTTTTATCTGTGACCATTCATGCACGAAAAACGTAAGTCCAAATCTTGTACTCCCCTATAATCAATTTAACGATGAAGTTACTTGTCTAAGCTATTTTCGATTTCATTATTGCGCTTTAAGTAATTGCATATTTAGTACGAATGGAAAACTTTAAGGACAGAAGCCCTATTCTCGGTTCGATCAATATCGCCAAGCAAGTGGAAACCTTATCATTCATACGAAAATTCTAAGGGATGAAGCCCCATTCTTGGTTCAATCAATATCACCGAACAGGTGGAAACCTTATCATTCACATGAAAATTCTAAGGACAGAAGCCCCGTTCTCGATTCGATCAATATCGTCGAGCAGGTGGAAACCTTATCATTCACACGAAAATTCTAAGGACGGAAGCCCCGTTCTCGGTTCAATTAATAGCGCCGAACAGGTGAAAACCTTATCATTCATACGAAAACTCTAAGGACAGAAGCCCCGTTCTTGGTTCGATCAATATTGCCCAGCAGTTAGAAACCTTATCATTCACACGAAAATTTTAAGGACGGAAGCCCTGTTCTCAATTCAATTAATATCGCGAAAGGCGGTGGAAACCTTATCATTCATAGGAAAACTCTAAGGACGAAAGCCCCATTCTTGGTTCGATTAATATTGCCGAGTAGGTGGAAACCTTATCATTCATACAAAAATTCTAAGGACAGAACCCTCGTTCTTGGTTCGATCAATATTGTTCTTGGCTCGATCAATATCGCCAAGCAGGTGGAAACCTTATCATTCACACGAAAATTCTAAGGACGGAAGCCCCGTTCTCGATTCGATTAATATCGCCGAGGCGGTGAAAACCTTATCATTCATATGAAAATTCTAAGGATAGAAGCTCCGTTCTCGGTTCGATCAATATCGCCAAGCAAGTGGAAACCTTATCATTCATACGAAAATTCTAAGGACGGAAGCCCCATTCTCGGTTCAATCAATATCGCTGAGCAGGTGGAAACCTTATCATTCATACAAAAACTCTAAGGACAGATATCTCGGTCTCGATTTGATCAAAATTACCAATCAGGTGAAAACTTTACACCAGAGCGTGAGGCACCGTGCCGTTCACATTCTCAAGAAAGCAAACATACGTTGTATAAAAAGAATATATTAGGGCTCGATTTATCATACCGTGCAGGCAATCCCAGGCCAAACATGCAAAAAGAATAAGTAGAAACAACAAAAATAGATGAAGAAAGGCAACACCGAAGATCAATGCTAAGCACTCACGGACATGGTCTAAGCAAACACACAATGAATAGATAATCATTCAAATTAAGATAAAAGTAGAATTAATGTCTCGTCGCTAAAACCCGGCAACTATGTACGGGTCATCCCCATGAAATAAATAAGCTGTTCGGTCACCACGGCCCGGTGATGTAGGCAAATTTACCAAGAAAGGAATAGTAAAATAGTGTAGTAAAAAGAAGTAAAAGCATTACTAAAGTGGTATGGCAAGTAACTTAGTCAAGTAGAGGGTCCGATCGATCTGCTTTGCTTCGGATTGTTGCTGGTCGGCCATGGGAAAGTGCAGGTCCCTACCGAGCTGATCTTGGGCATTTGGGACGCTGGTGGCTTCCATCTCTTTCGGCTCTGCATGTGCATCGATCTGTTCCACCAGCTCCCTCATGCTTGTTGTTTCCTCCTCTTCAATGGGCACCGAGGGATCCTACACGGCAGTGACTAAGCTCGGGAAAGGAACCTGGCTGGGGTCTCTCAGAGGGGAATCTTCGGGAACCCCTAAAGTCTACAGAGCAACAAACCACCCAGCCTCAAAACCTAGCCTTCGAGCTTGGTACACCACCGGCTCCACTGAATTCTTGGCATCGGCGAACCCTTCATTGTACCATTTTTCTTTGCAAGCCTCCAAAGCCGCCCTCAAGTCGGCAAGTTCCTTGGCTTAGGCTGTGTTTAAGCTAATTGCCTCGGCCAACTTGACATCTGTTTCATTTTGCTTAGCCAAGAGTTTCGCGAACCTCTTCTCCGCCAACGCTCTATTCTTCTCAGCAGCAGCAGCCTTCTTCTCGGTAGTATCACCTGCCTTTAGTTTTTCCTTAGCCTTTTTGATAGCTGTCTCCCGTGCCTCCCTCTCTCAATCAACCTCCTCGACAAGATCCTTTGCACGACCACCCAAAATATGGGCCAATTGAGCAGTCTAACAAAGACAGAAATTAGTACGGCAACAAAATGAAGAGGATAATAAGTAATTGAGAAATGGAGGATTACCGCAATAGTATGCCACTGTAGCCTGCGCCCCACGGACTCCTCCGACCCTTCTTCGAAGGCATGTACATCATCAGGCAAAAGGAGACCCGTGGCCAAGGTCTGAGCAATGCGGCCCCCCTCGCCTTTCTCCCACATCCGCACACAGGCGGTTGAAGGCAGAGGCTTGCCGTCCAGCCAGAACTTAGGCTTCCACATCGGCGCGGCTTGAGAGGAGGACGCAACACCCGGACCGACCTGGGTTTGCGGCTCGTGAATGACAATACATCCAGTTGGTTGGGGAGGAGTCTGAGTTGCTACATCTCCCGAACTCGTGGGCGGCTAATCAGCAACCCTTTGCCTCTTCCAGGCTCGTCTAGCTTGAGGAGGGGGTGGAGGGGAAGGTGCCCGGGTTTGGCTCTAAAAAGGTGGAGGCTGAGTGGCTCGCTGCGCACCGAGTACGAAGCGATTAATGGTCATGGTCTTACGGGTCACCATGTCTTCGCCGAGAAAGGAATCGGTGGGCGACAAGTTGGTTACGTCAATAGCAAAGTGCTCGGCTTCCTCTACAAGGGCCTCGGGTTCAACGGGGTTCTTGGGGTGAGCGAGTCCTTGAACAAGAGCTTCTTCTTGGATAGCCTCATGAGCTAACTCTCGGAGACACCGAGACACGCGCTTCGGAGACTCATCCCGCAGAGATGCTAGCTCGTCCGAGCAGGTGTAACGCTTTCCCTATTCCCTCACCTCGCCAATCGTAAGCTTCAGCGGTAGAAAATTCATGTACCGAACGTCTATGTACGACAAAAGCGGGTTGTCAACTAACAAATACCTGTTTGAAGGATCGCTAGGTAGAATAAACTGGTTCGACCCCAAGGATCAGATGTGAGGCTCGAAGCCGTCCATCCCAATGCACAAATATCTTGGACCGAAGGATGAAATTCAAGTCTCTGACATGGACTGTCTTAATGTCCGGGTCGAACAGTTTACCCTCTGCAAAAGAACGAGATACGATATCAGCAACCAATAATAAAAAGCTACTTTTATAAAAAATAAAAAAAAATAAAAAGAAGAGAGAGAAACGGTTAAGTCGGAGATTGGTACGAACCCACTTCATGCCGTGAAAGGGGGGGGAGATCTCCCAGCAAACTAGTTGCCACGCACCCGGACAAACTCTCCGGTCGAGTTCCTATTCGAATCGGGTAGGCATGATATCAGCCGCACCCGATTATCCCTAGTTTTTAAGTAATAGTTGGAAGTTTTATTCCCACAAAGACTGCACGTATGGTTTATGTCATGGTGATTCAACCGTAAATCAAATGTGTGATTCAACCTACTAACGCAACTAACTACCTGGTAAAAATTGGGAGGGAGCTGGTCGGGGCATAGCCCATAGTACCTAAGTGTGCTGGTCAAAAGAGGGTCTACGAGGAACCTAACCCCACCCTTTAGAACTACCATTAAAGGAAAAAAAGCTGTACCATGCCCTCTGTGGAGAGCGATTTCGCTCTCATGGCAGTAAGCCACTTCCATATCACCGGGGATATCAAACTTTTGCCTAAAGGTAGCCAAAGTCGCCGGGGCCTCCAGGAGAAAAGAACCCGTTTTTGAAATCTAATACCGAGAGAGGGAACTCATAGAAAGAAGTTGAAGAAAAAGGAGAGGGAAGAGAACTTACTTTGAGCTCTAAGGAAGAAAGGGACTCTGGGCTAATGAGTAAGCGCTCAAAAGAATGATCGGCAGAGAGTATGCTCAAGAAATAAGAAGTGAAAAAGTGAAAGAATGTTCTATAGGAGCGGAAGAGGATATGGGAACGTTTAATCAGCAATAAATAGGCACGATTCACGAAAAACCCTATGAATGCTAATGATAACCGACACGTGCGCCGCCTCGGTTCACGAACAGTCAAGCAATAATGACAATTGAACCTGGCGCGCCGGAATAGCGCGTCTTTTAAGAAGAGCATTAATGGGAAGCCATAACCGCATGAGTCCCGGGCTGTTGGGCTTTTGAAACAAGAGGGCCTAGTCGGTTCCTTAATTCTTCCCGGTAGCCAAGCATGAATCAAAGGGAGTCTAATGTACGGCACCGAGGTACCCAGACCCTATTGGGCCCCGGGTTCAGGCCCAATAGCACGATCCCATTTTTAATATCTCTGCTTTAAACTACCTTCAGAAGCTGCGAGTTTTAATCTCGTCCCCTAACAGGTGCTCGGCATAAATTTCCCGAACAACTAAGAAAGTCTTTTATCCAGACATACCATAGGGTGCTCGGCAGTTCCTAGGAAACATCACTACCGGGCATATTAGCTTGAGTTGGAACCAAGTTCCAAAGCCATAATCTCAAAGCATTCCACTCTCACCTAAACACCCACTTATATCGGATAATATTGGACCTTTGATTGCACTAACAATGGCAGTAATCATGACCTCCCCACTAACTTAGAGCTATAAATAGAAGAAGTTAGGGAAGAAAAAGGGGTTCAGAAAAAAGAGGGAAAAACAAGGGTGAAGTAAGAGAGAAAGTGAGAATATTACTTTGAGTCTGTGTCGAGAACGACCAAAAGTAGGAAATTCTAAAACCCACTCCATAAATAAGTTGTGAGCCCAAGTGAAGTTAGGCCCAATAATTTCATTTTCGGATACGCACAGACATATAATAAGTTAGACGAAAAAAGTTTCAAACCGGTTTGGAACTAAACTTGTTAAAAAAAAAAAAAAAAACCACCTTCCTTCTTTACGATTGACATTAGTCAAACTAATAGTGTTTATTATTCAATTCACTGAATTGTTAGTGGAGAGAAAGAGGGTTTATTTTATATTCTCTAATTTAAAAATATTATAATATTTGGACTAAATTAGGCATTTTTTGCTTTTTCTTTTTTAGAAAATAAAAACGGAAGCACATGATTAGATGCTTAAATCCTCTCTCTCTCTCTCTCTCTCTCTCTCTCTCTCTCAATGCATCTTCATTAGAAAATAAAAATTAACAAATAGAAGCACAAAATTGAAGGCTAATATTTAGCAAGTCCACATGTTAGTCTTAATCATGAAATTTGCGTTGTCTTTTGGAAAAAAGGAAAAATATTCACTCAACTTTATGAATTTATATGTTATATTTATACAAACCTTAAAAGGAGAGTATAATTTTGTTCATAATTTGAAATTTTGAAGGAGCGTTGTTTCATGAAACTTAAAGAAAAATTAGTGTAGGTAACCAAAGAAAAAAAAAAGGGAAAAACCATTGTTTTTGCTTACTTTTATTTCGCGCCTGAAATAACTCAAAATATAATTACAATGGCCACCCATCTACAGTTGACTTCATGAGATACTATTTCATAGAACGTTAAAGTTTTATTTCTGTTTCGCATCTCTTCTTTTTTTTTCTTTTTTTTTTTTGTGAGAAACTTGTTTCGCATCTTTTTACTCTATAGTTTACGGTCAAAGTCGCCGAGTATTGTTTCGAGACTAATAATTCATTATTTTATGGTTTTTTTTTTTTTTTTGAGAAAATTTATGGAGTTAGTTGCCTTAGCAATGCTAGGAGAATAGGACCACAACTTATTCAACAACTTTTACTACAACTTACTACATAGTGAATTATGAGTAGTAGAAGTGTAGACCTTTATGAACCTACTATTTTTTATTTACTACTCATAACTCGCCACAGAGCAAATTGTGCCACAAGTTGTGCAATAAGTTGTGGTAGTAGCATTTTCCTGCTAGCAATGGCTCAAAAATTAAATAACTTGAATTAATAAAATAAAAATAATTGAACCAAATAAGACTACAAAAATTCTAAGACCACGTAATAAATCACAAATCTTATTATAACTATTTATGTTGTAGATTATGAGTGGTATAGAAAAAGTAGAGGATATATATAAAAGTGCTATGCAACCAATTACAATCTGACATATAAAATAATTATGACAAAACTTGTGGCTTTTAATATGATATTAGAATTAATCGTGAGATTACGAGGGGCAGCACCAAAAAAAATTGGCTGAATGCTGAAAGTCAACAAGCCATGTGATGGTTTTATGTGTCCTGTCTTACGCTGTCAAATGAAATGGGCATCACCTATCCCCCTCCCGAAAAAATAATGGGCATCTCACCGTTGTCCAAAAATTGTTTTAATTTATAGGAAAATGCTAACGGATACTTTAGGGTAATAGTAAATAATTTATTTAAATAAAATTTTTATGAAAAAAAGAAAAAAATTAATATTTTGACAGTTTTTTTCATTTCCTATAAAGTGGTGTTAAAACTTTTTTAAAATAAATTGTTAACCATTATCTTAAGGGCACATGTTAGCATGACCCTAATTTGTATTCGAACCATCTTGGGATGATTGGGTGTTTCTTATTCTAGACTTTGTAATATTTAGTTCTAGTTAATTTAAACACCAACTAACCCAAAAAAAAAAAAAAAAATGTTTTTTTTTTTTTTTTATTTTGATTATTTAATTATCGGTCAAGGACGGGGAAGCTTGGGTGAAAATGGCCAAATAACATTTTTAGCAGAATTTTGCCCTCCACCCTCCAAGCCTCCTCCTAAAGTCCCAATTCCCAACTCACCTAACCCATATTTTAATTTGTAGTTTTTTTTTGGTAAATTTATTTTATCTATTTCTTCTTAATGTATATTTTATATCATAATTATAATCTACATCCTATTGTCTCTTTTATACGTCAATATTCACTTGAAAAATAGAAACAATTTTTTTTTTTTTTGTATTTTATCAATATCTTCACAGGTTCAAAAGCCAGTGAGAAGGAGAAAAAAGGAAAATAATATTATTGATACTTTTACAATGACGGTGTATAATAATAATAATAATAAAACCTCAATTTTAATAAGTAATAATTCATTCACCTTCATAAAAATTTGTATATAAACTTGTGTCTGTACTTTTTCTTTTTTTTTTTTTTTTTTTTTTTTTTTTGAGAAAGAACTTGTGTCTGTACTTGGTGTTTATCTACTTGGTGTTTATCTGACTTATAAAATCCTTTGATTTATAAATGAAATAGATTTTTGTGCCAAAAAAATCTGATAAACAAAATATTTGAATATACTATTTTTTTTATGAATTTTCTTACATTAAAATATCAATCTCTATCCGTTAACTATTGATGGTATATTGGTATGATTGTATCAATTTAATCGATCAAATTTAAAAAATCAAGCTAATACCATACTTAGGATTTTTCACCATCAAGCCAATACCATACTTGTCACATTTCTTAATTTTGTTAAAATTTTAAATAGAGATCAAATCTTTTTTCTTTTTCTTTTTTTTGAGAAGAAAATAGAGATCAAATCTAAGAATGAAATTGACTTAATTTCAAAAGATATTGGATTAAATTGATACAATCAATAAACAATGGACCAAATTGAATTTTATCACTATAGTTGGAGGAGACCAAATTTGTAATTTAATTTTTTTTTTAAATAAAATAAATAAACTTAAGGGAAGAAAAAATAATAATAAGAACGCAAGCACTCAAACGGTCTTGTATATAGTAATCACTCTCAGCCTAAACCATCCTCCTCACAAACAATCATTCTCATTTCTAATTCTACCTAGTTTTTAACTGTTTCAAGAGTGGGCAATTAAGCATTCATTGGAAATGGCAGAAGGAACAATTATTGAAGTTGTTGAGGAAGTCATTGGCAAATCGGGCATCCTAGCTGATCGGACTGGACTGCTCTCGCGTGTCAAAGATGAGCTTGAAAAGCTTAGGAGCACGGTTTCAACCATCAAACCCGTGGTTCCAGTAGCAGAGGAGAAACAGGAGCGGAACCATGATGTCAGTGAATGGCTGAGAAGGCTGAAAGATGCAGTTTATGTAGCATACAACTTGTTGGAGGAGTTCTCCACTGAAGTTTCACGACGGGACCTGATTCATATGCCATATGGATTGGGGCAATTGACTAATCTTCGAACATTATCACAATTTGTGATTAGTAAAGATACCAGTTCAGTCTCTAGGAATAATGGTGAATTGGAGGAACTTAACCGACTAAATGGTGAATTGAAAGAACTTAACACACTAAACAACCTGAGAGGAACTTTAGAGATTGTAAATCTGAGACGTGGGAAAGACGCTGAAGCTGAATCAATGGCTACCAATTTGAGAGGGATGGAGCACCTTCAAGGCTTGAAATTACGTTGGATTGAAGACGAAGTTGACAAGGCGGATGTTGTTTTTGATGAGATGTCACTCGAAGCCTTGCAACCCCACCCAAATCTTAAATTATTATCTTTGTATAGGTACATGGGAGTGGGATTTCCAAATTGGCTTTCTTCGCTTACAAATCTTGTTGAATTCACATTATTTGGATGTAAGAAATGTCAACACCTGTCACTATTGTATCAGTTTCCTTCCCTTAAGGTTCTTGAACTTGATTCATTGTCTGCTTTGGAGTACATATCTCATAGTGAGGAGTTCTCTAATTCTTCATTCCTCTCATCTCTGGGGGAACTCAAAATCAAGTATTGCCCTAATCTAAAGGGATGGAAGCAGAGGGGTGATTCCATTGATGATGATAACTCCACTGAAATTGCCACAACTACAACAACGACGGCAGGGAATCATATACCACCTTCATTCTCAAGGCTTTCCAAATTATGTATCCGGGCATGTCCTCAACTGGTTTCCATACCTTTATTTCCATTTCTTGAAAATCTGGAGCTGTATTACTGCAGTTTCACGCCATTGGAGGAGACAACAAAGATTGCAGCAATAGAAGTAACAGATATGGCATCAGCATCTTCTTCTACACGTGCCACCTCCTCTTTTGCCCCTCTGCCGAAATTAAAGTGTATGGAAATTGGACGAATGGAGGAGCCTTTGCCTGAGGAATGCATGCAGAATCTTATTTCTCTCGATCGGCTATGGATATATGAATATCGTGGTCCGCTCCTTCAAGGTATTCGACATCTCACTGCGCTTAAGCAACTGGAAATTTGTTCTTCTGAGGTGTTCAATTTATCCAATTGTGGGAATGAGGAGGAATGGAAAGGTCTTAGGAGCCTCAACTCTCTATGGCTCTTTCAACTTCTGAATTTGGAGTCTCTCCCAGAAGGTATTCGACACGTCACCTCTCTGGAAAAGCTTACGATTGATTATTGTCCATGTTTGACGGCACTACCGGAGTGGATTTTTAGTCTTCCATCTCTTAAAATACTTGAAATCCTGCATTGCCCAAAATTGCGATCACTGCCAGTGGGGATTAGTCGCCTTACCTCTTTGCACAGACTGAAAATTCATTATTGTCCAATCTTATCGCAATGGTGCAAAAGGGAAATAGGTCAGATTTCTCACAGCACAAACTTGGATTTGGGGCCAGGAAATTCAGGTATACAACTCACTATTTATCCCAATCTTTCGTAGAATTTCAATTTTGTTTGCTTCACCTTGTTCATTATTTTTTTTTTCCAAGCATTTCACTACTATTTGGTGATAAAATTTCAGATGGAGAACCAAGTGAACAGCAGAAGAAACTTGATCTTTTAAGAATCAGAACTTAATCAAATCTTCTGGCAGTGGTAATTGTTCAACAAGTCAAAACTAACATGTTTTGTCTCATTTGTTTCTTATTTTTCCACCTTTTTATCTGCGTATAAGATTTTCATTCTAAAAGTGATTATATCATCACACATTAGGAAAAATAATTTGTGAATTTTCCTTCATCTATTTCTTCATTTTATTTTATTTTATCTCAAACTAAGGTATGTAGTGATGTACTTGTGGCACTTCATTTCTCATTGTGTTAACAGATTAAAATTTGGCACTTGATGACATTGGGTTACTATTGTAGGAAGAGTTGAATCTGGCATTATTGTGTGAAAAATTGAATCTAGCAACCACACTGCAGGAATCAGCTTTGTTGTGCAGGTATTTTGTTGGTTAAATTCATTTTTCTACATATGCTTCCGACTTGCTATTATCTGCAAATGATAATAAATTAAATTTTGTATTTGAAATAACTTTCTAAGGGCTCATGTTCTTTGTTAACAACAGAGAAATTTAGTGTTTCCTCCTAATTTTGTCCAGTAGCCTGGCCCTGGTTTTCATTGAAAACACAGCTTGATATTTTGAGATTATAAGTGCATAATTTCATGGATTGATTTCACTTTGTGCTCTACCTGGCTTCGATTTCCCATTTTTAAAACAATCAACGGTTTTATTAAAATGGACATTGTTCCCATGCTTTATCAAATATCACAGTATCGCCATTTTCTTACTTTCTCAATTTTAAGATTGTATATTGGCTTGGATTTATAGTTTAAGTTGATCTTAATTCTTAATGCTCATAGAGGAACTTTTCAATTACTGTGCACTCCTATGTTTAGATATACGCTGTTAATCGAATAATAGTTTATTATCAGTCTCTGTTGGTGTATGCTTTATAACACTTAATTAGTTTATTAGAAAACTAGAGATCCAGTTGCTGTTGATTACTGTTATTATCAATACTGACTAATTACAATCAACCACATTTTTTTAATGAAGCTACTCTTTCTAAAGCCATTAGCAGAACCTGATAAATTTGTGCTTCAGTTCTTTTATGTAGACAGCTTTCAATTTTAATTTCTGCCTTATAAATTTTAGTGAATTTGATATGGTGAGATTCCCCAGTTGTTGGAATAAAGAGGCTAGTGACCTTATTAAATACCAAGTATTAGATAGCATGATTGTTGCATTAAAATGTGAAATTTGGAAGCAGTTTCAATTTCTTGGATTGAATCATCCATGTAGGTAACTCAAATATAGTATTATAATCTCCCTTTCTAGAGCAATTCTTGTTTTTTTTTTTTCCTTCGTCTCTTCCTTCACTTCTTCAGGACTGGATTCTTATTGACACTAGATTGTGTGAAATATGTGTATCCTTGTGCTACTTGCATGCATACTAATTATAAATTCTCATTTAATTGTGCTTCAGATGCATTGCTACAGGACAAGAAGTGGAGAGTAGATGACCATCCAATATATAAATTGATATTTGGGGGTGCTTCTGACGGCATAATTATGTTGATATATGTTGATGACTGCTTTTATAAATAGCATAAGGATCTCAGGTGATTTTGAAGAATTCTGTATTTGATTTTAGATTTCTAAGGGCTAGTGTTACTTGGTCGAAAGCAGAGTGATTTGAGTGTTATCTCCATTTTTTTTTCCCAGTAGCCTGGTTTTCATTGAAAATACAGCTTAATTTTTAGAGTTTTAGATCTGCATAATTTCATGGGTTGATTTCACTTTGTGCTCCACTTGGACTAGATTTCTCATCACAGTACTATCTTTTTCTTACTTTCTCATCACACATTGGCCTCAAGTTTTAAAATCAGGCTGTCAATCTTGGATTTTATTCTTTGGACTTTATTTTGGTATGAATATTCTTCATAACTCCACCATGTTTTCATTATTACCCCGATTTATAATGAGATTGCACGCTTTTCCAGCAATGTTGCAAATAGAATAGAAAATGCTGGTTCTCAACCAATCTTCCTTGCTTTCTTTATTCAGCACAAAGAGAGTCTTCTTCATTAAGTGTTATACCTTCCTCATCTTCAAATTCTTCTCTGATTTCTTCATGTAAGGACTGATAAACAGGTTCCTTACTTTCTTGTTTTATCTATCATACATTGGCATAAGAGATTCTTTCTTGTCATAAGTGCAAGACCCTATTCTCCTTCATAGTCTTCAACAATTTCTTCACACAACTGATTAGCATAGGTAGGGGCTTTGGATTGTTGATCAAATTCCTCTAGTTCATCACAAAGAGTGCTTTTCCATCATGGGTTTGCGTTGCTACTCATTTTGCAGTTTATTTGTGGGAAGAATCAAATCTGGCAACCACACTGCAGGAATTAGCTTGTTGAGTAGAAGTGTATTCAGCAGGTTCAATTTCTTTTTTTATATGAACTTCCAGCTTGCTGTTATATCTAGAGATTTTTTTTTTTTTTTTCTTTTGGGCTAAGTACCATTTTGCTAAAGATAATGACAGACAGTTTGGTATTTGAGTTTAGAATAATGTCTGTATTTCCCAATTTTGTCTAAAAACTTAGTCTTAATAGAAAACACTGCCTGATATTTAAATCAATTATCAATTTCAAATTAAATGGATCCTATATACTATTGAAGCAACAATGTACCATATTTTTTTGGTAAGTAACAACAAAGTGCCATATTTTCTCACTTTGATTTTTAAATTGTAGGTTGGCATGGGTTAAGAAAAAGAAGAAAAAAATCTCTAGCATGTATTTCATACACTAATTATGGATTTTATATAACTAGAGACATGTTAATTACTGTTATTGTCTCTACCTTCTAAATGTTACAGTCAACACCATTATTTTTTTGTGAAGATAATCTTTCTACAGATTTAGCAACAGAACCTGATGTATCATTTTAAAGTGTGCTTCAGGATTTGATCATGTGAATTAATATTGGCATCTTTCCACACATCTCTCGAATCCTTTCTGTCAATATTTCCTTTGGTTCTTCTTTCACATCTTCAAAACCCGATTGACATGTAGGTTGTCTTTCATACTATCTGACTTGATGCAATCCATCTCTGTACTAATAGTCTTATATCGATGCTTTTTTTATTGTATTTCAGTTGCATTGGCATGGGACTAGAAGCAGAGAGTTAATGAGGACCCACGTATAAGGTATGACAGTGCTTCTAAAGGCATAGTTATGTTGAGATACAGGGATAAGTGCTTTTGTATTATGAACTAAGGACACTTTATTTGGGGTGCCGTACTTGTGTTGGACATGCGACATGTTTGGAACACTTGCGGGACAAGGGAACAAGAGGAATGAAATACCCTTTCACAAAACAAAGAGAGCATTCTTGCACTCATAGTAATAGTGCATTTGAAAATTAATAAATATTCTTATTTTTTATTTGTATTCTAATTTCTAAACATCCTTTAATAGTCATGAATTCACTTTATCATCCAATATTGCTCTTAAATTGATATATACTTAACATTATGTGAAAAATAAATGCTTAAAAATATATAGAAAATATAAATAAAAATATATTTAATAATTATTTAATAGATGTGTTCTGCTGTGTCCTATTTTTTCAAAACAGTGTTGCATGTCGTACTCCTACAAGTACCGTGTCCATGCTTCTGGTTTATATGCAAGTAGCCTCATGACTCTGTGAGAGGTAAGCCTATGTCTCTAAAATAGTAATGGTTTAATTTCTGCTTTTGCTAGGAGAACACGTTTCTTCAAACCTAACTAGTACGATAAACTAGCAATAAAACTATGGTAACTATCTTGCTCCTTGCCTAATTAAATCTTTACGAGTAGATTAGGTTTCAATTTGTTTTTTCTCTTTTTTTGGGCAATATGGTAAACTAAGTATTACTGTCTTGGATGAAAATCCATAACTTGGTCTTCAAACTCAAAGTACTCCCTGATTTCAAGGATAGCTTAGTTTCATGGTGAAATATTCTTGGACTGCTCAATCAGCAAGAGTTCCTTGAAAGAGGATTGTTTGAATAAGATGTAGCCCCTAAAGGGGTTGATTGTGAAGGACCAAAGGGAGATGCAATCCTGGAGTCTCACATCACCAAGGGAAGCACATGGTGATGTGCTTATAAGGGGTGATCTTCCGTGTAGAGGCCTTATCTCTCACTACACAGTCGAGCTAGGGTCATGACAAGTAGCTTTAATTCTGGTGGTCTGAATTGTGCTAAATTGTAGTTGATTGTATCTAGTGAGAATTGCTCTGCTCTACCGGGTCTGTACATCTTTTAACTTGCTTGCTTCCCTTTTTTTGGGACTAGCAGAGACTTTATTGTATCAGTCTTTTTGTGCTATATATATTGGTCCTCCTTGTTGGTTGGTTTCTCTCACATTTAGACATCAGTTTCTATAATGGATTTTTTTATCTTAGAAATATTTGATTGGATGGTAAACATGTCGTGCTTTCTAGATTTTGTGATAAAGAAGTTATTCCAGCTTAATAATTAAAATGAAAATCATAACTGCACTCACTGTAGGAAGCAAACACTTCATATAGAAGTCAATTACAACATTTGTGTTTTTGTTTTCTCTGCCAACAAGATTTTCGAAAGATTTCTTAAGATAATCACGATAAAAATGTTAAAGGTGTAGTTTCATCTTATTTGTTTTTAGCGTTGCTGTGTTTGAATCATTTCTACTTCCATGAGACTGAAAATTCACCACATGTGCAGTGAGCTGACCTTATTTGAATGTGTTTCAACCTGTTAATTGGAGTTAACATAATATAACAATTTCATTTGTCATTCATCCAGTAATTTGATAATAGACGATCGTATTATTTTTTGTCCTAACTAATGCCAGGTTACTCTTTTTTGCAGATTATATGGCAAGACCAACTGATATCATCTCATAGCATTGTGAACTCCGCCACCTTCAAGAGACTTGTGCTTTTGTGCAATAGAGTGGAAAATAAGGGTAAGTGGTCATTATTAAATAACTTTATCAGTTTTTGTTTTGTTTCTTTTTAGATAACTGCGTCTTATGACTCACTTCTGCATCCAACAAACGTTTAGGTATCATGTTGGAGCAGATATCAAGTTGATGATGCAGCCAGTTGTTTGGCTGCTAAACCAAGAAGAAAATGAAGAACTAGCAGATGCGTGAAGCAATTGAAGGCGTTCTTGTTTGTTCCATGTGGTGGAAGACCTAACAACCAACAAGAAGAGGTGCCCTGGACTCATACATTACTGGCCTGCTGAAATATCATAATCTATCAATGATCTTGCAGTTGCCTTCTGTGCAAGAAATAAGTATAACAAAAGAGAGAAGATATAGCACCAGCACTGAGATTACAAGCTCCAATGACACATGATGATAAAGATTACAAAGTAATCTTGTTGGCGTGGCTTGAATATGTTAGGTGTGAAAGTCAAATTTGAGTTGTATTTGGCTTGGACTCGTTTGTCGACTTTGGTTAGGACTCTAGTATTTTAATCAAGTTCCACAAACTATACATGGTTTGGGATTTGAGTCATTCTTTTGCTACACCTCTACTTTGGTAATATATATGTGGGCTCTTTGTGAAATCTCTTGAGCCTTCGCTTTTGTATTTTGAGAGAGAGAGAGTTCTTTGGGTGTATTTGGGGTTTGGGTCCAGTGAGAGTGTCTTTGTGCCACATTTGTAATCTTCGTATTTTCTTAGTGAAACTTTCTTGATGTTGCCCATAGATGTAGGCCTAAAGTTGAATCACATAAATCTTTGTCTCTCATGTAATAATGTTACTATTTCTTCTCTTTTCTATTTCTATTTCGCATAAACCCACTACTATTGGCTACACTTCCAGCATATTAGCATTAAAACTTCTTCTATATCAACTGATCTTTTCTATTGATTTCTCTCCTACTAGTCATTCAGAAAGGTGAACTATCCCTTCTTTTTTTGGTTATTTCATTGGCACAAAGAACCTGCGACCTTGTTTTTGTTTCTTTTCTCACCTTTTTGGTTAGATTTTTCAATTCTAAGTACGTTCAGTGTTGCTGTGAGTTATGCCATGATTGGAAAAAGGTGGAGATTAATTTATGCACAATTTGGTCAGGAACCAAAATTTATGCACCTCAAAGCTTGCACTATATAAAGGAGAAAAGGCTATAAATTTGAGCCATATAAATTAGACGATTGGTTGGTAGTAGTTCTGAAAATTACATAAACTATTTTAAAATATTATCTCCTTGATTGGCCAATCTGCATCACTATGCATGGTTGCACACACATTTAAATTCCATGTCATGGCTAAGAAGAGAACCAACCAAGTAACACTGGCATAGGTAGCACCTAAAAAGAAGGCTTCTCCAAGTCTATGTTGAAACAAGTTTGATCTAACTTGAGTTATATGAAATTAAAAAAAATAAAAAAAGAGGTACAGCCAAAAAACAAAGACACATGCAACATTGAAAATAATCAAATTGTCATCCTCTAGAAACCAAATAATTAACACTCAAGAAAAAATCAAGAGAGAAACACATAAAAACTTAAAACCTTAGAACCTAAAAAGGTGGATGTAGCATGAATGTAATTTATAAGATTCTGCTCTAACTTCAAAGCTTCTTTCTTGCAAACTATATAGGATTCAAGTAATCATCTGGGAAGTACATGCTATTAGGATTGCATCCAAAATAATCTTTTGGCATAGATAGAAAAAGAAATAAAATAAGAACTATTTCAAATAAATAAATAAGGTCCGGGCTTTGACAGTTCTGTATTATACATATAGACCCAGACCCAATAAAGCTATTGGGTCATCATTCAGCCACAAGCAACAATAAGTCAAAGACTATGTATAAGTCCAATGTTTTGTTAGGATTAGATACCAAGATAAACTAATAAATGCAATCTACATACATGTGGATGTGGGTGTTTGCATCAAAATTTTCATAATGTTAAAGTCATGGAGGTGCATGTGCACCAACGTTTGTCCATGGCCATTATGTAGACAATCCCAGTCAGAGAAGAAGAAAATAAAAAATTGTGGGGTCTTATCTCTTAAGATGGCCCAAAGGGCCCATGGCCACATGCAACCCATACTTTTTCTCTTGACAGATATGGACCAGAATGAAATTGTGCTCAACAAAATCTGGGTTTTTATTAGGCTCCATTGGTAGAGTAAAAGTGTTAAAGCTTAATTGGCTATTTTCGACAAAAACTCTTGAGGTTCAAATCTTTACCTTATTACCATCGCATATCTTTGATGTGATAATCACTTCGTAAGGATAAAGTTATTATGGAAGTTGAGGTTTAAGTCTCCAAACAGGAGCTTCATATATGTATATATTTAGATTAAATTAGAGTAAAATTTATATCTTGCATAAAAAATAATAATAATAAATCTTCACCTTATGATTAACAATCTAAAATAGAGGCAAAAATAAAAATAAAATCCTATTGGTGTCGCTATTTTCGCGTACAATAATTAAGTTGGGTATAGAATTCATTTGATTACACATTCTTTTCATGGAAGAAAGTCAAGAAACTTATAACAATGTTGCTGAGTCATAGCATCTTCATGGCACCATTCTAAGATTCTGTGAATATAATTATGAACATTGACATTTTATATAATTACAAGTAAAAGTGAGTCAAGGAGAAAAAACTACTTTGATTCATCCTTACACCGACATCTCCACGTGGGACACTATTCAGATCTTCTTTAGGATAAAGACGATATAAGAGCATATGTTTTCTTTTACACAATTTTTTTAATATATATATTTTATTTTACATGATTGATAAGCCACTTGGAAAAGTGAAATCTATGCACCACTCTTCTTATATGTACTTACCTGAAATTTAATACTGTGAAAGGGGCGCTCAAAAAATAAATCTTGGGTAAGAGAAGCTAAATGTAAGACCTCATTGGACAAGTTTTTATTAGATTTTAGATGTTGGTTAATTTCGTGAGACAAAACTCAAACAAAAATTATTAATATTGATGTAATTGAATTATGTTAAAAATCTATCAAATGATCTTATTGGAGATTTTGAAGAACAAAATTTCGCCTCAAGCAAAATTACATGAAAATTCGTTAATTTATGCTGAGGTAATACTTGGATGACTATCTTAGCACTTGATATGGATAAAAAAGCGTCTTCTATTTTTCTCCTCCAAACACCACATAACATTGGGTTTATAATCCAAATTTTAAAACTTTAAGTGATAAATTTAAAGTATCCTAAACTTTAAGGATACAATTTACAATCTTATCGCTTACCAAAACAAAAAATATCAAAAGGAGGTGTTATGGGCAAAAATCTTGTATACAATGGGCGCATAAGATACCTTCTCAAGTTAAGGACAGTTTTAAAGTTCCAAATAAAACAACAATAAACATAAAGGTCCTGGAAACTTTGAAGTACCCTATCCATACTACTTTATTTCGAATATAAACTTTGCTCTCTACGCACATGGGTACGACCAGCTTCAACCCCATCACCTAATCCTGTCAATGTACCTTACTAGTTTTAGTTTGTTTCTCCTCTACGTGTTATGTAGGCCATTTTTAGAGCAAGTGGTCCTGTCCCACCTGTGTGTTGATCTCAATAAGACTAGAACAATTCTTGAGCATCTAATTTAGATGCTTTTAGGTGCCCATTCACCTATAAACATGTCTCTACAAAGGGTTCTATTTGAAATAAATTCAAACCCCAAACAAAAGCTTCTTATACATGATAGACTCATCACCATCTAAAGTTAGAGATTTGGTGCCAAGGAGTTCATCATAGTCATGGTTTATTCACCCCTTTCTACGGGATTGCAATGTTTGAATTCCAAAGAAATATTCCTAGATTACAACACTAGGTGACAATTTAATATGAAGAAACTATAACTAATATGGAAATAATCCATCTCTGTTCATCAAACTGTTCCATTCTCAAATTATTTCTTGAACAAATACATTGACAGATTGTTCATGCAGTACTAGCAAGCATAAAATTTTGTCCATTCGTATATGATGGAGCGTAATAATAGAATAATGTGGAATGTAGAGTGATTAATTAGTGTTTTTTGAAAAAATAGAACATGATATTAAATTGAAGTTTCATGGTTATGAGGATATAGCTTTATTGAGCATCAAAGTTTTCATGAAAATTTATAATCTTACTATTCTTAATAAAAATCATGATGATCAAAATCCGTTAAAATAATGGTTAGATGATTAAATTCATCAAACTCCTAATAACTTAAGTTTTTGGAAAAAAAACATAAAGATAAAAAGATTTTTTTAAAAAAATCTTTTAAAAGATAAAAGTTATCATGGTATCAAAACAGACAATAATGAATTCAGACCTTATTTACACTCTTTTGATACAATTGTTTGGCTTTTTTAGTTATTTAAAAATAAAAATAAAACCAATTCTTTTTGTATTGAGGTGTCAATTGAGTAAATTGATAGTTTGAATTGACATTGTAAATGAAACGAGAGAAATATAGGATGAAAAACACATAATATTTCCTAATACAAATTTTCAATTGCCAATAAATAAAGGAAAACTAAAGCCACCCTATGTTGGAAAGACCATGAGACAAATGAGATAGCCCATTTTATGGTAGCACCCATTATTCATGTGAGAATAAAAACACGAATTTATTGTGCTTCTAAAGTATTGAATAATCATACCTTGTTGTAAGAAAAATTAAAACACGCTTAAACAACTTCAAAGCACTATAAATAGTCAACTTAGACAAGATCCTAAATAAATTTTTTTTTCTCTTTTCATATGCTCCACGGCTAAATCCATGACCCATCCACATAAGATTTGAAAAAGCAATGAACGATTTCCCTAGTTTCCAATTTCATTTATCATGAGCCCCACAGATCACATTGCACATGGTGCACATGGACTGGAAATTTTTTTTTGTTGTTGTTGTTGTTGTTGTTGTTGTTTTTTTTTTTTTTTTTTTTTTTTTTTTTTTTTTAACTCAATGATAATAAATCAATTTGCACAAGAGATAATGGTTGAATCCTTATTTTCACTTTTTCTGGAAAAAAAAAAAAAAACAGTAAATTCCAAGTTCCATCAAATTAGTGCTAAATCATTACTTTTTCTCTGTATCTAATCTATTTATTAGTTTTGTCTAGGAAACTATAATTAGCTAATCAAAATATTTACCTGAAATTCTTCTATTTTTCTCCCCCAAACACTTCATAACATTGGGTTTCTCATCCAAATTTTAAAACTTTAAGCGATAAATTCAAAGTATCCTAAACTTGAAGGGTGCAATTTACAATCTTATCTCTTATCAAAACAAAAAATATCTAAAGGGGGTGTTATGGGCAAAAGTCTTGTATGCGTTAGGCGCATGAAATACCTTCTACAGTTTTAAAGTTCCGAATAAAACAACAATTAACATAAAAGGTCCTAGAAACTTTGAAGTACCCTATCCATTCGATTATGCTAGCAACCATACTACTTTGTTTCGAATATAACTTTGCTCTCTACCCACATGGTACGCATGGACGACTCTAGGAACAATTCAAGGGTTCAAATGAACCCCCTGAGTTGGCAAAAAAAAAAAATTATATATAATTTTTTAATTTATTTTTTGACCCTCCTAAAATAAAAGTTTGAACTCCCTAGACCTAAATTTTTTTAAAGCCTAATTGAAATGAACTTGATTATGATTATCTTGACAATATTTTGGTCTTAAAAAAAAAAAAAAAAAAAAAAACTCAATATCAAACCAATTTTACCTAAACTATGGGGAGAACAGTAAGCCTAACAACAAAAGTATAAATTTATTGTTCTTAAATTAAAAAAAAAAAAAAAATCATTTAGATCTTAAAAAATTTGAAATAAACTAATACATAAAAGTTTATTATATTTAGATCTCACTTGGAGTTTACTTAACAACAATAATTCATATGTTTATTGTATTTAAAAATAATAGATGATTTCCAAGATTTAATCTTAGCAACAATAATTAGTATCTTTATCATATTAATAAACTATTATAAAAAAAAAAATTGTATTAATAAACAATATGCATTAAACTTATAATTTATCTTATATGAGAAACATTATGTTCATAATACTTTCACAACAAATTTTAAGTAACATGATTTTCTTGGTTATTCTTGATGGAAAAGAGTAATTCCAATAGTAAGTTTAAATTAGAACTAATAACAAATTATCACCATTTCTCCAAAAAAAAAAAAAAATTATCACCTAAAATTGTTTTTTTTTTTTTTTTGAGAAAGAAGTTAACTATTTTATTAATCAAAATTGGCTAAGTCAGCCTGAACACAATGGTATATGTCTGGTGGTACATCTTCCATCCAGACAGTTAAATCAACTTCCCTAACAGCCCTTCTAGCCAGAGCATGCGCTACACTGTTCCCTTGACGACGTACATGAGAAAAACCAATAAATGAAAGATTGCTGGACAGAAGCTTAATGTCTTGAATGATATGCCCGTGTAGAGCTAGGGACGGGTTTGGTTCATTAAGCTCCCTGCATATCACTTCTGAATCTCCCTCCAAAATTACTTTAGTTAAGCCAAGGTCCTGTGCAAAGTCCAGAGCTCTCCTAGCCGCCAAAGCTTCAACTTGGGCCACCGTCGTTGGGAGTGGCAGTTGCTGTGCCATCGACGCCATAACAGCGCCGTCTTCATTCCTGATGACAACGCCGATACCAGCTCTTGCTTGCTGGGGAAAGATTGCTCCGTCGTAGTTGACTTTGTAAAGGCCTTGATCTGGTGGCTTCCATCTGACGTGATTCCTATGCTGAGGCATTCCAACCGATCTATGGACGAGTTGAAACTCGATCTTCCTGTCCTTTGATAAGGCGTGCATCTGCTCCAGAGGACATGCCTTTTCATTGAGTCGGACCTGGTTTCTCCTGTTCCACACAGCCCAGCTCGTGAATGCTAGTAGCGCTACGTCCATCTTCTCTTCAAAAGCTCGTGTGAAGATTTCTTTTACACTCCTTCCTGACATCTCTGAGAGCCACCGCCACTGAGGATCTGCATTCCACATCACCTGCACATCACCACAAAAGAAAATAGCATGTGAACAAACCTCCTCCCCTGTTCTGCATATTTCACATCGACCCTCAGGGATGATCCGTCGACGGCAAAGATTTGCTTTCACCGGTAGCGCTTCTCTGCATGCTCGCCAAACAAAGTTTTTGATCTTGCTTGGGACCTCCAGTCTCCAGATTTTCTTCCACACACCATCGGCCTGCTCTGTTCTCTGAGGTTGTATGGAATTCTCAAAAAGAAACCTGTAGCCTGACTTGACCGAATAGTAGCCAGATGGAGTAAAAGGCCATATCAGCACATCCGATTGGTTTGTGGCACACAAGGGAATACTTTTAATGGCTTCAGCTTCTTGTTCATTGAAGACATGGTCAATGACCTCAGTTCTCCACCTTTTTGTTACCGGATTTATGAGCACCTCAAAAAAGTCTTATGAAAATTTTGTAAATATAGCACTTTATAATAAAGAAATCATGTAAACTATAAGATTCATTTTTTACCCAAATGCATCTTCTTATTGACCCCCCCTAAAAATATGTTCTGGAGACGCCACCGATGGTATGACCAACTTCAAAACCATCACCTAATGCTGCCAACGTACCTTACTAGCTTTAGTTTGTTTCTCCTCTACGTATTATGTTGGCCCTTTTTAGTTTTTAGAGCTAGTGGTCCTGTCTCACCTGTGTGTTGATCTCAATAAGAGTAGAACAAATCATGTGCATCTATTTATAAGATGCTTTTAGGTGCCCATTCACCTATAAGCATGTCCATACAAAGGGTTCTATTTGAAATAGATTCAAACCCCAAACAAAAGCTTTCTATACATGATAGACTCATCACCATCCAAACTTTAAGATTTGGTGCCAAGGAGTTCATCGTAGTTATGGTCTGGTCACCCCTTTCTACAGGATTGCAATATTTGAATTCCAAAGAAATATTCCTTCATTACAAAACTGAGTGACAATTTAATATGAAGAAACTAACCAATATCGAAATAATCCATTCCAATTCATTAACATGTACCATTGTGAAATTATTTGTTGAACAGACACATTGACAGATTGCTCATGCAGTAGCAAGCATAAAACTTTATTCATTCATATATATATGATGGAGCATAATAATAATAGAATAATGTGGAATGTGGAGGGATTAAAATATTAATCAAATTTTTTTTGAAAAAATAGAACATGAATTAAACTGAAGTTTCATGGTTTTGAGGATATAGCTTTAGAGAGCTTCAAAGTTTTCGTGAAAATTTAAAATCTTACTATTCTCAATGAAAATCATGATGAGCAAATAAATTCTATTAGAATAATGGTTACATGATTAAATTCATCAAACTCCTAATAGCTTAAGTTTTTGAATAAAAAAAAAAAAAAAAACCATGGTAACAAAACATACCATCATGAATTTGAACCTTATTTTCACAGTTTTATAACATTTTGTTTGAAATTAAGGTGTCAATTGAGTGAATTGATAGTTTGAAGGGACATTGTAAATAGAAAAAAAGTTTATGATGAAAAAATGTAATTTTTTTTCTAATAAAAATTTTCAATTGCCAATAAAGAAAGGAAAACTAAGCCACCGATTGGAGGAAAGAGTAAAGATCATGAAAAAAAATGCTATAACCCACTTCATGCTGGAGCCAATATTTATGTGGGAAGAGGAATACATATTTATTATACTCTCAAATCATTAAATAATTACACCTTGTTGTAAGCCAAAAAAAAAAAAAGATTTAAAAATTAAAACACGCTTAAACAACTTCAAAGCACTATGAATGGTCAACTTAGACAAGAACCTAACTAATTTTTTCTATTTTGATATGCTCCACAGCTACGCCATGGATCCACATAACGTTTGAAAATGGAATGAACGATTTCCCTAATTTCCAATTCCATTTATCATGAGCCCCACACGGATTGTAGTTGTCGGATGAGCAAACCTAAACCTGAACTAATTGCACAAACAGAATCTGATATCAGATCTCAGTCTCTTAGCTAAGCTAATTTAGACAATTTCCAGAATAAGACATGGAAGCAGATCACATTGCACATGGTGCACATGGACTGCAAGAAATACTTTTTTTTTTTTTTACTCAATGATAATAAATCAATTTGTACAAAAGATAATGGTTGAATCCTTATTTTCACCTTTTCTGAAAAAGAAAAAAAAAAACAGTAAATTCCAAGTTCCATAAAATTAGTGCTAAATCATTACTCTTTCTCTGTATCTAATCTATTTATTGGTTTTGTCTAGGAAACTATAATTAGCTAATCATATTTACCTTTGCATAAGAAGGTGAATCTTACATATTAAAATTAAAAAAAATTCAAAAAAAATGTATTTGTCAGTTATCACAAACCCTTTTTTGTTGTTCAGAAAAAAAAAAGGGGGAAAAAACAGTAAAAATTATGCAAAGTCACTTTGATTTATATCAATTGCAAAAAAAAACCCTTAATTAAAAAAACTTGATTTTTTATTGATTACAATTTCTTTTTAAGGACATCTTATTAATTACAATCATTGAAAGAAATCCTAATGTCATAAATTTTTTTTAATGGAATGTTAATAATTGTGGGCTTGGTTGCTCGGCTACTACATATGTAGAATAGTTGACTGATTGACTAAGATTTATCATAAAATCAATACTCACCATTCACCAACTAAAATCACTTGTCAGTTCATTAATTAAAAAATAATAATAATAAAGTCATCTTCTTTGCTATTTAATTACTTTATAGTTATACTCCAACAGCCAACCACTAATATCTGGTTATATCTAAGAAAAAAAATAGCTACTATTTATCTTCCAAAGTAATGAATTGTTGTTGGAAATGCTTTAAATGCCTCGAAACCTTCAAATGTATGCATTTGCTTCGTTCCATAATGAAAATGGAATAAAAGGCAATGGATTCAATGAGTTTCAATTAGCCAACCGGTGAAGTTTTTAATATTTTAAAAAAGATTTAAAGTTTAATATTTAACTATAAAAAAACCAATAAGTATCTTGATTTGATAATAAAAAAACACAATTATCAAAAGCAGATATCATAAATTAAAAATTTTTTATTTAAAAAAAAAAAAAAAAAAAAACATAAGAGTGGGTTCTATCATGAATCCCAATTAGCAAGACGGTGTAGAAGAAACCATTCATGAATCATGATGAAGAAATATCATTTTCGTTTCGACAATAGTTATATTTTTGTTAGAAATTATTCATTTTTCCACTTAGAGAATACCCCCAACATCGAGGAGCTAATTCAGGAAAACAATAATACTATTCATCTACTAATACAACAATAATTCCAGCATACATTGACAAACAAGGAGCAAATTTACCAAAATGACACTGCTCTGCCATTAATTATGGAGAAAATGTTGGTTTTTATAATCTGAGACAGCCAGACATATTCACCAGATCTTGCTTCAGTAAACAGTAGCTTTTTCAACGTGATTTAAGCTACCCTTTTTCTTCATCATTTCCTAAACCCACTTTTTCTTATCCAGCTTGAATATAATAAAGGACTTCACAGCTCACTATACAGAACAGAAAACCCATTTCAGCTGCCTAGCTCTTTTTCCTCTTGCCTAGTTTTCCTTATGGAAATGTCACTGAATATCACACTCTTGCTTGCTTCCTTCTTGTTGTTGTTCACTAGTACTGCTTTGGCAGCTACAGGTTTGGAAGGTAATGCTCACATCCAACTCCTTTTGGCTTAGACTCTGATCTGTTTTGTTGAGCTGGATCTTGGTTCTTTATACTTTGCTTTGCATTGTTCTTGTGGTGGTTTTAGTCCACATTACTTGAATCTTTTTTGTTGGAATTGTTTTTTTTCCCTCATATTTGTGCTCTCTCTAACCCCATTTGTCTTAGTTATGGAGGTCATGGTTTTCTGATCTGTTCTGCATGTTGGGTTTCCATGTTATGTTGTGTACACTCTTTTGAAGTGGCTTTAGGATCTGTTCTGTTCTGTTGTTAGGTCCTCACTTTTTGCTCTCACTTTCACATACAGAGATTTGTTCAAAGATTTTGCCTTTTGCTCTCTCTCTCTCTCTCTCTCTCTCTCTCTCTCTCTCACACACACACACTAGTAGATTTGTTGAAAGATTGTTCATTTTGTTCTCTGTCTCTCTCTCTCAAACACATTTTGTGAAACATTTTCCTTTTTGGATTAAAATCTTCTAAAGATGTTAGGCTAACTATGAAGAGTTCCAAAAATCCTATCCATGTATTTTGAAATGAATAGATTAAATTTTGCCACGTTATCAGAACTTTAGATAAATCCCATATTACTGATAATTAACTTTTGTTTAAATGCTGAAGACGTGGTCAAATCCACTCCACATTTTTTTTCAAAATGGACGGATAGGATAGAACTCTAGAAGAGAGAGAGTTTACATTTGGTATCTTTCTAATACATAGTACCAACCCTTAATTTCTGGTGCTCTTCTATTTTTGTGCAGGATTGGTAGGAAATGGCAACTTTGAAGAACAACCAAAATCCACTGACATCAAGAAAACAGTACTCATAGGAAAATATGCACTGCCCAAATGGGAAATCAATGGCTTGGTGGAATACATCTCTGGGGGGCCACAGCCTGGGGGCATGTACTTTGCTGTGGCACATGGTGTCCATGCTGTAAGGCTTGGCAATGAGGCCTCAATCTCTCAGAGTATCAAAGTTAAACCAGGCTCCCTGTATGCTCTAACCTTTGGGGCATCAAGAACATGTGCACAAGAGGAGGTTTTGAGGATCTCAGTGCCTCCTCAGAAAGGAGACCTTCCTTTGCAGACGCTCTACAGCAGTAATGGAGGTGATACTTATGCTTGGGGATTCATTGCCACTTCTAATGTTGCTAACTTGACATTCCACAACCCTGGGGTTCAAGAGGACCCTGCTTGTGGACCACTCTTGGATGCAGTTGCTATCAAGGAGCTCTTTCCTCCAAGGCCCACAAGAGGTAAGCCATTCTATTTTATTTCTGGAGACAGACCTTGGTGGTGGTGTTAACTTTGCTGTTGGTATATCATACTTTACCTAGGCTTCCTTGGTTTGTGATGTCTTTCTGCCATATTACTTGTTCTAAAAATCCATCTGGGGGCTTCTTCTGTAGTTGTATGTACATGTACGTGCTACTTGTTACTTAAACCCAAAAGTGTAAAGGACTCTGCAACTGTCAAGTTGGAATGCCTAGATCTGTGATATGGGTTATTGCTGTTCATTAAAAAAAATCAGAATATAGTTATTAGAATAATGGTAAAATGATTAATTTCATCGTTTCCGAACAACTTAAACTTTTGAAACAATTAGTAATTAGTCAATAATTTCTTCAGTTCACTATGATTTGCACAATGTGCTCATCATTGATTTGAGCTGTCTTTTTCTACTGATTTTTTTTTCTTGCATGATTTAGACAGAGATTGACATCTATCTCCATGATGTGATCTTATACCCTATATACGTTTGCTCCGTTATTTCATCTGCTATTCTGTGTGCTTCTACCAGACCAAGCAATCTGTTATCTATAGCTAAGTTCTCACCTTAGAACAGTCTCAAATGAATAGCCTAGATGAGAACATCACTATCACTAAGATCTAAAATTACACTCCCTGTGCTCTCTACCCTATTTTGCATGATTTACTCAATTGGCTTCTCAGTTGGCTCTCACAAATTGTCGTCTAATCACAGCTTATAGTTAGATTTCTGCCTTAACATCATGTGGATATAGCCTAGTTAAGACCAAGAAATTTCACTATGATCTGAATTCCACTCTCTGCTCTGAACATTGTACCGTTATAGTATTATTACATGAGACTTGTGCGACTCTGGTTTTATTTTTAACTGTAAATAGTTTTTTGCAGATAACTTGGTGAAGAATCCAGGCTTTGAAGAGGGTCCCCATCGTTTAATAAACTCCACCAATGGTGTTCTCCTCCCTCCAAAGCAAGAAGATCTCACATCCCCACTCCCTGGTTGGATGATTGAATCCCTTAAAGCCGTGAAGTTCATAGACTCAAAGCACTTCAACGTCCCTTTTGGACTTGCTGCAGTTGAGCTTGTTGCAGGTAGAGAAAGTGCCATTGCCCAGGTTCTCAGAACAGTTCCCAACAAGTTCTACAATCTTACATTCACTGTTGGCGATGCAAAGAATGGCTGCCATGGATCAATGATGGTTGAAGCGTTTGCTGCCAAAGACACCTTAAAAGTACCCTTCAAATCTGAAGGCAAGGGCAAGTTCAAGACAGCCAGCTTCAAGTTCAAAGCACTGTCACCCAGGACCAGAATCACATTCTACAGCTCTTTCTACCATACTAGAATTGATGACTTTGGATCTCTTTGTGGCCCTGTGCTTGATCAAGTCCGGGTTTTGCCAGTAGCTTAGATGTTATTTCTGTTATCTACTTCCCACTTGTTATCTTGATAGAGATTTTGCAACGGTTACTAGATCCTGCTTTTTTGGTAAATTAGACCGTTGATGAGGCCCATCTTCTACTTAAACTTGTTATCTAAACTGTTTGAATTATGTTTTATGGTACTAGTAATATTCCATTGTCACTTGGTGTCAGATTAGAAAGCTATGTGATTTTCTATTCAGAGAAAAATGTAATGGGAAGATCTTGTGTATGTGATCCATGTAGTAATGCAGACTTGGAAAATGAATAATGTTGAGTGACATCCATATGTAGAGGCTTTAGGATGGTTAAGTGCATATTTAATCTGAGATCTTTTCATATCATTTTATACCTTATATGAATATGTGAAAGTGAAACATTGCATCTCTTGTTCAAATGAATGTTATGATACAACATATGGCGTTTAGAAATTAACAAGGGATTCAAACCCCTCCCGTTAGCAACTATGGTAATTTGAAGGGCATGTTAGAACATTTCTGAACTTTTATTAGAGAAAATACTGACGTATTCAGCATGATACCCTAAGAAACTTTGTGGAAAATACATGCCCAAGTAAAATAATTTCCAAATGGTATGGTAAATATAACCCTACCATGAAAGGGGGTATCATTTCACAGTAACAATAATCTCATACATCAAATGCAATATCTGTGCCAATCTGCTATGATTATGAATGGGGCCTAGAACCACCTCTTTATTACCCCCATTATTGCTGCTCTTCACTTGCTATCATCTAACGTACCCACAAGGCACTTCTCTAGTAAAAATTCAGCATTCACCCAAGCATGGTATTTATCTAAAACGAACTTATTAAGGATTTGTAGTTGATTCTGACAATTTTCAATAGGTTATAGAGTAGGGAGAAGCAACATGTATGCAAGAGATGAAGTGCGTCCGTTTGAGAACTTCTCTAGCTTTTTGCTAAAAACGTTTTGCTTTAGATAAAAGGTAAAAGTTTAATAAAATAAGTGGTGGGGGGGGAGGGAGGGAAGCAATAAGCTAGCTTATAATCAAAATTAAAACTTTTATGGCACAGACTTATTGGTTCCAAGAGTTAGCTCGGAAATTGTAGCTCCTTTAGTGATGAGTAAATTATTTTGGGGCGTTGGCTTTGAACTAGGTTTTCAATAGAAATTTTAAGTTAAAAACCCCAAAAACAAAAAAAAAACAAAACAAAAAACAAAAAACAGAGCAAAATTTTTTGGCATAAATCCTATTCATCCTAAGTTCCCACTTAGTTTCACTTGCAAAACACATGCAGCAAAAAGAGAAGAGGGAAAGGAGGGGGGGATGGGGATGAAGGTCTAGCAAAAAGGTCCTACTGATGAAAACTGAAAACCAAAGGGTTGAAAAAGAGTAAAATTTTTGAGTCCAAAGAAACAAAACTACAATTTAGGCATGACCTAAAGAAACCATTGAATCTAAGAACATTCTGAAAAAGGATACTGAATAAGGATGTACAGTCTTTTCCCACTGCCTGCATCAGCATATCAACACCTGCAAAAGAAATTTTGTCAAAAGACAAGCACTAATTCATATTTATACCACATTAGACATGGATTTCTTGAATGAGAATGCAACCTAGAAACACATGAAGACATCATAATGTATCTTTTGGAGAGGAATATACAACTCCATACCTAAACATGTTTTCAGTGATACCATAACTGCAAGTTAGAGATTGGAGATGCTTTTGAGCATTACAACTCATAATTTTTGTCTCTTAACATTATTGATTGGCTATGAATAAGGGTATGCAACCTTCAAATAGTTCAATTTGCTTGGAAAATGGAGAGCCCTCCCATCCAGCCTTTTAAGTTTTAAACATAAGTCATAAAGTGACATAGGAAAAATTTGGAAAAATCTGTCTACCAGCTTGTGGGGATAGTATGGGCTGGATTTGAGTTTGAATAAGAGCTAGATAGTATGGGATTTAAAGGCAAAGAATTGGCTGAGAAGGAAATAGACATGGTGCAGGATTTCTAGGCAACCATAAAATTAGGTTATATTAGGATTGTTCTATGGTTAGACTCACTAGACAACATAATTATTAAATAAATGAGAATTTGGCCACAATCAATATAAAAATTGAGCACATTAAGAATATAATAATAATAAAATTATTTGAAAAAAATTTGAGTACGTTAAGATCATGAACATACCTCCAGGATGAAATCTCATGTATGGGGATATATTGTACACACGACCCTTTAATACAGTCCACATGGAACCTTCTTTCTGATGTTGTTTAACTTCATTCATGGAAATGAGCCTCTTATTTGACTGTCCCTTTAAATCTGGAATCAATAAGCAGAGTCAGTGACGTTTCAATTACCATGTAAAATACATTACAATAAATTAAAATTGTAATAACTAACAACCATAGAAAAAAGTTGCTTTACGAGCTCATGCAGTACAGCTAACAACCATTTTAATTAATTAAAATTGTAAACACATATAAGTCTCTCTACTAGTTTATGTAGGAATTTCACAATATGGACAAGCCAGATGCATAAGCAACCTTCAGGTAACCCAACACCATCTAACTATAAGCAATAGACCTATTTCCTAACTAAAATTGTCCATAGTTTCCAGACACAACAAAGAGGAGGGAGAGCAAGCCCCGCATGATTTTGGAAGGAAATCAATATTGGAACAGATTGTTATGGCGTGTTGTTTTATTGGAGGCAAAAAGAAAAATAGAAACAGAAATGCATAAAAAAAATTTAAGCATATTTGACCATCTAAAAAAATTTGAAAAACCTATTTAGGTGGAAAAATGTCAAATAAATAATTTTGCATAAGTATATAAACTTATCAAAAACAGGACAAGATGCAGGTACACAGTCGAAGAAGAATACAAAGAGACTACCTAAGAGAGGAAAAATTTTAAATGCAGATTCTAAAATGACCTGAAAGGAGGATGATGAGAGCAAAAATGTTAGGTGTCCATACATAAAAGAGGTTGCGAAGGAAAAAGTCTAAAGCTCCAAAACACTTCAGCTTAAGATACTAGCATGGATCCACCGACTTTCTAAGATGCTATCATGGAGCCAAAGGGAGAAAGCAGTTTCAAAAGCAATTCTTGCCAAGTAGATGAGGAATATTCTCTTCAAAGCAAATAATGAGTTAATCAAATTCAACAAAGTGTTCTACTCATGTAGCATAGAAGGATATCAAATACCATCAGCAACAGATCATCACAGCAGCCCCTTGTAACCTTAATTCAATTTCTAAAACTTCTTTTTCCTAAACCTAAACTTTCTTATATCACACCACCTCAGAAGATTCCTAAACCTAAACTTTCTTATATCACACCACCTCAGAAGATTTCAAAGGTTGAACCTTTCAAGGCTCCCATACATCATTGAGCCTCTCAAACAGCATATTAAGGATTAATCTTGAGCATTGCTTAAAAGGCAAACCTCAAGTTATAATAGCTTTATAAACAAAACATAATTGTGACAGAAACAGAAACAAATTAATTAGTATTTTATAGCACACCCCTCAGAGGGTTTTCAAAATCATCAGAAAGGACCAAAGGAAGAAAAAAAGTGTTAAATATGTGAAGCAAATTCACAAAGAAATATATTTGTCAAGTACCTGCAAGGTCAGGATGTGTTCGCGTAAGCTTAAGCCAGTCCATTTGGCTATATCCTTTCTCAAAAGGAACCTTGGCTCGAGGTGCAGGCTTCCTTGCAACAGTCCGTTCCTGGATTTTGTTGACAGAATCTCCAGTGCCTCCTGATGCTACTGGTCTTGACAGTTCACTTGACTGTTTTGGAGAGGATGTATCAATAACATTGAAAGACAGAGAACCAACTTTATCCTGCCTCTTAGAGACAGAATTTTTTGGAGCTTCATTCCACAGAAAACCACTACTCTGACTACTATTGCTGCCATTTGAGAATTCATCTCCTATAGTAATATCACGAACATCCAACATAAGCTTCTTTGTCTCATGATCTTCTTGGTCTGAAGGTGAGCTAACCTAAATTTATAACCATAACCATCTACTTAGATAAATTCATTCAATTTAAAAAGCACCCACAATCAAACTTATTTTAAAATAGAGAATTCTTAATATAAGTTCAAGCCAATTCAATAAGGTAATTAAGCTATAAATTTATCATATCAAATGTAAGTACCAAACATACCTGACAAAATGTAAAATCATTATCATTGTCCATCTCACGCAGATTGCAGTTTCCAAATCGATTTAAGCAATATTTCCTGTGCAAAGTTACAAGTATTAACAAGTATACTGTTTCACCAGCTGCATTTATTATGACTGCATTAAAAAATATATATCTAACAATGTCTAACACACCTATCAACCAGAATTTTTAACAGTGGGGGAAAAGACGAATGCACACTATATTGAATACAATTATTATAAAATAAGCAATAACCTATTCAGGTTCCCCAATTTCCATTGCTTATATAGTCCTCCATCTTTCTTATCACACCACACGTAAAGTTCTCTACAATCCCAACAACCATCTCAGAAGGTTCACTGTGCTTAACTTTTTTGATAAGTTTTCGCCCCAAGAAAAAAAAATAATCACTATGCTTAACTTCACCTCCATTATTCAAACTTCATGCTGCTAAATTACTGCACTTTAATGCCAAACCAAAATTTTCAAAATTCATTTCAATCTTGAGCAAACACACCAACCTCCACATAACTTTGGACTTCAAATCTCAAAATTTCACTTCATTTCAATCAAATAACTTTCTACATTGACAATAACAGCAACGTAGCCTTAATCCCAAAATTTTGGGGTCAACTGTTACCTCCTTAATCAGTATGTCCTTTTTTACTACTTCTAATCTTTCTCACCATTGCATTTGTCACTCTGCTTTGCACATAACCAAACCATCTCAAGTGACTCTCCCTCATCTTTTCATCAATAGGGGTCAGCCATATCTTTAAGCGAATTTCTCAATTTCAAAATCTTTCGTTGTAATTAAAATTTTCTATCTTGACATTCTCATTTCAGCTACACTCATTTTATGAACGTTGTGCTTAACAGCACAACACCATAGAGCATAGCTAATCTTATAGCTTTTCAAATTGACACCATCTTTAAAATCTTCGAAAACCCATTAAAAGTTCAACACTCCCCAACATTTTATGGATGGATTTTTCTTTATTCAAGACATGAAAATTTTAAAACCAATACTATCTCAAAGCAGGGTTGCAGAAAAAATTCTCAAATTTTTCAATAACCCAAAACAGCATCAAACATGATCATCCAAAATATAATCCTAATATTTTCCTCCCAATTTTCTCAGCAACCAAACAGATTCTCAGCAACCTCAAATTACACTCATTCTTCAATCATTAACAGTCAAAAAATTCATCACAATAAAATAACGTAACAAAATTCAAGCCAATCATAACAACACAACATTATTAACCTAAAAGACTAATTTTTTTGTGAATACTATGAATTTTTCAAAACCAAACAGAGCTTAGTGGAGATTGAGAAAACGTACGTACTGGAGAAAAGAGTTTGGATCGTATGGATTTTCCGAGTTCGACTTGTTTATTGTGCTCAGCCAATCGGGATCGTATCGGACCAGGTTCTGAATGAAAGGGTCCGTGCGTGTTTTCTTTTTCCTTTTTGATGTCTTTTGCTGTAATGGTTGGTGGCTGAGGAGTATTTGACTAAACGATCCGTTATGATTTGCCATGTCAGCAGAGCTACGGACACTTTTTTTTTTTTTTTTTTAGTTTAACTATAAAATTAGTAGTAATCTTAAATTACAACCTTATTAAATATATTTTTATTGAAGGTAAATTTTGATAAATTTATTATTGGATAATATCTTCTTTTTGTATCCTCCATGCTTACAAATTTTTTTGAAAATTAAAGATCAATAACTATATCATCAATAAATTGTTTAAATTGCAAGTTTTTGTAATTTAAAATTATGCATAAAATATAAACTTATAAAGTATATAGTAAACAATATCCGATTGACACAAAATTTGACATATATATTAAGAATGTAAAAAACATGCAATTTAACGGTTAAATTTTTAAAATTGTAATAATGTTTATTTTATTTAATAAGATTGTAGTCTTAGACTACAACTAATTTTGTCGTTAAATTTTTATTATTATTATTATTATTATTATTATTTTGGGAGAGAGGTCCACCCATGGTTTTAAAAACCAGAATAAACAAGAAC